>JBBBDQ010000744.1:562500-632500 GCA_037127315.1 Ascarosepion bandense | reverse complement strand
TCGTTTCCAACCGCTAAACATTATGCCATCTGCATCTTGTATGGGTTAACAAAGAAGGTAAGTAATTGTGATTATCTATAACTTTGCAAACTATTCAAACTTATGACTACTACGTGCAAGGAAATGTAAGATAGAAATATTGTACTTTACTGAGAAAAAGTTTATACAACTCGCTACGAAGAAAAAACTCAACAGGGATTTCGATTACGGACAGATATTCCTCAGGCAGGAAAAGGAAATGGAGATGATAGTAAGACAAAACTGCATCGTCAGACAAGAATTCCAATGAGATCGTCACTGGTCAAAGTAGAATAACAAAAGGAAATAAATGAGCAACATATATAGTATAAGTTATACTTTAGAACATGTACAAAATATAATTTACTACAAAAGTGTACATTTTGTTTCAACATCGATTGTTTTTCGATATCGAAACAAAATGTACACTTTTGTAGTAAATTATAATTTGTACATGTTCTAAACTACAACTTATAATAAATGTTCATAGTTCTATTTCTATATTGAGCACTGTTTTAAATGAATGTTTTGAACGTTGTTAATATTTTCTTCGTTCCTTATTTACTTGGATATATATATATATATATATATATATATATATATATATATATATATAGTTATGTGAATTAATAAATATACATATGGGAATACACGCATGTATAAAAATATGATTAGTTGTTAATAAAGTAGTGCTCAATATGGTATAAACAGAGCTATTAATTAATATTATAATAAATATACATATTATTTTACAAGTTCGTAATATGCACCTGATGATTGCGTAACGTGTACCACCAACGTAGGTTAATATGTATATTTTTTAATATACATATTATATATATATTTTTTAATATGCATATATATATATATATATATATATATATATATATATGTATATATATATATATATATATATCTGTAAAAGGACAATATGAATAAAGACAAAAAGAAAACTTTTCGTATTCCAATGGATTTATCAAAAGTGTGTGTACTTATATAGAAAGTGCGATGAATAATTTGCTGTCTAAATTACGCAAAATTTTAAAATAACACTGACATCTCATTTTAACAGATATATTTACCAAAATTACCCATCCCAAATAGCTTGAAATATGAAAGAGTGAATTGATACAATCAAAAACGTCATTGCCTTCAACCACGGTCTCCAGACGACTTCAGAATCTCACCTGAACAATCTCCTTGTTTAAGTTGGTGAGGGCAACCATTATCCTTGCCTTCAGTTCATCTTTGGTGTTACAAGGAGTTTTCTTGACTTCTTGCTCAAATGCGCGACACACATAAAAATCAAGGAAGTTTTAGTCCGGAGAATTAGGTAGTATAAGAGTTGAAGTGATCGCGAAAATTGTCTAACCGTCATGATGACTGCGTCTCCTGTTTGTGTGACATAGGGCATAAGCCTTTTGTCAGACATAGTGTCTTCCAGCAGTCAGACACTTGATTTAAGCTAGTTATATCTCCTCAAAGCACTTGACGTAGGCTTCAGTGTTGTGTCTCAAGCCATGTGAGAAGATGAATAGAAGCATAATTTCTCCATGATCGCTTCAAACAACTTCGTAATCACCGTTAGACTCATCCGGTTCGTTTCGAATCCTCTGCACTCTCCACAGACTGAGAGCGAAACTTTGAAATATTCGTATTGGGGCTTAATTGATATTAACTAGATCAATTTTTTTTACTATCTTATAAACCTTCAGGGGTTGCCGTTCTTTCTCTCAATCCTAGCTAGAAGCAATCGGATGTCTAACCGCCCTGATTAGCTGTGATATATAGTGATGAAAAGTTGAAATGTTTAGCACCATGATTGTTGCTTTTTTCTGTAGTTTCACTGATAAAAGGTATTTTAGCAAACAGTTTTTTTTTCTCATAAATGTTGTAACTTTGTTGTTTATTGTTGCGACCTAAAGAGTTACTGATGTATTATCATGTGGGTGTATTGTCTTGGGTCTTGGTATATTACTTCACTTATTCGGGTGTTTGTAGTAACAGTTATTACTACGAGGTGATATTCCGTTATCTTGCTATTGCAAGATATTTATTCGCTTATATTAAGAAGTTCCTCTTTTTATAATACGTAGTATCCTCTCATAGGCGACTTCCTGAGTAATCTAATGAAGGACTAAATTGTAATATCACACTGTGAACACGGAACTCGGCTTCTCGGTAGTAACTAGTATGACTGCTGCTGCTGCCACTCGTGATTCAGTTGAACCCTTCGATTAATCCTCGGTTGATTCCGTCCGATTATCTGCCCAGACTTCTGTCTGGTGCTTAATATATGATATTAAGATGGTCACGTGATCCTCAGCAGATTAATCCATTCTTATTGTTTTGTTTATTTGGCGATCAGCGTTCAACTACATGTGTTGATGTCCATATTTTTTCTACAGGAGAGTAAAGCAGAATGCAAAGAATTTGTCTCAGTAACAGAGCAGGTTCATGCCGACTTCGAAGTTTCGTGAGGAGTCTGTTATTATGTCTTCACTCATTGGGGATGGGTTTTGTCAAGACATCATAACGGCATGAACCTGCTCAGTTAAAGTGACAAATTCTCTACATTAAACCTATGTACAGGGTGTCCATCAATTTAAACCTATATACAGGGTGTCCATATCCAAAACATATCTTTTAACTTTAGATTCTTACAGACGTATTGTAAAGTTTTCTAATATCGAGTCATGAATCTCTGTGTCTGCTTTCCGCCCTATTTTACGTCGTGAGAAACCAATTCAAATATATACTTTTTTTAATCCCACGTCTTTTTAACTTCCTGTGTATGGATATGTTTTTTGGGTTTCTATCGGTATAGAAATTTTGTAACATATATGAATTAATAAAGCTTTTTATTTTCGACTGTTGCTGATGAAGCGAGAATATTCTCGCTGAAATGACCATCCAACAGAATTAAATTTCAAAATTTTTTAATTACTTTATATATTTGGCTCTGTAAATAGATAATACTATTTACATCGAGCCCTTCAACTTGATCAATTTTAATATTAATAAAATTAATATTAATAAGCTCGGGTTTTGGGATTTTACGTATTTGCTCATCCTTTTTGGGTTTAAACTATTATATATATTACATATATAATATATATAATATAGATATATAATATATGTAATAATTTAAAATATTATATATTAAAATTCAATTATACATATATTATATATTAAAATATATAATATATATATAATTTAAAATATTATATGTATTATATATATATAAATTATAAAGTATTATACATATATATATATATACATATATATATGCATATATATATGTGTGTGTGTGTATATATCGTTGTTGCAAAAGAGACTTGAGTTTATTTAATTTGAAAAAGCACTTGAAGTAAAGCATTTAAATAATTATATTTGTGTTCCAATAATTATGAAATAAAAACCTTTCATATTCAATGTATCGCCAGAAAAATACTTCATTTGACATGCTCTTTGAGTCAAACCAGGCTAAGAATGGCGTATTACCGCCATATCTGAACTGGTGAATCTCAGACTAACTGTCCAGTTACGACAGAGTAAAATGCGCTGATTGATCATTGGTTTAGCTTTTGTCTTATCATGACATAATTTTAAAAAAATATGTCAACCGCCTTGAAAAATTCGTTCCTCCCAGTTAATACTGACGCAGAAAATGAAACCGATGTACACGGCGTTCTGTTTGCAGAAATGCCTGAATGATTGAACCTTAATCGGTAGTTGTGAAATACAGCGCCAGTAAATGACTGCGATTCTTAAAAGCAGCCAGAAAATTACAATAGACGAGATCGATTATGGGTGGACATTCATCTACCAGCAGACAGACATTCGATTTTCAAATGCCTTCTTTAAGGTTCTTGTCATTTGCTTTTTAAGTCGATGCAATTTCGTGTTTTATTGGGTTTATTTATCTTTCAATTTGGAAACAATTGCAAGTAAATGTGGATTCTTCTACATGCGGCATATTTTTGTGTATGGTTTGTACATTTATGTGCTTATATGCATGTGTGTATGTCCATTTTAATCTATCTATCTATCTATCTATCTATCTATCTATCTATCTATCTATCTATCTATCTATCTATTCAATATCACATCTATCTATCTATCTATCTATCTATCTATCTATCTATTCTAATCATCACATCTATCTATCTATCTATCTATCTATCTATCTATCTATCTAATTCATATCACATCTATCTATCTATCTATCTATCTATCTATCTATCTATCTATCTATCTAATTCATTCACATCTATCTATCTATCTATCTAATTCATATCATCTATCTATCTATCTATCTATCTATCTATCTAATTCATATCACATCTATCTATCTATCTATCTATCTATCTATCTATCTATCTATCTAATTCATATCACATCTATCTATCTATCTATCTATCTATCTATCTATCTAATTCATATCACATCTATCTATCTATCTATCTATCTATCTAATTCATATCACATCTATCTATCTATCTATCTATCTATCTATCTATCTATCTAATTCATATCACATCTATCTATCTATCTATCTATCTATCTATCTATCTATCTATCTATCTATCTAATTCATATCACATCTATCTATCTATCTATCTATCTATCTAATTCATATCACATCTATCTATCTATCTATCTATCTATCTATCTATCTAATTCATATCACATCTATCTATCTATCTATCTATCTAATTCATATCACATCTATCTATCTATCTATCTATCTAATTCATACATCATCTATCTATCTATCTATCTATCTATCTATCTATCTATCTATCTATCTATCTATCTAATCAATTCATATCACATTTATTTATCTATCTATCTATCTATCTATCTATCTATCTATCTATCTATCTATCTATCTAATTCATATCACATCTATCTATCTATCTATCTATCTATCTAATTCATATCACATCTATCTATCTATCTATCTATCTATCTAATTCATATCTATCTATCTATCTATCTATCTATCTATCTATCTATCTATCTATCTAATTCATATCTCATCTATCTATCTATCTATCTATCTATCTATCTATCTATCTATCTATCTATCTATCTAATTCATATCACATCTATCTATCTATCTATCTATCTATCTATCTATCTATCTATCTATCTATCTATCTATCTAAATCTTTTCAGATCTGTCTATCTTAATTTTTTTATAAAGGAGAAACCCTGTATTCCCCAAGCATATTAATTTCGAATTTAAAAGTTGAACTTCATTAGTTAAATTAAACATGCACATAAAATCAAAATTCTTCTGTTTTCCCTCGTCCATATAAACTTGTTAAATAATAAGCGTGTTGTTTTATACATTCAATTGTAAATCATTTTTACAACGAGTCAGCATGATGACGAGGTAAAATGTCAAATCAAAAAAAAATTGCTCTCCCCAAGCAAGGCAGTAAAGCCACTGAGACACAAGAGGGTGCAGGGTGTGTAAGGATTAGGGACAGAGGAATTAATAATGTGCAGAACGGGGGAAGATTAATCAGGAGGATCTGATATAGCGATTAACATTGCATTTGGTTTTTTGCAGATTAAAGTTGGCTGGAGAGTATGGAGCCAGAAGGGAGTCCCACAAGCGAGAAGTGCCACAGAAGAAAATCTTAGCAGAGAAATCACGGCTACTACTCGCCAGTTCAACTGTTAATTGATGAGATATCGACGCCATTTTAGTACTGTGCTAAAATTCATAAAGTCTAGATACCATAGCAAAGGTCTCATCCGAACAATTACTCTGAAACTATTTATAAAAAGGCACAACTTATGGTGGTGGATAAGTGATTGAAGCCGAGTGGCTAGATCAGGACCAATGATATTACTGATTCTTCTTTGGATCTTATGAAGGAGCTCAATGTAAAAAGTAGGGGCACAGGACCATATCTGTCAACAATATTCTCAGCATGTATGAATGGTAGGTTTATAGATATGTGCGTTATGATGCAGGATATGCATTGTGGTGCAATGGATATCAACTCGGAACGACAAATCGAGTAGCCGAGTTCGAATTTCAGTTGAATTTCTTGCATTCACTTAATCACAAATACCCATGAAAAATGTATTAATCTGTTTCTTCCCTCCAGTTATGGGTTAAACAATACGACAGATTGGGTTCTATAGCCTTGGCCGGTCACCAGCCTATCTGAGAATGTAATGGCAACCTACTGCGAGGTAATATTCTGCCCAGTCAGTAATGTCTCTTTCGAGACATGATCGCCCAAAGTGTGTATTACTTAAGTAACTGACTGCCTGAAGATAGATTCCGGGAACAAAAATTGTCTCACACGACATAGTGAACCCTCTTTCTTAGCATCTGATCTAGCAACGGGTTCAATATCGTCTTTCCACTTCATCTCAGCTGTGGTCCTGGGTATGACGTTAAACTGCGTCCGGCAGCAAGACCTCTGATCAGGAGGTTATGAGGAGCATGTAACCACTTCTTAATTGCTGTTGTTCCTATGTCCACTCTGACCCGGAGTGGTAGCACCTGTTAGGGTCCCAGCTATGGGCAAATAGTTTATCCCCAAACTGGGGTCAAAGAAGTATAAAAATAGACCTTTATAGTAAAGGAAAATAAATTAGAAAAAATACATACCAGCAATACATCTGACTCTCAACAAAAACCACTTTACAAAAATACATCAAAGAAAACTGATGTACAAACTTATTTCTTAGAAAGAGTATATATTCTATTCATACAAATTTATTGTTCAAAATCTTGTCGGCGTTAAATAACCCATTGAGCTTGATATGCCGTAAATCAAATCAAACCAAACCAAATCATCTCAGCTGAGAAGGTTAGCCTTAGAGGCACAACGAGCCACTTTCCTGGAATTTAACATAATCCACATTGGATGGGGACTCTCAGATGATTAACGAAGATAAGTTTGGTCTTGTAAGCGTTAATATTGATAAGCTCTCTTTTGCTCTTATTAAGGATGGTCTTTAGGTCGTTTGGAACATCAATTGCCATTTTGACCTCATCGGAGTGATTAGCCTTATTTCGACACAGAATTAAATGGTTGTCAGCGTAGATGTCAGATAGAGAGTTGATGTTATTGGAACAGTCGTTAATGAAAATGAGGGTCCAAGATGGTGCCCTGGGGACACCCACCTTAGTACGAAAAGATCTATACAAATGGTCATTCAGAATAACTTTCATTTCGTGATTTAATATCGAAGACTTAGCTCGAACATATGTCTGTAGACGCCGTAAATTTTCAACTTGTAGAGAATAATTATATGCCAGACAGTCAAAGGTTTTCGAGATGTCCAACGCTATAGCACGCAATTTTTTATCTAGAGCATAATAGACTCTCTCCGCAATTATCGTTTGTACATCACCAGTTGACCTGAAAGAAAGAAAGCCGTATTGCTTGTCTGAGAAAACAGAGATGATGAACCAATTCAGAGTTGATTAGTGACTCTAGGTGTTTCCCGAAAAAATGTAGAAATTTAATAGGCCGATAGTTTGAAGTTCGGACGGCCTACCAAAGTTCTTAAAAACTGGATCAACAGATGATGATTTCCAACAGTCAGGAAAGCAAGAGGTAGTGAGACATTTGTTATACACTTCGAGAGCACACTTCTTAATGGTTATTACAGGGTTACGAACGGGTTCGTATGCTTTGTAGGAATATAGGTTACAGATGATAGCCGAAAACATAGAAGAATTTATATGCATAGCACTCAAAAGAGACTCAGTTCTAGGATGAAAGTTAAGCAGAGATATTCGAGACGAGTTGGGAGAAGTGTTTGAAGAGAATGCAGTCATCTTTAACAGCAAAGGATAATAATAGCTCAGATTGATTGAAGAGGTGAGAATTATACATCTTGCACATATTCAATACTCTACTAGAGAGCTACCAGTAGTCACGGGATTTAAAGTTATGCGGTACCGTATTCTCTCAGCAAACAGGGAGATCGCTTACATTTATAACGAGCAGTAATGACTAGGCACCTGTTATGACGAGAGCTATCACACTTGTATAGCCGAAAAGAATGGTTCCTGTATGCTAAAGCGGCCGGGCATGCATGGAGAGGATTGAATTTTCATCTGGTATTGCCGGGAAGGGTTGTAAACGTCCATGCTGGCTTTGACCCAAGAAGAAACCTCAGTGGCACAATTTTTCATCGGGAGGTTAAAGATATCAGTCCAAGGGACGTCACGAAAAAAAATTAAGGAATGAGTTCCAATCAGTATGCTGGTAACGGAAAGAAGTCTTATGAATAGGAGTTTCGTAATAGATTATTAAAACATATCAATATCAATAGCAACCACAGAATGGTCTACTTTAGCAAGACGGGAATGTTGCGAAGGTCGACAAGAGCAAAAATAAGAGTTAAGAAATAAATAAAGTCGGAAAGACTGTTCCTCGGTTTTAAAACCAACAACTTCAGCCCCTTTAGAATGTGATCCTGGGTACGACGGCTAACTGCCTCCAGCAGCAAGGCCTCTGATTGGGAGGTTGTTAGGAGCATGGAACCACCTCTTAATTGATGTTGTTCTCAGGCCCACACTGGCCCAAAGTGGTAGCATCTGTTAGGGTCCCAGCTATGGCCAAATAATTAACTCCCAAACTGAGGTCAAAACACTATGAAAATATAAAAATGGACTTTTATAGAAATATATACGTGAAAATAGACTTTATAGAAAAATATACATTTTTGAAGGAAAAAAATTATTGTATTGCCATAATACATTTTTAAAGGAAAAAATATTACCAGCATTACATTTCTGAATACAAAACTAGAAGATATCTTTAGTTTTCTAAAATATAAAAAAAATAAAATAATTTTTTTCATCAAAATCTGATTAGATCAACCTTCTCACTATAACTGAACATTTAAAAATATATCTTAAAACCCCAACATTTTTGGCATTACATAACCCACAGAGGTGTTGATATGCCATTAAACAAAACTCAAACTCAAACCCTTTAGAATATTTCAGTCATGGGTGATAGTGAGCTTTCAAGTCACTGTAGACAAAGATATATTCAAAGAGAGAGAGAGAGAGAGAGAGAGAGAGAGAGAGAGAGAAAGAGAAAGAGAGAGTCTATTTCTATACTGTCAACTATTATGGCCAATTTTGCAGATCATCTTTGGTGTTACAAAGTGTTGTTGATATCTATATCTAGCTCAACTGCGCCTAATACATAACGTGGTTGCAGTCTGGGGAGTTAGACAGACAAATGTAAGAAGTAAAATGGTCGATGAAAGCCGTGCCCGTATTCTCTTGCTTGTGTGGCATGGTGCAGAGTCCTGTTGCCAAACATAGGGTCATCCAGTAGTCATCCTTTTAACCCAGGCCAGTACTACCTCCTAAAGACACTTGCTGTAGGCCTCCGTGTTGAGTCTCCGTGTTACGACTTCTTCACTGGTGATGCATTTTGATTAATTCATTGTTTAACTTTTATATAACATGTTTTATATCAAGGTAAATTAACTTTTGGGTATCCCTGTACACATATATACAATGATATATATATAAAGAGAGAGAGACAGAGAGAGAGAGTAGGAAATAAAGAAAGAGACAGAGATAGATAGATAGATAGATAGATAGATTACACATAACACTGATACAAGCATAGATATGTATACATATATATATATATATATATATATATATATATATGTGTGTGTGTGTGTGTGTGTGTGTGTGTGTGTTCTAAGATTTTGTGATGGTGTACACTTTGGATTTTAATGAAAATATCTAATCCGATAGAATATTGAGATTATCTTATTTGAAATGAATTAAATCTAATAAATAAATCTTCGTCTTCCCAGTGCATTTGTTTACCTTCTTTTGTCAGTGAAATTAAACACCGATTAGAATATTGTGAAGACCCGCATCAGATATTTACAAAAGTGTTCAAGTATTGCCAACTTTCAGTAATTGTAAAATAATCTTCTTTTTTTAAAAAAAAAATCTCTGGATAGAAATGTTGAGCCTTTTTCTTATATTTTTTTGTTCATTTTCATCTGCTTTATATGAGTTTTAATCGAATTGAACGTTTCTCTCCATCGAAACATTCTTTTCAAATATCACCGTTTGGCGGTCATAAATATTACGGTAGAAATAACCGTAGATTTGTGTGTGTGTGTGTGTGTGTGTGTGTGTGTGTGTGTGTGTTGTCTCTCTCTCTCTCTCTCTCTCTCTCTCTCTCTCTCTCTCTCTCTCTCTCTCTCTCTATATATATATATATATATATATATATATATATCCAGGTAAGGAGGACCCAAGTTTTTACGATTTCGAGTTTATAAAAAGTGCTTAATATAATCATATAATTGTGAATTAAAAGTACATTGCTATCTCGTCATCAGATAATGCTGGATGTTGGTTGTGAAAATGATCTACACGTAAATACAAAAACAATCGGTTTTTTATTTATTGTATGTGGGAAGATATAAAATTTCTGTGTGTGTTTCTTTTAACTAATCAGAATAATGATTCACTTTGAAATTTGGCCTTTAGTTTCTAGTTTTAGGGAATACATACTTTCATTTTTCCTTTCTCCCTAATGGTCAAAGTGTTAACCTACTTTGAACCTATTTTTATTTTTATTTTTTATTTATTTTTATTTTTTTTAAATTATTTTTCACTAGATTATTTGATGTATCCATTATTGTACCAAAAATGTGCTTCTCAGCTTTCTTCATATCTTGACCTCTTCTCATAGAAAACAGGAAATAGATGACGAAAGAAAACTTTTTATACTTAAAGGGGCTTTTGAATATATTTACTCTTATTATCAGTACATATTTAATTCTATTTTTTCAAAACCTTTAATTTATAAATAAATTTTAATTTTTTATTCTAATTTACTTCCTACTATCAGTATCCCATCTTTCTAATATCTATTTATTTATTATAAAAAAATTTATATACCAATTTACTTATTTTAATATCTCGTCAATTATTATTTTTCTTTAAATTTTAAAATCTTCCACTTTAATGTGGGTGTTTTATTTGTTTCCTTTACATATCAGTGATATTTCTATAGGGATGTTCTCTTTCTATACTTATTATTAAATGAAAACGTGTGTTGATAAATTCGTTTTTTAAGAGAGTTCTTAATACTACCTAGATAAATCTTTACATTACGAGGGTTTTCCACTAAGGATATTTTACATTGATAGACAATTTATTCCGCAAGGCACTTGTTTTCTAATGGACAATCTATAGGGTTTCTATGCGGAACTGAACGAGAATATTATCACCTTTAGATTTGTTGTTTTTCTTTTTTTTTTTTTGACTTTTTTCAGTGCAATCGTATCGATTACACCCTAAACATTCCGATTGATAAAAAATTTGGAAAAATTTCGATATTTAAACAATTTTAGACTGGGCTCAGTTTCTCATACAACGTTATAGTAAATCGATCCTCCATTATGGAAAGATTCACTTCATGTTGTTGCCCTTTTTTAAACTTGTAGGAAATTAATGAAAAAAGTCGTTTATATGTTTAACAATTTTATTAGAACAGAAACTATTTTTTGAAATAATTTTTTTTATGTTTTACATGTCATATGAAATATTTTAAACAAACTGTTCAAAATGTTTTGTTTATTTATTTTTTCTTGCATTTGGAACATCTCCAGCAAACTTTATCTGTTTTGAAGTTTGAACAACCTGCCTTTATAGACATAGCATGCCCACAGGAACACAACTTGCTCTGTGCAATTAACTTTTTTGCTTGCGCATATTCAACGACTGAATCTTTTGCGAAATTTTTGAACAAAGGTATTCTTGGAGTTTCCGAGGAAGATGCCATCGTAAGAACTGAAGAAAACTTGAAAAAAAAAAGAAACCGAAAACAAGAGCAACAACTCGTCCAAAAAAAAAAAAAAAAAAAACAAACAAAGCGACCCCAAAGCTAAAAAAAAAAGTGCAAGAACTCGTCAAAAAAAACAAAAACAAAAAAAAACTAAAACAAAACATAAACAATGCGACTCCAACGAGTGTTTCCAAAATGGAGGCTCGATTTACTATAACGCTATAAGAGAAATTGAGCTCCCCCGTAAAATTGTTTAAATATTGAAATTTTTCCAAATTTTATTTGATAATCGGAAACTTTATATAATAATCGATAAGGCTGCACTGAAAAAAGTAAAAACAAAATAAAAAAAAACAACAAATTTAAAGGTAATGGTAGTCTCGTTCAGGTTCACCGGTTTCTACAGTTTTTTTTTTTTTGTCTAAATTGTTATCTTCCGTTATTAGGTTATATTAGGAAATTGATTATATCTGACATTTTCAATTTATTTCTTTAAACTTTATTTTTAATGGATACTCATATTTGAATAGACGCTTTGTTTTTATTATTAAACAGCATATTTTTTATTTACATCGACCGGTTTGAATATTCGAAAAACCATGGGAAAAAAATATGCATCCTCCAGCAGGATTCGAACCAACGTTCCATAGGGGCATCCTTATTAGGTATACAATGCAAGTAGACCGTGTTCAAAAGCACAATTCGAGTTTTCTTTGATCAGGAGGTCCTACGTGACCGCACATCTAAGCTTACAGCATCTGTTATTCCCAAAGCGGTAACCTTTCTAAGCACTGACCAACTTCAGTGTTCGTACGGGAAAGCAGTGTTTCAACGTGTTATGGCCGTAAGCCAATGTTCTAAGGGAAAGATTTTATAAACTTCAAGTGTTTCCTTATAAGAAAACGGCTAGTATTACCATTGCCATCAGAGATGAGAACAGATACTACACTTTTGATTTGCCCTACTCCCCCACTGGAGTGACACAAGGTTAGTTTTTAACGTGGGGGAACCTGAGCGCGTACGCTCAAGCCGCTGCTCAAAGATTACTCATCCCCCGCTTAAGCGGTAACAGAGTACAAAGCTGGTCTTAGCTGGTCATTGCTTGTCAAAGCCGGTCAAAAGCTAGTCATTGCTTCCCGGCCGGCGAGCTGGCAGTGAGTATCTGAGAACAGATAAAACACTTTGATTCAGTGCGATCACCAGAGAATCAAGAAAAGCATAAAACGAGTATAACTGGCTATGAATACCAATGTCACTGTTAATGAATGCCAACTGTTTCCATATAAGAAAACGGCTTATAAAACCAATGCCGTTTAGCTTTTCCTCACATTGCACACTTTAGAATTAAACCAAATTAGATTTATCAATTTGTTCAGTATATTTTTGTTTGACATTTTTTTTTGTGGGGCTATTCTTTTTTTTTTTGTGGATTAAGGAAAACAAAATAAAGAGTACATCCGTATTTTTTTCACCAGTTAATACCTTTATAGTTAGAACAGACCATACTATTTCCACAAAGTCGAAACACCCTTATTTCCCCCGCATTTCAAAAGTAAGAAAAAATTCCTTTTGTTCCCACAATTTGTGAAACAGATTCCCACGCGGTTGCTTACTTCAACACTTCAATTTTAACCTCTTCAAGTCAATGGTCCGTTATTATCTACCCTCCTCATCGTCATAATTTTCACTTTCTAATACCTTCTGTTTCTCTTTCATACATATCCCCCAACTCATTCATCATTGTCATTTTAACAGCCTTCAGCCATCTATCGGCAGAATTGTAGTATTAAATATAAGAGTGCATTGGAATCTTTACCTTTTTAAATTGTATTTTATCAACATTCCTCTTCTATATTTAATCTAAATCCAAGCACTAAGCATTAATCCGCGCCAATTGCACCATTAAGTGATCTCCTCAAAGCGGGAGAAAAAAAAACTTGCGAGAAGATTTAATCTCGTGAATTAAGGGATTAGAATCAAGGATTTACGTAGTAAGAACATTTTATTTAACACATATACAATTTCACTTTTTGCATAAACGCTGTCTCTACTGACGTATCTATATCGCGAGAGTAGCAATATAGCCCGGCGTTGCTCGGGTGTAATGAACGCTTTAAAACTAATCCATGTTCCTGGAGCTCAGACTCTTTGGACCTTGGCACGAAAGACTAAAAAGCAATAGTTGTTAAAGCGAAACTGTAGACTGAAAGAAAAATGAATGGATGTAAGTCAAATTTTGATTTCCTGGTATCGATATCAAATAAATTTTTTTCGTTGTAAACTGAATTTTGAAGACTAAATAAGTCCTCTGAGTAAATGGTATTATGGCTGAGACTAAGAACTACAATTATACCTACTTAGAGCCAAACCCGAAGCAAAAACTAAAATAAAAGTGCTGAAAAAAATACAGACATACAGGCAGATAAACAGACACACACACAAACATCTTGCCTTATATATATATATATATATTATCGATTTTCTGCACTATTGTAAGAACTGCAACCTTGAAACTTCTAAATATCGTTTCTTATGTCTTTGTCTATGAGTTTATCAGATTTGATTAAATTCGGACCACGCCTTCTATAACCCGATTTTTTCGATTATCGATATTTATCTGGGGTATCTTGACACAAAACCTAGCTAAGAACACTCACAGACGCTTCTAGTACAACTGTGTAAATTTTCAAGAAAATTGGTTCAGCCATTTCGGAGTCTATAGGTAACGGGGACACACACACACAGAGACACACACTGACAAAGTTCCATTTATAAATAAGTTTAGATTAGATATACAGGAGTGTTTGCCTTAATATATTATTAATATTGTAGGCTAGCAAGTCACTCCTTCTTCTTTATGTGCTTCTCAGAACGTAAGTGATCATGGCTCTCCACTACTTCCTGTTACTTGTAGCTCTTAATAGAATGTGTCTTTCTGTTATTTCTCATAAACCTTGTTCCCTCATCCATTTACTCAACCTCACTATGTTCTGCGTTGTTTTTTCTGTCTCTCTTGCCTTCAGTCTGTCCTGTGAGTATTACATTTTCCAATCCCTCTTTCCATTTTATATACCTTAGAAACCTCATTTGTCTCTTTCCGAAATTAAACAGACAGGACCTACAAGGCAGATTTTTCATTCTCCTTGACTAGTTTCCAACCAAGTCGGTCCTGCTATTTACGCATAGCTAGGGTGATGCTGATTTTGAAGTCAAAGTTTTTTTGTTTTCCACGTTAGGTTGCCAGCCAAGGCAACCTATTTCGCTGAAGAAAAAACTTTGAATTCAAAATAGTGTACATATTTTATTGTGTATGTATACTATACACTATAAAAAGAAAATTGAATAATAAGCCCTGAGGTGTGAGGACATCATTATGGCGTGTACACAAAACTTCGAAGTTGGCATGATTCTGCTCAATTAAGTGACAAACTTCTCCACATCAGTACTATACATTACAAAATGCAGAGTGAAAATTAAGACCCAAGAGGTGAGGACAACATAATGGTGTCTTCACGAAACTTCGAAGTTGGCATGATTCTGCTCAATTAAGTGACAAACTTCTCCACATCAGTACTATACATTATAAAATGCAGAGTGAAAATTAAGACCCAAGAGGTGAGGACAACATAATGGTGTCTTCACGAAACTTCGAAGTTGGCATGATTCTGCTCAATTAAGTGACAAACTTCTCCACATCAGTACTATACATTATAAAATGCAGAGTGAAAATTAAGACCCAAGAGGTGAGGACAACATAATGGTGTCTTCACGAAACTTCGAAGTTGGCATGATTCTGCTCAATTAAGTGACAAACTTCTCCACATCAGTACTATACATTATAAAATGCAGAGTGAAAATTAAGACCCAAGAGGTGAGGACACCATAATGGTGTCTTCACGAAACTTCGAAGTTGGCATGATTCTGCTCAATTAAGTGACAAACTTCTCCACATCAGTACTATACATTATAAAATGCAGAGTGAAAATTAAGACCCAAGAGGTGAGGACAACATAATGGCGTGTACACAAAACTTCGAAGTTGGCATGATTCTGCTCAATTAAGTGACAAACTTCTCCACATCAGTACTATACATTATAAAATGCAGAGTGAAAATTAAGACCCAAGAGGTGAGGACAACATAATGGTGTCTTCACGAAACTTCGAAGTTGGCATGATTCTGCTCAATTAAGTGACAAACTTCTCCACATCAGTACTATACATTATAAAATGCAGAGTGAAAATTAAGACCCAAGAGGTGAGGACAACATAATGGTGTCTTCACGAAACTTCGAAGTTGGCATGATTCTGCTCAATTAAGTGACAAACTTCTCCACATCAGTACTATACATTATAAAATGCAGAGTGAAAATTAAGACCCAAGAGGTGAGGACAACATAATGGTGTCTTCACGAAACTTCGAAGTTGGCATGATTCTGCTCAATTAAGTGACAAACTTCTCCACATCAGTACTATACATTATAAAATGCAGAGTGAAAATTAAGACCCAAGAGGTGAGGACAACATAATGGTGTCTTCACGAAACTTCGAAGTTGGCATGATTCTGCTCAATTAAGTGACAAACTTCTCCACATCAGTACTATACATTATAAAATGCAGAGTGAAAATTAAGACCCAAGAGGTGAGGACACCATAATGGTGTCTTCACGAAACTTCGAAGTTGGCATGATTCTGCTCAATTAAGTGACAAACTTCTCCACATCAGTACTATACATTATAAAATGCAGAGTGAAAATTAAGACCCAAGAGGTGAGGACAACATAATGGCGTGTACACAAAACTTCGAAGTTGGCATGATTCTGCTCAATTAAGTGACAAACTTCTCCACATCAGTACTATACATTATAAAATGCAGAGTGAAAATTAAGACCCAAGAGGTGAGGACAACCATAATGGTGTCTTCACGAAACTTCGAACTTGTAAGTACAAACTGATTCTTGCTTCCCAATTAAGTAAGGACAAACAAAACTTCTTCCACAATTCAAAGTACTATACATTATAAAATGCAGAGTGAAAATTAAGACCCAAGAGGTGAGGACAACATAATGGTGTCTTCACGAAACTTCGAAGTTGGCATGATTCTGCTCAATTAAGTGACAAACTTCTCCACATCAATCCTATACACTATAAAATAACGCGTACAAACAAAAGTTAATAACAGTAAAAGACATTAAATAAAAAAGTTATTTATGTTTTCATTGATGCCACGACTTTTTCTCATGGCATGTTTAACCTTGAGACAGGCATAATTAATTGTATTATTATCATTTCATTTGATAGTTTGAATCTTGTATACAGAGAGGGTAACCAAAGGATAAAAATACGTTTTGGAGCAAAACATTAAACTATCCATTTGATGAGTTGTATATACGAATTAAACAGTATTATATATTTATATCTACTGGCCTGATTATTTACGATAAATTTTTATTACGTAAATGTGTGGGTATAGCTAAAAAAGCTTTTCTTGATCAGTTCAACTCCAAGAAAGTCGATAAAGCCACTAAGACTCAAGGAACTTTGTGAGAGTGAAGGAAACCGAGAAGAAAAAAATGTCAACAATAATAACAGAATTAAAAAGACAGAAAATAACGATTGACGTTATATTTAAATTTTGAAAATCGTAGTTGAAAGGAACGAAAGGAGCTAGACGAGAAATCCCCGGAGAGAAGTGTGAGAGAAGGAACTATTAAAAGAGAACTTACCTTTACATTTCTCAATCGCCAACAGTATAATGACGGAAACTACCTGCCAATCTAGTACTACGCTTAAACTCATCAAGTCGAGGTACCAAAGAAGAGAGCTAAACGGAACGACTATGAAAATATTTATATGAAATGTACTCGGAAGCATGTGCGTTGTGGTACAGGATGTGCGTTGTGGTCCATTGGATATCAGATCGGAACGAGAAAACGGGGAGCCGAGTTCGAATTCCAGTTGAATCCGTTGTATTCAGTTACGCGCAACTACCCTTGGGAAAGGTATTAATCCGTCTCTTCCTTCTAGTTATGGGTTAAATAGCAGGACAGATTGGGTTCTATAGCCTTGGTCGGCAACTAATCTACCGCAGAAAGCAATGGCAACCTACTGCGGGATAATCTTCTGCCCAGTCAGTCATGTCTCTTTCGAGACATGATCGCCCAAGCGTGTATCACGTATGGCACTTAACTGACTAACTAACTCGGAAGCAAATTCAGGGTGGCGGGAAAATGATTAAATCCAAGATGTCAAGTGATATCCGACTTCTGTCAAGAATCTCTTAGTACAGAGCAGAAATACGGGCCAAGACGTATCAGCAATATTCAATGCACAGATGAATGGTATAATTATAAATGTGAAAGATTCTGGCGAAGAAAAAGGACTAATACGGGACAATTAACTTTTTTGGCAATAAGATCTCTATATTCTTTTCTTTCTTATATCAGCTGAAAACATTAGACCAAGAATCCGCGATGAGTTTATCGCCCGGTTCACACTCCACCCACGTCTTTTGAACAGGTGAAGAGGCTCATCCCTTGTTTCCTGTTTAGGATGTGGTTCCCGATTTTTTTTTTTTTGCCCAATCTTCTTTCACTTCTTCTCTCTTTTTTTTTTTTTGTTCTCAATTGGAGTAGATAGACTTAACTATCACCCGGTTCACACTCCACCCACGTCTTTTGAACAGGTGAAGAGGCTCATCCCTTGTGTCCTGTTTAGGATGTAGTTCCCGGCTTTTTTCCCCCCTCTCTCTCTTTTTTTTTTGTTCTCAATTGGATTAGATAGACTTAACTATCTTGGAGGTCCTGTTATCGCCCGGTGCACACTACACCCACGTCTATTGAACAGGTTAAGAGGCTCATCCCTTGTTCCCTGTTTAGGATATGGTTTCCGGCTTTTCTCTTTTCTAATCTTCTCACTTTGGTTTCTTTTTTTTTTTCAATTGGATTAGATAGATCTATCTATCGCCCGGTTCACACTCCACTCACATCTATTGAACAGGTTAAGAGGCTCATCCCTTGTTCCCTGTTTAGGATGTGGTTTCCAGCTTTCTCTTTTCCAATATTCTCACTTTGGTTTCTTTTCTTTTTTTTTTTTTTTCAATTGGAGTAGATAGATCTATCTATCGTCAGGTTCACACTCCACCCACGTCTTTTGAACAGGTGAAGAGGCTCATCCCTTGTTTCCTGTTTAGGATGTGGTTCCCGGCTTTCTCTTTTCCAATCATTCTACTCTTAAGTAGCCCCATGCGCATCAGTGGCGTCACCGCCTTGCTTGGGGTGATATGATTAAAAAAAAAATAAAGTTAGTTTCCTAGAGAATAGCATCAGCCATACAAATGGACGGCAGTAAAGGTCCTCGAAAACGATTAAAAGAAAACAGATCTGCCTGTGTCTGACTATATATATATATATATATATATATATATATATATATATATAAAGAAAGGTCTGTCGGAGAGCCTATATTTTTGTCTAATGAGGATTTTGTAATATTCAAGCCAGTAGACGGAAATAAAAAAAATATACAATTTAATACATAAATGGAGCGTTTATGCAATTACGAATATTCACTAAAAACTATTAACTAATATATATATCTCTCTCTTCCGATATGTATATATATCCGAGTGAATACAGAACGAAGAAAGAATTCTTACAACGTCCAAAACATTAATTTAAAACAGCGCTCGATATATAATATATAGAGCTGTTAATAATATATATATATATATATATATATATATATATATATATTATTATTAAATTATTTTAGAACATGTACATAATTTTTCTATATATATCCACGACAAAGGTACGTTTGTTTTGACATTGAAATTTCAATGCCTGATGAGACATTGAAATTTCAATGTCGAAACAAACGTACCTTTGTCGTGGATATATATAGAAAAATTATGTACATGTTCTAAAATATAATTTATAATATATATATATATATATATATATATATATATATACGGTGATATTAGGTGATTCTTTATCAGGAAATAATAGGCAGTCAGTACTACTGTTGTTTGAATTTTTTTTTCGAAGAAAATAGGTTTCTCAAGCGGAGTCACTGTTATCAGTCTTTCCAGTGTTTATATGAACTTCTTGCCTAGACTTTTATTCGAAGCAATGTGGAATGTCAAAACATCATGATTATGCTATTACGAGTGGGCCAAAGTCGTCAATTTTAATTTTTAATTTTGGAATTGTAAGAATGCTACATATTTTCTTTTTTGTTTTTGTTTTATTAAGAGGTTTTAACTTGAAAGTTGTCCTGATAGTGTTAACCGTGGATAGATAAAACACAGGCTGGTGATTCCGCAAATAGTAAGACTTACTGATATAGAATTTTTTCAAAGTTTTACGCCAATGTCGCATTATTTTTCATACATACTGCTATTGTATTTCTCTCATTGCATATTAGGAATTTACAAAGGGCTTGAACCATATCCTTACGCACACAACAACGGCTTTGTCGCACACCGAATAGACCGCTTTAAGCCCGTCTGGCGTTTCTCTCCTCCTATCGTTCAGTGAAAACGTAAGCGGCTTAAAATGAAAGCTACTGGATCGGTGGTTACTTTAGGTATGTCCCGTGTTAGTAAGTAGCTTAGAAAAGGAAGGCCCTTCAAAGGATGAATGTGGGTTACAGCTGGGTCAGCTCTTTCGTACTTGGATTTTATTTTAATCTGACTTCAATTACGCTTTATTATACGCATTTCCGTCCAGTTTCCACGTTATTCTTGTCATTCTTCCTTTTTTTATAGTTTTAATTTATTTCAAAAAGTGGACACCGAAAAATACATCCTGTTGAAATAACCTGGTAATTTTGAAATAATTCTCGCGTTACTTCGAACGTAAAAAGAAGAGGAAGAGGAAATCGTTTTAAAATAGCTGATTTCTTAGGTAACAAAGATAGGCCCTTTAACGTAGCTTTTTTTTTTATCTCTATAATGGCTTTGTGCTGCAGTTAGCTAACCATGTCCAACTGGGAAAGAATACTTTTCCATGGAGTAACTGTCAGTAATTGCAAAAAATCTCTTTTTCCATATGAAAAGTGGAGCAAGCAATTGGATGCAATCTACAATGCCAGTTCTACCGAGGACAGAAGGCGTAAAGCACCACGCCGTTCAGAATTTTGGCTGGCACTTCGGTTGTCCTCCCGACTTTTATAAGCTTCAAAAATTTATGAAAAAAATCAGTCTTTAATTTTTATAAGATTTGATCTTCAGCAATTTTCTTCTGCATTTTCTTTTTCATTAAGCTTTTTACGGACATGTACGGAAACCAGACTGAAAGAAAAACAGAATAAAACAATGACATGAATAAAAACAGACATGTTTTTAGTAGGTACCTTCAATATTTCGGCATGAATTTTCGCTACCTAAGTTTAAAATGAAATTTTTAAAATGAAAAATCATTCTTGAAGATTTCATTTTAAATTTAATTAAAAGCTTAATGATTATATTTAATATTTCCATTACGTAAAAAATTCTGGTGTGCATCAGATAGAAATTATATAGATTGGAATGTCACATTTAATTTTGATTTCTTAAAATTTTCTCAAAAGCGGCCATTTACTTAATTTTAAGAAAATTGTAAACAAACAAAATTTCCTTAATTTTAAGAAGATTTTAAAAGATTTCTGACATTTTATTTTAGTAAAATTAAAAGATTGAAAGTTAAATTAATCTGATTTTGAAGAAATATTACTTACTTATTGTTGTGGGTGAGGAACCGCACAAAATAAGGAACAACAAAAACAGATATTGAGATAGAAAAGTAGGTTATATTGAACGTAATATACAAACTTGTACTCAAGGTTACGTGCGAAATTTCATGAAATTAAGTAAGTGGGGGTAACACATTTAAAAAAAACAACTTTTTACCAATATTTTCCAAAAAAAGATTTCAAAAATAATTTCCTTCATTTATGAATAAGTCCTGAAAATTTCATTAAAATCGGATAATTATTTATTTTTTACAACAATTTCCAAATAAATGTGTTTTCTACGGGGGAAAAAAAAACGCGCAAAAATTCAATATTAAAAGTTAGAGAAGGCGATGACGTAAACAAAACAAAAATTGAACCAAAATTTCAACGTGTTAGAAAGTATTAAAGAATTTCAAAAAATAATTTAAAAATACTTTGGTCTTTTAACTTAATAATAACATGGATATTTTGACGATAAAACTTTATTTTTGTTACGCGTGTGGCTTTTTTCATTACACTATGCTGTTTTTCCCGCGAAATAGTGAAGGTGCCTAGTTTTTAGAAAGGAAAAGAGACTCAATAGTTATATTTTCATATCTGAATGAAGACGTTAATTAGAAATAATGTCCACAACTACATATGTAAAATACACAGGCAGTCAGTGATTTATGGCCGAGTGAAAGAATTGGTCAGTAATTTTTCTTTCAAATCTACTGAAGACAATCGACACTGAATTCCCGGACGTTGCTTGAGTTTACTCTTCTCCTCTCCAGAAAAAAATTTTTACCCGTAGGTGGGGCCCCTCACTTTCAGAGTTCCACGATCGCCACTGGAAATCTATTTTATTTATTGAAATACCATGTTCCTTCAGGTAGTTACCTCTACTAACAAAGAAAAAATACCTAATGTTTAAAATGTATTTCTAAAAATGAAAAATCTTACTTGAGGCTTTTATTTTAGTTTTAATTTCAAACTAATAGATTCAATTTAATACTTTCAATAGTTATAGGAGGTTGGGGGATCGTAGCTTGGTTGATTTGATAAGCGCGTTTGGTCTCGTCGAGAGATACCAGGTAAATCATGCAGTGCCGTCAATCCGGGTAACCAGCAAACTGGACAGACTGTTAGTGAGATGGGTCAATCTATATTTACTGGTTAGACTATTCGGACCATAGGCTTATCTGTTCCCGAGCGGTGCTAGTTGCTGGGCCTAGAATGGCTGGACACAGGAAGTTCAGTCTTACTTTACTGCAGCAATTAACTAGATTAATGCAGTGGGAAATAGTAGAGGCGGTTATTGGGAAAATGTGGTGGAAGAAGATTAAAGATAGCATAAGGTTTTTCACTACCGAAAACGAATGCTAAAAAGGTGAATCTCTAGGGAATCACCTAGGCGGGAGATTCCCTAGAGATAAGTTTAGATTCCCTAGAGAACAAGTGTAAAAAAGTACTGAACGAAGCTAAGAGGGCGTTTGCTACCAGAATTAGGCAACGCATAGCATCCTCTAAGTTTGGTTCCAAAGATTACTGGCGTCTCTGCAAAAGCGTGCTCAGCAGGAACAAGACTTCAATACCCCCACTAATCAATGAGTTTGAAGTACTCACCTCCCCAGCGGACAAGGCTAAATGCTTTGCCCGTAGATTCTCAACCAATTCGACACTGGACTCGTTAGGAATACCTACACCAGACTTCCCACCCAGAACTAAGGCTCAACTAAATAACGTCCACATTACACCCTCGCTGGTCGCCAAGATAATTGCACAACTTGACCCACACAAAGCGAGCGGCGGTGACGGAATCCCAGTCATAGTACTGAAGAAATGTGCCCCAGAACTCTCCTCTGTCCTCTCTAAACTCTATAACCTCTGCCTATCTGCTTCCTGCTTTCCTGCCTGTTGGAAGTCCTCCTGCGTAGTTCCTATATTTAAGAATTCTGGCGAACCCTCAGACCCCGCCAATTACCGTCCTATTAGTCTCCTTCCGATCTTTGGCAAAGTTTTCGAAGCCATTATTAACGCCGAAGTGATTCAGCATCTCACGGCCAACAGGCTTCTCTCTGACAAACAGTACGGATTTCGCTTCACCAGGTCTACTGCTGATATGCTAACGACCATTACCGAGTACATATACCGGGCACTCGACAAGAATGGTGAAGCCCGAACCGTTGCCTTGGATATCTCCAAAGCATTCGACAGGGTCTGGCATGCTGGCCTCTTGTGCAAACTACGGAGCTACGGGATAACTGGACATCTGTTTGACCTCATCCAGTCTTTCCTCTCTAATCGCACATTGAAGGTGGTATTAAATGGGCATGCCTCCCAAAACTACCATACGAACGCGGGCGTCCCTCAAGGTTCTATCCTAGGTCCCACACTCTTTCTGATCTACATTAATGATCTCCCCGACACCATTAGATCCAAAGTTGGCATGTATGCCGATGACACAACAATCTACTCTCGCATCGATCAAAAACCAGGTGTGGACGACAAAGTGAACCTCGCTGCCGTACTTGAAAGGGACCTCCAATCCGTAGTTGCCTGGGGTAGGAAATGGCTGGCAAATTTCAATGCCTCTAAAACGAAGCTGTTATCAACTAACCACCATAGACAATCGCATCTACCTCCTATTAGCATGGGACAGGCTAGCCTCCCAGAGAGTAAAATACTACGCCTCCTTGGCCTTACACTTTCGGCGGACCTCAAATGGAGTGACGATATCGAATCCATTGCCAAATCTGCTGCTATGAAAGTCGGCTCTCTGTGCAGGGCCAGGAAGTTTTTCCCACCTGAATCTATTCTGCACATATACAAATCTACCATCTGCCCGTGTATTGAATATTGCTGCCATATCTGGTCGGGTGCCCCTGCTGCTCTCCTTGGGCTTCTTGACAAAATACAAAGGAGGATCTGTAACGTGGTTGATACTGACTTGGCAGACCGGCTGCAACCACTCTCTCACCGGCGTGATGTGGCTCTTCTACAAGTACTTTCATGGCTACTGCTCCGATGAGCTTAGATCACTGGTGCCGCCTAAGCACGAATTTACACGAGATACTAGATTAGCAACTAGGTCCCACCCTTTTACAGTTAAACAAATAAGATGTAACCGTAAATTCTACTCCATCAGCTTCTTTTCTCGCGCTTCCCGCCTGTGGAACTCCCTTCCACAAGTCTGCTTTCCTGACAGATACAATCTCCAGGTGTTTAAATGTAGGGTCAATAGACACCTCCTATCACACTAACTCCCAATTATTCTCAGAACACTCTCATCTACCCAACCCTCATTCTCGGTATCCTTACCCGCCTATCACCCACCCTCTGACATTTCCTATATTTAATCATCCTTTCTCCACTCTATGTCGCCCCCTGCACAGTAGTGGCAGTGACATGCCTTGCTCGGGGTGAAACGCTTATAAAAAAAAAAAATTCCTAGAGATAAGTTTAGCTCGGCAGGCTCTGGAACGTACAGCTAGCGTTCGCTACCAAAGTCAGGTATTTAAGCATAAGTTAAACAAGATGTCTAACGAAGCTATGAATATATGCACTAAATTTCACAAGGAATAGATCCGTTGTGTTTCCAGTCAATATTTTCGGAAGGCCGATACCCAAGATGGACGTTGTCTGACTTCGACCGAAGTTGTGTGCGACACTTTTCAGCGGTACTTCGAAAGCCGGTTTACCAAGGAGCCTAGCCTCTGTGACCAAGAGTTTCAAAGGTATTTGGCTTACTTTCGTCGGTTTTCGAGGGTGAGATCACAGAGGGTGAAGTCTGCTTGTCATTGAAGAGGGTTGTCTGTGGCAAGTATCCTGGACTTTATGAACTGCCTTATGAAATGTACTTGAGGCTGTCGCACATCTTTGTGTCGATTTTGACTGTCGTGTTCAATAACTAGTTCCGGCAGTGTTTCTTTCCCGACTGGATCTTGAGTCTTCTGATCACGCCGTTTAAAAAGGTCAAGAATGGTGGTCGGGGTTTAGACGATTACAGGCCTATAACTCTGCTAAACACTGAGTTAAAGATTTTGACCAAGATTCTGATGGGGCGTTTACAGTCAGTTGCTGAGATTCTGTTCAGACTTGTGTTGTGAAGGACCGAACAATTCAGAGCCATTTGCATCTGATCTGCACAATCTTAGAGGATGTAAAAGACGACGAACAAGCTTCACTGGTCAATTTGAATCAGTCAAAGGAATTTGATTGGGTCGACCATCGATACCAAGCTGCTGTCCTGCAAATGAACTAGCCTCCTGTATCTCTCCCCCAGTGCTGTGGTACAGTTGAGCGAAAAGCGGTCGAGCGCTTTTGTGCTGACACAGTCGGTTCATCAGAGTTGTCAATTGTCGCCTCCTACTATACGCTTTAGCTCTGGAACCTTTCCTTCACTCGTAGTGCTCGGGTTAGTGTCTCCGCGTATAATGATGGCGTATCCATTTTCGTGTCTTGTCGCCACGATATTGAGGTGGTACACAATAAGCTTGAACAGTACGAGAAGATCACGTGTGCGAATGTTAACTGCAGCAAATTTAGTTAGACTATAGTTCTGGCCGATCACC
Source organism: Ascarosepion bandense (assembly GCA_037127315.1). Taxonomy (NCBI): domain Eukaryota; kingdom Metazoa; phylum Mollusca; class Cephalopoda; order Sepiida; family Sepiidae; genus Ascarosepion; species Ascarosepion bandense. The sequence goes on along the minus strand of JBBBDQ010000744.1, from coordinate 606,381 downwards.
AGCTAAAGAAAAATTGGATGAGGTACAGGGAAACGTAGAAGCGGCGATCTGGATACTGCTCCAAAGGCCGTTTTTCTTAAATGGAAGGGCGTCGGTGTGCCCCATGTACCTTTTCCCTCTCATCCTTTACCGGTTATCTGTACACCATCTCTGTAAGGACCATATGAAGGCAATCAAGCACTTGCTCTCCTCTCTCTTGTGGGGTGGTGGCGGGCATAATGTTCGCAGAGATGCCTGTGTCCAGCGTCCGTTTAGAGTGCCACAGTTGGAGTGTTAGTGACACGTCTTGAGGTTAGCTTTCCTAAGTTCAACATAAGATTCGATCTTGGAAGAGAACGTTAGTAAAGCCTTGCCTTGCCTTATCATCACTCCCCCAAATTCTAGGACTGAGATCCGACGTTAGCCCTGGAAACAATCGACGTTCTTCAAAGAGTTTTGAGAGGCGATTCTTCGGTTCACTGACCTTTCACGGGCTAAGAAGGTCTTGTATCGAGATTTAGTGGAGGGTATCGCGTTGGACCTACTTAGTAAGCTGCTTGGTTTGTCGTTGACCGAGTTCAGCTCTTTCTGATCTTGGTACAAGCGGCGAATTATCTCAGCGAACCTGAGTTTTCGCTTACCTGTCGATTGTTTCAGAACATGCTATCTCTCACTGTCACAGTCCTCACATCCCTTGTGTTACAGTTGTTAATTTTGAACAATAAATAAATACACTGAAACATAGGTAAAGGGAAGGATTAAACAACTGCTGAAAAACTGAATATAACAAAGTTACTGGGTGAAGAAATGTCAGCATTTAAGATATCAAAGGAGCTTTGCAGCGATCATCGAACGGTAAAGAAGGCTGTTAGAGATATAAATAAGTTGAAAACATGAAATAAAGAAAAACGCTTTAAGTATTTGCTTCGTGAGTTATAGCGAAACAACCGCTTTTTACTTGCACAGATCTTTAAAAAGGCTGGAATTAAGGGAGTCAAGAAGGACAAATGATGTAGAATATTTTATAAATTAGGATCTGTAAAAAAATCTCATAGGTAAGCTTCAAGGGACGTGTTAATTATGCTCGTATTTTTCTCTACTGCCACCGTCTTCTTGTCTCGTTCTTTTATTTCATTTTCTGGGGCTCCAAACAGGTCCTTTGGGAATTCACACCCGGATATAATTCTGGGCTTCCCATTGGACGACAAACAAACTTCTCGTCGGCTAGCGAAAAGGGTCCGTAAAAGGAATTTAATATTTTTTTATAATTAAAGATTATTTGAATTTTTTTAGGTGTTTCCTAGTTTACTATTTGCCGAAAAACATTTCACATTGAGGTGTGAAATTTCGCGTGTTTTGCATGCAAATTTTGTATATTCCAGAAAATTCGTTTTTATTTTTTTAAATTTCTTTTTTTAAAAATGAATGAGTCAAATTTGAATTTGAAATTTTGAATTTGTTTTGTTCACTTCAAGCTTCTCTTACTAAAGCAAATATTTTAAAAGTCAAAATAGGACCAATAAATATATAAAAATTGACGAAGTTCTAAAGTAATTTTCACAAACGATTCTCGCGTGACATGTTATGGACTTGATTGCTGAGTCAACGAATGGATTTTATCCAATTCGGACGTGCCTGTGGCTAAAAGAAGACAACAAAAGATGGTAGTTTTATGATATGAGCTAGAATTGTCGATCAAACCATTATTGGACCATTCAAAGTCGATGAAGGAGTTAAAGTGAACAGTGCTAACTATTGTGATTTTTATGAACAAGATATTCTTTGCATGGTAAAAGTTGCACTTTCAAAGTGAAGAGTGTATTTATCTACGACAATGCACCTTCTCGTGTATCTAAGCTTACGCGTGAATTCTTTGAGTATAAAAGATTTACAGGAGAAAAGATAATAGAAATTCGGATCTGAATCCGATCGAAAATCTATGGTCGGTTTTGAAAATGAAATTATGAGAAGGTGGCAAACAATATAACAATAAAGCCGAGCTACGGGAAGCAATAAAATCTACCATGTCGTTAACTGAAAAAGAAAATAACAAAATCAATGGATAATAGATTATTGGCTGTTATTTAGAAGAAATTAAATATATTAAAATGTAAAAGATTCAAAATCTATTAATATATGATTGTTATTTGTTCTTTTATATGTGTTGATCAATTTCTGATCAATGCATTAAGTTTGTATTAAAGTAAAAGTTATTTTGTTTTGCCTAATAATTTCAGACGGCAGTTCTTTCAAAATACATTAAATAACTTTAATAAAATATTGATACTACCTAAAATTTTAACTCAGGCACTTTTTGACATTTAAATTGATTGTATAATTTTTTTAACTTTTTCAAACCAAATCTGAATTGTTGAAGTGTTTATGATTTGTTTAATAACTTCAGAAAATGCATATATATATATATATATATATATATATATATATATATATATATATATATATATACATTTTTAAACGAGTTATTTCCCAACCCAGGTTTCTACCATGAGTGGTGTTCTCAGGCGATTTTTAATAAAATGATTTTACCTTTTACCGTTTTTCTTTTTAAGAACGCTGTTCACGTGGCAGAGAATTTATGAACGCGCATTGTTTAAATTCGAACGAATTATGATGTTTTCATCCATGGTTGTATGAACCTAAAAGGTATCTCTTAGTGTGGATGCATTTTGTCATAATTTCTGTTCTTTCATTTAACTTTTAAAGGACGGACTGTTAAGTGAAAGAACAGAAATTATGACAAAATGCATCCACACTAAGAGATACCTTTTAGGTTCATACAAGCATGGATGAAAACATCATAATTCGTTCGAATTTAAACAATGCGCGTTCATAAATTCTCTGCCACGTGAACGTTCTTAAAAAGAAGAACGGTAAAAGGTAAAATCAGTTATTAAAAATCGCTTGAAAACACCATTCATGGTAGAAAACTGGGTAGCGAAATAACTTGTTTAAAAATGGAAAATATCCAAAAGTTCTACAATATAATTGTATCGAACACTTTTTAATACAAATGTGTACTGGTCTAACCCTATTAGGACCAAAAAATAAATATTAAACAATATATATATATATATATATATATATATATATATATATATATATATATATATAGGCACCTAGCGGTGGCGTAATGGTTAGCAGGCTTGTCTCGCTTGAATCATTACAATTGAGTACTGAGTTTGATCCAGACTGGGTGTCCCTTACTTTCGGTCGTGTGTCACGTCTAAGCTAGGCTTAGAAAATCACCTTGGGAGCACGGCTACCATCCTTTTCCCATAAAAACAGTTTGTTACGAAAACAGCAATAATGCTGCCCATAGGGTGTAACGGAAAGGCATTATATATATATATATATATATATATATATGGATGAAAAATATGGAAACAATGTAACGAACGTGTGAATCTATCTGCAATTCACTTCCGGCCAAAAATATAACCGATATCTATATCTGTCTACAATTTACTTTCTGCCTTAATTTAAAATTTCTCTCTCTTGGCCGATTCCATTGGCTCTTTCCTTTGAGTCTTTTTTCTCTTGTTTTCATTTTTTTTTTTTTTGTTTCCTCTGTGTCTTTTTCCCTCTTTCTTTTTCATTTATTTCTCTTTTTTTTTCTCATCTTTTCAGCCCTTTTTCTCCCCCCTCTTTTTGAATATTCTCTTACCACGTACAAAAGGGTTTCCAAAAATTAAAGGGAGTGTTATTTTTTTTTAATTTTCTTAAAAAAAAGTTTATTAACATCATTATTAACTACCCATTGAGACATTTTTCTTTTAATGCCGAAACAAAATGTACAATTTTGTAGTAGCTTGTAGTTTTTATATGTTCTAAAGTATAATTTATAATAAATGTTCATTACTCTATTTTAATATTGAGCACTGTTTTAAATTAATGCTTTGAAATTTGCAATTATTTTCTTCGTTGCTTATTCATGTAGATAGATAGATAGATGGATAGATAGATAGATTGAGAAATGGATTAAGTACAACTTATTTTTAATATATTTGTTAAATGTTATTTTTAATGAAAACAAAGTTTGAATATGTGTTAAAAATAATTTTAAACAATTAAATAAAATATATATAGTGCATTTTTTGTAGGAACTGTACATTCAACCAAATCTTATTAATGAGTATAAAATTTTTGTATCTATTGGAGTAGATAGACTAAACTCAATTGGAGTAGATAGACTAAACTCTAATTGGAGTAGATATACTAAACTATCGCCCGGTTCACACTCCACCCACGTCTATTGAACAGGTGAAGAGGCTCATCCCTTGTTTCCTGTTAAGGATGCTGTTTCCGGTTTTCTCTTTTCCAATCTTTCCACTCTTTTCCTTATTTTTTTTTTTAATTGGAGTAGATAGACTAAACTATCGCCCGGTTCACACTCCACCCACGTCTATTGAACAGGTGAAGAGGCTCATCCCTTGTTTCCTGTTAAGGATGCTGTTTCCGGTTTTCTCTTTTCCAATCTTTCCACTCTTTTCCTTATATTTTTTTTAATTGGAGTAGATAGACTAAACTATCGCCCGGTTCACACTCCACCCACGTCTATTGAACAGGTGAAGAGGCTCATCCCTTGTTTCCTGTTTAGGATGCGGTTTCCGGTTTTCTCTTTTCCAATCTTTTCACTCCTCACCTATGTAGCCCCCTGCACATCAGTGGCGTTACTGCCTTGCTCGGGGTGATATGATTAAAAAAAAAAATTTAGTTTATCTTCCTCTCAAAATTACGAATGATCCTTCGCAAAATCAGCTGTTGTTGATGTACGAAATTTACTAAAATTTGATAATCTCTGTATCGATGCTTTAGATTCTCGTATATCGTCCTCCGAGTATTTTAAGTATCACAAAAATTATAATTATTAAATTTAAATAACCCATCGAATTAAATGTTAATTACGACACACAATGTAGGACCTTTTTTTTTTCGATAAATTGCTATGCAAAAAAAAAGTGTAGATGGGTAACTAAATAAAAAAATATGCTTTTTTTCATGTGAATTAAAAAGCTCTTTTAAAAATATTTTGAATTGAGCACACACATATACATCAGAAAAGGAATATGTACAAACTGTATGCGCGTATAATTGTCCATGTGTACTTTGGGAATCGATAAAGAAAAATAAACCCCAAACGCCGTTAACAAAGAAACAATTATAAAATGTAAAGAAGAAAGGGTATTTGAAATATCGTGTAAAATTAGAGTGAAAATTATTGACGTCAATAAATCAAGCCATTGATTTTTTTTTCTCTTGTAACTGATGAACAGCCACAAAATAATAATAATAAAAAACGAACAGTGAACATCTTCAAGCATCTCGTGAACATAATACAATCTTTTGTATGAATTTTTAATACACTCAGGCGAGCGAGAATGCATCAACTCACAATGAGATATATGTGTAAAGGGTGGGGATTTTTTTTATTTTGGTGCGGAGCTTCTTTGGAAATGAAAGAAGTGGAAACGTGTACTAAGAAAGAAAGAGAGAATTGAAAGGTTTACGAAGACAAAAAGAAGGAAGTGAGAAATATAGAAAAAAAATGAAAATTGAAAAATAAAATAAAATAAAATTGAAAGAAAGGAATACGACTAAAAGAAAATGAAAAAAAAAAACTTCGGTGAGGAATAAATAAGGGAAAATTGTTTAAACAAAAGAAAAAAGTAATTTAAGGAAAGCTAGAAAGAAAAGAAAGAACTGAGGCAAGAAATGTAGAAATAAGATTAATTAATAAATTGTGGTAACGAAGAAGTTAAATATGAATGAAAAATAAAAAAGATTGAATAGACTAAGAAAGAAAGAAAGAAAGAAAGAAAGAAAGCCATTAAAAGTGTACAGAACTTAAAAAATGAGGATATATAGAATGAAAGAGAATTGATACAAAAACAAACGAAAATATTAAAAAAAAAAGAAATACGAAATGAAAAGGAAAGAAAAATATTTTGAAAATAAAGAAAAGAAAATTGTAGATAAAAAAAAAAAGGAAAGGAAAAGCATTTTTTTAAATTAATTAAATAGGAAGGAAGGAAGGAAGGAAGGAAGGAAGGAAGGAAGGAAGGAAGGAAGGAAGGAAGGAGTGAAATTTTCAGGAAGAAAGAAAAAATATGAAAGAAAAAGAGAAGGAAAAAATTATGAAAGAAAGAAATTGAAAATGTGCAGAAAAAGCAAAATGCCTTCTTGAGAATTTGGGAAATTTTATTGCGATGTATTTTTTTTTCTTCCTGACACGCCCTGTAATCTGTCACTTTTTCTCATAACTTTCCTCCTATGTAACCCCCTCTGCACCAGTGGCAATAAACTGCCTTTTGGGGGCGATATGATTATAAAAAATGTGCTTTACTGTTCCTGCAAGTTGGCAATCTAGGCCCTCTACAACTTCATCTGTTTTGCAATTTGTGTCTTTTTGTTATCCTTTCTAATCTCTAATCCGCTACCCATTTGCACAAACTTGTTAAGTATTATACTTGTTTTTTATTTAACTCGTTTCCCCACATGATGTGACTCAGGCTAGAGTTTATGGTGAGGAACCCGAAGGCGTATGCTTGAACCAGGGCAAAAAATTGCCCAGCACTGGCAAACATTGGTTGCGCTGTCCTCGGTAATGACCACTGATCCATCCCTCTAGTGAAACGGGGTGGTTCGGTCTCAGGAATCTGTCCCCCGGGACCGGTACCTCTCAATATTTATCTTTCTCAGCAGCATATCTGTTCTTGAGACACAAATGAGCCGCACTCTTCCCGAAGACAGAGACGCAGCGGAGAGACAATGATCCCTACCTGGCAGACAGGTAAGTATGGTGATTTTCTAAGCGCAGCCTATATATGGCATAAGGACGAGAACATGGGATAATCAGTGAGGATCGAACTCACTACTCAGTTGTAAGGATTACTAACCATTACACCACGTCGAGGTGCCCAAAATGATTTTGTAAGCGTAACTTAGATGTGGAATAAGGCTGAAAATATGGGTTTCGAAAGTATGGGCTACCCAATGAGGATCGAATTTAGTTGGGCCATACGTGACACACCTATGTGTCGACATATGAATGACTGAATGGGAAGTAGGTTGCCATTACTTTCTGCGTTAGACTGATTGCCAACCAAGGCTATAGACCCCAGTCTATACTGATATTTAACCTATAGCTAGAAGAAGAAGCGGCGGATTAATACCTTTTCCAAGAGTATTTGTGTGTAAGTGAATGCAACGAATTCAATTGAAATTTAAACTCGGCTCTCCGATTTCTCGTTTCGAGCCGATATCCACTGCACTACAATGCCGAACTTACTATTCACTCGTAATTTTTTCAGCGAGACAAGCTTGTTAACCATTACACCAGTGTAAGGTACCCAAAGCTTGTTAAGTATGTTATTCGCTGCTTTCAGTTGTCCTTTTCATTTTCGTTATGTCCTGTCAGTGTCAAATGTTACTGATCCTAATACGTCTTTTTTTTTTTATTGTCTCCTTCCAATTACCTCCTTGCTTGAAAATTGGTTCACAATGTGTACTGTTCACGATAATAGCACCATATGTTACAACTAAATTCAGTTCGCCTACCAACTGCTAACATTCTTCAAAATTTGTTGTACCACATCGTTGGTAATATAGATATTTTAAAAAAGTTTTCAAAATCTTTAGGGGAAAGGTTTCTTTAAAAAAACAAAATATTCAATATTCTATGCGAAATGTAACGGGTTGTTACAAATATTCTCAGTAATTATTACACCTTATTTTCTGAAAAACTGAATCCATCATAAAAATAAAAAAATGTAATATTAAGAAATACTAAAACGCTTTACATACCCCTGTAAAAGTGACCAGTTTTAAATAATTTAGATTAGAAAATAAGAAAATTGAATTAAAGGTAGCGATAGAGGTAGTGTTAATGATATATACAAACAGCAATATAATTATACCAATTAACAACTTATTAACAAATTTAGATTAGGAGAAAAGGAGAATGAATATAGAACTGTGCTAAGGTTAGTTTCACTTTATACCACACATTACTACAAAACCAAAAACGTTAATATAAAAACACGAGTTAAGTTTTAAATAGCCTCTCCGGATCGAGACATTCATATGCATAGTTGGTTAATTTGTTTTCTACACCTTATAGATCTCTTTCATATTAAAGGATTACTGGAAACGAAATGCTAATCTGGGGAATGGACATGTTTTCTTTTACATGACTAGTTATTTGAACTTATACTAAGTATATACTTAATATTTATATTCTTTCACCTACCCAATATTTTTGCAGGATGTTCGCAACACGGTAGGATGAAAAAAGTAAACCTACAAAGGGCAGAGGAATTCTAAATGACTCAACGGCCAGCTAACTAGAGGTGGTATCTCAATAAATCACCGTGGAGAAGGCAACAGGATACCACTCCACTATCTATCTATCTATCTATCTATCTATCTATCTATCTATCTATCTATCTATCTATCTATCCTGCGTATAATCATGGCTGTACAACATAAATATATGAAACCTAATGGCGTGAAGGAGCGGTAAGGAGCGACATAGACAACAGGTGTCACCTGACCGTCATCCGGCGACTGTTAGCACCAAAGGCGTAAAAGGAACGATTTTTCCCAAACTGTGTCCCTCGCCCGGGAAGGAAAGACATGAGCAACGGGTGTCTCTGGGCTGTTACCCTGCGACTGTGCGCAACAAAGAAAGAATTAACTTAGGGACATGGAACGTCAGGACACTCAACAACTGTGGACAACTAGAGAATGTCAAGCAGGAGATGGACAGACTGAACATCACTATTCTGCTAATATGTGAAACCAGATGGCCAAACAATGGAGACTTCAACAGCGACAATCATAGGATAATATACGCAGGAGGAAAAAATAACGAAAAAAAGAGTCTGCTTAATATTGGACGAAGAAATGAAAAATGCGTTCTAGGACACTGCCAGTTCTCTGAAAGAGTTCTCCTGGTCAAACTGAAATGGAGACCATTCAACATAGCAATTGTAGTTGTCTATGCACCAACAACACAAAGCACTGAGAAAGAAATAGAATCTTTTTACTCCACTCTAAACAATGCCAAGGCTCAATGTAAAAACGAAGAAATTAGAATCATTATGGGAGATTTGAATGCCAAAGTAGGCGAGGTAAGGAAAGATATGACAACTAACAACCTTGGATTAGGAATCCCCAACGAACGAGGAGAAAAATGGGTCCAATGGTGCACAGCAAATGATCAGGTAATAACTAACACATGGTTTTAAAAACACCCACGACGTCTATGGACATGAAGAACCCCAGAAAGCGACACGAAAAACCAGATAGACTACATAACCATAAACAGGAGATTCAGAAACACAGTGGTTCAAAGCAAAACCTATCCAGAAGCCGACTGTGGAAGCGACCACGTCCCAGTCATCTGCAAACTAAAGGTGAAATTCTAGAGATTGAAGAAGCCTAGTACAGCACCAAAATCAAAATACAACACGCTCGTGAATGACCTCAACCTACAGAATGAATACTCTAACATCGTGAAAATCAAATATGAAAAAAAATATTAGAAAAAAACAATCGAAATGGGACTCACACAATGAAGCGATAGTGACATCAGCAAACAACATCGCCCCAAAGGAAACCAGGCGCAGAAGAAAAAAACGAGTGAATGACTGAAGCGATTCTCGACATGATGCAAAGGAGGCAGTAAATGATATCAAGACATGGAATGGAGTACAGGGAACTACACAAAGAAATAAGGAGAAAATGCAGACAGGCCAAAGAGGAATGGCTCAATGACAAATGTGCAGAAGTAGAGAGATTGAGCAGGAATAATAAAGCAGACATACATAAAGAAATAAGAGAACTGACAGAAAAAAAACTTGCTCTTCAACAGGATGTATAAAATCCAAGGATGGAACAATCATATTGGAGAAAGAGGAAATACTGCAACGATGAAAGAATATATAAAAGATCTTTTCTACGACAAGAGAGAGCAACCGATAATACACAAAGATGTGGATGGACCAGAAATATTAAAGTCTGAAGTGGAATCTGCAATAGCCAAACTGAATAGAAACAAAGCCGCTGGACCAAACGGCATAGTCATATAGCTGCTGATTGCCCTGGAAGAATTTGGTATAGAGAAAATTACAGAAATAATAAATGAAATTTATAATAGTATTGTAACACAAGATGGCCCCAGTAAGACGACCTTCATAGAACTGCCTAAGAAGCCAGGAGCAAACGAGTGCGAACTCCACAGGACTATCAGTTTAATGAGCCATATAACAAAACTGATCGTCCGAATTCTGATGAACAGAGCGAGAAGCAGAATCTGGCCAGAGATAGGACAAGAACAGTGAGGTTTCGTCAAACACACTGGAACAACGAACGCCATATTTATGATTAAGATGCTCTCTGAAAGGGCAATACAAATGAAGAAGGATTGTACCTATGTTTTATCGATTATGCGAAGGCGTTTGACAAAACACGCCACAGATAATTGATGGAGATGCTTGGCAGCCTCGACATATTTGGGAAAGACTTAAGAGTAATCAAGAATTTCTACTGGCAACAAACTACCTGCATACAGACAGGTAACGAATTCAGCAGTTATACAAAGATTGAATGGGGCGTAAGACAAGTATGTGTCATTTCACAGGATGTATTTATCTTGTACAACGAGACTATTCTAAGAACCCTAGAAGTTATACCAGGATTCATAACCGGAGGCCACATTTCAAATAATATAAGGTACGCAGATGATACAGTGCTGATAGCAGATGCGGAAAGGAAACTACAAAACCTCCTACAGAAGGTAACTGAAGAGAGTGACAAGAAAGAACTTCAAATAAACTGCAAGTAAACCGAATGCATAGTCATCAGCAAAAAGAGCAGCCCAATATGCTAAATACAGGTGAGGGACACTAAAATCAATCAGGAACAAAGATTTAAATACCTGGAAAGTGTTCTAACAGAAGACGGAAAGTGTGACACTGAGATCCGAAGGTGAATTGGCAAGGCGAAGTTGAGTAAAGTATTAAGTAACAGGACAATTTCACAAAAAAAAAAAAAAAACAATGAGGAGAGTACTGGATTGCTATGTGATGTCGGTTCTTCAATATGTCGGTAAATTTTGGACAACATCTTCGAAGATGAAGGAAAAACTTGAAGCAGCTGAAATGTTGTTCTGTAGAAGGATGCTGCGGATATCATGGATCGATAATGTGAGCAATGATGAGGTTTTGGAAAGGATGGAAACGAAAAGGAAATTAATATTGAGCATCAGGAAGAGGCAACTAAAGTTCTTGGGACATGCAATGAGGAAGGAGAACCTGATACTAACAGGCCAGATAGAGGGGAAAAGAGACAGGGGAAAGCAGCGGATAACATATTTTAAGGACGTGATTAGGTAGATGTCGGAACGAGGGTTGCATGGTGCAACAGGAGAAAGCGTGCTAAGAGCCACCAGGGATAGGGAGATGTGGAAAGCCATGATCGCCTACGTCCTGAAATGACATGGCAGGTAAGAAGAAGAAGACTACTTGCCAAACAAGGCTATAGACACCAATCTGTCCTGCTATTTAATTCACAGGAGAAATACCAAGTGTATTTGCGTGTAAGCGAACGTAGCGAATTCAACTGGAATTCGAACTTGGCTCTCCGATTTCTTGTTCCGAGCCGATATCTACTGCACCACAATGCACATTTGTGGACAGGGCTGACAAAACGCTGATTTTTCTCCTGGTAAAAACAGAGTACTGGACTGTTATGTGCTGCTGCTCCTCCTATATGGCAACAAATGCTGGACGATCTCCTTAAAGATGAAAGAAAGACTCGAAGGAACAAAAATGGAAGGATGCTGAGGATAACATGGACTAAACTTGTGTGCAACGACATATGGGAGAGGATGTAAACCAAAGGAAAATTATATGTGGCATCAGGAAAAGACAGTTGAGGTTTCTAGGACACGTAATGACGAAGGAGGGCTCGGAGAACCTAATGCTCACAAGACGGTAAAATGGGGAAAGAGACAGGGAAAGACGGGTGAACCCTACTTGACAGGCTTGAATAGGTGGATTGTGAAGCGGGTTTTGGGAGAGATACAAAGATGAAAAATATTAAAAGCAAGAAGGGACAGGAAAAATTGGAAATCCATGATCGCCTACGTCCTGAGACGACACGACACATAAAAAAGAAGACAACAGCAGCTTTTAATATAGCACAGAAAACGATCAGTGAAGTTGGATGGGAAGTTCTTCTGCATACGACATCGTCTCGAAACCTGTCACCATCACAATAGCGATTGTTTCGTTTCTTTCAACTTTTGTTTGCGAAGATATTATAAATTATTCCTCAAATCATTTTTTATTAACTCCACAATCTTGCCCGGAGGAGGCGTAAGATCAGAAGAGACAGACGAGGCGTGACTTAGTGATGACGCGGCAAATATACATGAATAAAAGATTTTGCCAAGAAATGACTGGAAGCATTTGTAGCAACCTAATACATACCAACATACAGGTCGTCTCCTCCGCAGAGCGATAATCAGGCAGTTTACACGAAATACATGGGAGTTGAAGTTCATGTCTCAATAGTAGACTATCATGTGACTGAAATAATTATATTCTTTTTTATTGATACAAAATGACTCGGTACGATAATTTCTGTATGAATTTCTGGGGCGAGGAGTTAACATTATTTACACTATTATCATCATCATTATTATCATCATCATTATTATTATTATTATTATTATTATTATTATTTCATTTTCATTTTCATTACAATTCGATTTCTGATATTTTGTTACACTCTGCTGGACAAGCCATACATAGATACATCGCTAGATAAATAAGTAAATAAATAAGTATACACACACACATACACACACATACATACTCACACATATATATAAATATATCTAAACTTATTTATAAATGGAACTTTGTCTGTGTGTGTATGTGTGTGTCTGTGTGTGTATGTGTGTGTGTGTCCGTTATCTATAGACACCGAAACGGCTGAACCGATTTTCTTGAAAATTTACACAGTTGTACTATAAGCGTCTGCGAATGTTCTTAGCTAGGTTTTGTGTCGAGGTACCCCCGATAAATATCGAAAATCGATAATCGAAAAAATCGGGTTATAGAAAGAGTGGTCCGATTTTAATCAAATTTGATATACTCATAGACAAAGACATAAGAAACGATATTCAAAAGTTTCAAGGTTGCAGTTCTTATAATAGTGCAGAAAATCGGTAATATATATATATATATATATATATATATATAAAGGCAAGATGTTTGTGTGTATGTGTCTGTTTATCTGTCTGTATGTCCTTTATACATATCCACAATTTTTTTTCCGATTCTCACCAAACTTCAAAATTTGACTTACATCCATTCATTTTTCTTTCAGTCTACGGTTTCACTTTAACTGGAAACAACTATTGCTTTTTAGTCTTTCGTGCCAACGTCCAAAGAGTTTGAGCTCCAGGACCATGGATTAGTTTTAAAGCTTTCGTTACACCCGAGCAACGCCGGGCTATACTGCTAGTTTACAATAGAAGGAAAACACTTCAAGTTCGAAAACGCATCTACATTCGAAATAAAAACAAATCTATGCTGCAACTCTAAAAACGTAATTTATGCTCTAAAATGCGATGAATGCACAAAACATACATGAGACCAAAGCAAGGCCTGATTAAAAGGGTATCCTGCACAGAAGTAACATTAAATTAGCCAATAACAGGAAATTCCAACGTTTACATGAATGCAGTGGAGGTAATATCAGAGTAATGTCTATCAACCAAAATGCAGATTATGACACACTAATGATACAGGAAAAATATTTATAGTAAAAAAAAAAAAATAAAAGCATACCCTCAACAAAAAATATTAATAATTTAAGATATACACAGACACACGAAATTCACACTCGGAACCACCCACACACACACTAAATTTAAAACAACAAATCCCAAAATCAAGAAAAAGAATTAGATGATCCGTAGTGTAGAACTGAATCATAATCGCTGAAAACAATTTTGAAGTATAAAGACGTAATCAAATTTCGCAAATCAGTGAAAACATTTTTTAGAGTCAACGACGGTGACAGAAGAAACCAAACACGCACGCGCGCATATGAACTCTCTGACTTACCCACCACTTGACATTTATTCATACACGATAATTTGGCCATTAGATAAACAAACGGATCTCGATATGGGAAGTCACTGGTTTATTCGCCTGAAGAGAGTCAACTTTAGACTCGAAACACGTGTAGCGACACAAATACCATTATGGACACTTAATATGTCATACAAAAGGCAACTAATATTAATAATAAATTTTCACTTTAAAACAAATTCATGGTTTCTCGCACTTTTTCTCTAGTATATATATATATATATATATAGAGAGAGAGAGAGAGAGAGAAAGAGAGAGAGAGAGAGAGAGATAAGGATTTGCAGTTTGTGGATCTTGATGGCGGTTGATGATAAGAAATCGAAGTGCAGGATTCGAAATCCAGTCAGGATTCGAAATCCAGTTATATTCATTTATGTATAAATGGAAAAATATGAATCCACCTTTTCTTCTACCCCTAGCTATGGATTATATTAATTATATCCACTAATACGCTGAAAAACAGTACAGCATGATGAAAAAAGAGCCCAAATGTAAGAAAAGCAAAGTTTTATCGTAAAAATGTTTGTTATTATTAAGAAGAAACCCCATGGTATTTCTTTAATTATATATATATGCTTTTTAATCATTTCTAATGCGATTTAAATTTTGGTTACAAATCTTGTTTTTTTGGTGTTTTTTTTTTGTTTTTTGTTTTTTGGCGTCAGTGGTCTACGTATTTACTATTAGTGTTTTTACGGTTTTTTTCCGGAAAAAAATAATGAACACACACACACACACACACACACACACACACACACACACACACACACACACACACACACACAAACTGCTTTTAGAAATTCTTACAAAAACAAAATATTTGCCAGATTTTCATGAAAAATTCAGTACTTATTCACAAATAAATGACATTATTTTTACAATTTTTATTTTTAAGAAATGTTGGTAACAATACATTCTTTTCACATCTGTTACCCAACCCCAACTTAATTTCATGAAATTTCAAGAAATTAGATAAAGGACATTATAATCCGAAGAAAAAAAATTCGATGAATAATGAATTTTTACAAGAATTGTTTTCATTTTCTTTTCTTTTTTAATATAATAATTTATAAAGTTTCAAAAATATTTATAATATTTTTCAAAGCCTTGTGGCTTTTAGGTTATAAACCTATTAAGAGAAGTCTATATTTATTAATCGAAAATTGAAACGCTTAATACAAACGATCAAGACAAAAGATTTTTTAAATGCTTTTTTAATTTTTGTGTGAAGGAAGTTTTCTTTTATTTAAGTATGATATTTCGTGTGTTACATTAAAAGATCACGTGTTTCACGGTTTTTTAAATTTTGTAAATTCTGGTTTCGTTTAACATACTTAGCTTATCAATAGATCTGACTGTCATCACTGTCTTAACAGTTCAGAAAGTTATGATGATCACGATTAAGAGATAATTTTATTCTAAATTTCATGCTGTGAACAAGAAATTATTGTGTAAATTGCATTAAATTTTAAATTTGCCAATTTTCAAAAATAACGTGTCACCGATGTATATTTTATTTCTGCAATATGTTTAAAACCGACAATTAACTTGTTTTCTTGTCAAAATGGACAAAAAAAGTATCACTTTTGAAAAATTACAAAAAGTTGAAATTCTAATCAATATAATTTCTGTTTGAAATACACTTTGCTTACTGATTTTTTTTTTAATTTAATTTCAAACTTAGGTATGGAAAATGAGTGGCGGTACCTAAATCTCTTACCAGGATCACGCCTCGGAGTTTTCATGCGGAACGCAATAGCACTGTTTTATTACACCGAGCAATGTTTTATTAGCACCAGAACTACACAAACACACACACACACACACACACACACACACACACACACACACACACACGTATATATATATATATATATATATATATATATGATATCGGATTAAGTATAATAAAGTGAGAATAAATAAAAAAATAAAACAAATATAAAAAACAGAATCAAAGAAAGAAAGGATTGAGTAAGAGAAGGAAGAAATTATATATATATATATATATATATATATATATAGAGAGAGAGAGAGAGAGAGAGAGTTGGTGAGGAAGGATTTTGATAGAACCTGCTGGAAACATGTCAGCAGAGATCTTCGTGATTCAAATATTAATCCACCATGTCAACCACTCCCAAAAAGCCCCATTCTTGTTTCCGCTATCCACCATCTCCCTTGGACAACTCTAGTTCAACATTTTCACCCAACATACCTCCTTGATGTAGCATTGGCCCCTTCCCGAGGCGGTTTCTGTCGTGATCTGACCTACTGAAAATCTGAGTCCGATCGATGAAAGATCGAACGAAGAATATCCCTCAGCCAGACGATATGGCACGCCAGAAAGTCACTGCTAAAACACACACACGAATTCATATATATATATATAACCGTACATGCCTACATAAGTCTATGAATGCACCTATGTACTTGTTGAACCGAACTTGTAGATACATGTTTGGTTTCCTGCAAATATATAAGCACGAATGAAAAAGTACATCGATCCATCCATACGTATATGCATACAGAGCTATGTATATATATATATATATATATATATATATATATATATATATATATATATATATGTCATCTACTTACAAGCCTGTTTCGCTGTCTCACAGCTCTTCAGTGTGGCTAGACGTCCACTTGCTTCCAGCCGGGATCGAAACTTAGGAACACTAATAAAAATTCATCATTCACAGACGAAAAATCGAGACAAATTATGGAAGGTGCTAAGTGACGCAATTTAAGAAAACAAAAGTGAATACATGTTGTTATTGCTTTTTTTTTATACTAATGTAGTCAATATTTATATTATTTTAGTTTAGGATTAATTTAAGCATTTTGTGGTACAGTGGATATCGGCTCGGAACGAGAAATCGGTGTGCCGAATTCATTGCATTCACTTACTCGCAAATACCCTTGGGAAAGGTATTAATCCGTCTCTTCCTTCCAGTTATGGGTTAAATAACAGGACAGATTGGGTTCTATAGCCTTGGTTGACAACCAGTCTACCGCAGAAAGCAACGGCAACCTACTGCGGGATAATCCTCTGCCCAGTCAGTCATGTCTCATTCGAGGCATGATCGCCCAAGCGTGTTTCACGTATGGCACTTAAACTGACTGACATTTTAAATAAAAGGAAATGAAAAATGCATTCATTTCCTTTTAATTTTTAACTTTTTCTAGTCATGTATGTTGTTTGAGATGGAATAATTTTAATTTTTTTGCGATATTTGAAAAAAAAATCAGTGACAAAGATTTATTTTTTGATAAGAGTTAATAGTGACATTTTAGTTCTAAGTTCGTTAGCTTCACTTTTAATAAGTGTCGCATTCTTTTTTTATCGAAGTTGTAGTTGAATATATATCTAGGAGGAATTTGAATTGACCCCCACAAAACCCTGATCCCAATCCTATTAAACATCTATGGGATATTTTGGATAAAAAAAAATTGATAAATCTAATGTTACTTCGCAAGACACTCTTTGGGAAAAATACAAGCTGCTGGGTAGGAGATACCATTAGATACATTGAAGAAGCTTGTGATGTCAATGCCTGATAGAATGAAGACTGTGATCAAAGCAAAAGGCTATTATACTAAATATTAAATTTATTTTGTAACAAGTATTTTTTCTTCTTCAAGCATTTGTTGAGTAAATCAAATACAATTACTTTAATTAAATTGTTTATTTTCTGTCAATATGCCTCATAAAAGATAAAATAGTTCTTGTCTTCATACTTTTGCATAGTATTGTATTTATCCTTATTTCATGGGTTTTCTTGTTGATACACTTATGAATGATTGATACGCTCTTGTATAAATTAATTGATAGAAAACGAATAATGACTTTCTAGGATCTTTCACACTTTCCCGGATCACGTATACGCCGTCTCTTGGCGTTGTTTTTTTCTTCCGACCGCATTTTCCTTTAAGTTTAAGATCCACTTTGTTTCTTCGCCTTGATTGGACGACTGGAAGCTTAACACCAACAATATCCGCGTTCTCTCTACAAGGCTTCCCAGTATGTTCTTGCAGCATTTTCCATTTTCGTACTCTTCCCTGGAGTAACTTTCATCGCAGACAATGGCGGTAGGACAACTAATCGACAGTCGAGACTATAGTGTCTGGGCGTGATAAAAATCTAATGCAATCACGAATGACGCAAAATCTTTCATGGCTAGACAAATTCCATCATACATCCCATAATATTATTGTAGATACCGCCACTCATATTCGATAACTAACTTTAAAATTGAACCTTTAAAATAAAAATATTTTCTTGAAAATTTTATTTTAGTTTTAATTGAAAGTAAAATGATTAAATGTACTATTTTTAGTAAGTAAAATACTCTGGTGTATTTCAAACAGAAATTATATTGATCGGAATCTAAAAACTGAAAGATACGAAATAAGATAAGTGTATAGCGATTACAAGTGATATAATAGTACAAATTTTTCCTGTAAAGGGAAGAAACCGTGAAACACATGACCTTTTAATGTACACATAAAAATTACCATACAAAAAAACATCAACTAAACAAAAAATATTTAAGAATTATTTTAACAATACGAAGGTTGGGCGATTTGTATTAAACTTTTCAATTTTCGATAAGTAAATATAATCTTTACTTAATAAATCAGTAAACTAATAACAACAAATCTTGAAAATGTTTTAAAAATATTTTTGAAACTTTATAAATTATTATAACTGAAAAAAAAAACGCAAACAATTCTTTTAAAATTTCATTATTAATCGAAAGTTTTTTTTTAGACTATAATGTCCTTAATATATATTATTAAAATAAACATTTAAAAGCTTATCAAATTGGATAATGTCATAGTTTAATAGCATAAATTTCTTTTACTATTGAAAGCAGATTCTGGGAAATACCAGCAAAATGTTTAAAAAAATTATTTATTCTCCCCAAAGACTCTTGCGTTTAACTAATAAAGCCAATTTTCCCCCAAAAATTTAATTTCTTAAAATTTCATGAATTTACGTGGTGGAGGATAACAGATGTAGAACAAATATTTTTACCAACATTTTTAAAAATAATAACTTCAAAAATAACTTCATTCATTTGTGAATTAGTCCTAAAAGTTTAAATAAAATTCGACAATAATTTTATTTGGCAAGTATTTGCAAATTAATGTACGTGTCACTGGATAAAAAAAGTGAGTTATGTAATATTATGTTTTCGATTGTAAACTCTCGTAAAGATTTGGTCACCCGATGACAAAAAATCAAAACAAGAGTTTTTACCAAAATTTCGAATCTGTTAGAAGGGATTACAAAAGTTTAAGAGTTATTTAGAAAATACTTTGATATTTCCTGTAAATAACAGCATAAATATTTTAATGGAGAAAATATGGGGATTTGTTTCTTCATACTACGCTATTTTTTCAGCGATTTAGTGGAGATAACTATATTATTTCGCACCGCTGCAAATGAGTGGGGGATCTGTTTATTACTTCATAACAATATAGAACTGATCCCCCACTTTATGACAAGTAGAAGCCTTAATCATATTATATTATTAAGTAGTAATTAGTGGGGGATCTGTTTATTACTTCATAACAATATAGAACTGATCCCCCACTTTATGACAAGTAGAAGCCTTAATCATATTATATTATTAAGTAGTAATTAGTGGGGGATCTGTTTATTACTTCATAACAATATAGAACTGATCCCCCACTTTATGACAAGTAGAAGCCTTAATCATATTATATTATTAACCCTCTAGGGCCATTCGTATCATATTTGATACAGTATGAAAACAAGCCTTGAAAGAAATATTTTCCTGAAAAATTTTTTAAGAGAAATATTTTATAAATTTCAAATGAAAGCAGTACTGACTGCTCAGTCAATGAATACCAAATGTTTCCTTATAGGGAAATACCAAATGTTTCCTTATAGGGAAATACTGTATCAAATATGATACGAATGGCCCTAGAGGGTTAAGTAGTAATTAGTGGGGGATCTGTTTATAACTTCATAACAATATAGAACTGATCCCACACTTTATGACAAGTAGAAGCCTTAATCATATTATATTATTAACCCTCTAGGGAAATTCGTATCATATTTGATACAGTATGAAAACAAGCCTTGAAAGAAATATTTTCCTGAAAAATTTTTTAAGAGAAATATTTTATAAATTTCAAATGAAAGCAGTACTGACTGCTCAGTCAATGAATACCAAATGTTTCCTTATAGGGAAATAACAAATGTTTCCTTATAGGGAAATACTGTATCAAATATGATACGAATGGCCCTAGAGGGTTAAGTAGTAATTAGTGGGGGATCTGTTTATAACTTCATAACAATATAGAACTGATCCCACACTTTATGACAAGTAGAAGCCTTAATCATATTATATTATTAACCCTCTAGGGAAATTCGTATCATATTTGATACAGTATGAAAACAAGCCTTGAAAGAAATATTTTCCTGAAAAATTTTTTAAGAGAAATATTTTATAAATTTCAAATGAAAGCAGTACTGACTGCTCAGTCAATGAATACCAAATGTTTCCTTTTAGGGAAATACCAAATGCTTCCTTATAGGGAAATACTGTATCAAATATGATACGAATGGCCCTAGAGGGTTAAGTAGTAATTAGTGGAGGATCTGTTTATTACTTCATAACAATATAGTACTGATCCCCCACTTTATGACAAGTAGAAGCCTTAATCATATTATATTATTAAGTAGTAATTAGTGGGGGATCTGTTTATTACTTCATAACAATATAGAACTGATCCCCCACTTTATGACAAGTAGAAGCCTGAATCATATTATATTATTAACCCTCTAGGGCCATTCGTATCATATTTGATACAGTATGAAAACAAGCCTTGAAAGAAATATTTTCCTGAAAAATTTTTTAAGAGAAATATTTTATAAATTTTAAATGAAAGCAGTACTGACTGCTCAGTCAATGAATACCAAATGTTTCCTTATAGGGAAATACCAAATGTTTCCTTATAGGGAAATACTGTATCAAATATGATCCGAATGGCCCTAGAGGGTTAAATGAAATCGGATGGAACTGTTGGAAATCTTCTCGTCAATTTTGTGGTTGTATAGCCAATGGATTTGTTTACGGATTTGGATAGTTGAGGAAATTATGCAACCCCGATCACTTCAAACAAGAAAATTAAATTGATTATCTATTATAAAAATTCAAAACTCCCAACCTTATCAATAATAATAACTGAGCTGCAGAGAACGTGTCGTTTACGAATTTATATGTATTACTCAACTGTCCGAATCCGTAAATAATTACATTAGCTTCACCACCACATAATTGACGAGAAGATTGACATTACACCTTTTTCACAGCAGTTTCGTCCGATGTCATTTAAACACGCATCGAGATCTTTCAGAACCTATCCGTGATAGCCTCGTTGATAATCTAAACTTATTTATAAATGGAACTTTGTGTGTGTGTATGTGTCTGTGTGTGTGCGTGTCCGTTACCTATAGACTCCGAAACGGCTGAACCGATTTTCTTGAAGATTTTCACAGTTGTACTATAAGCGTATGCGAGTGTTCTTAGCTTGGTTTTGTGTTGAGGTACCCCCGATAAATATTCGATAATCGAAAAAATCGTGTTATAGAAGGAGTGGTCCGATTTTAATCAAATTTCATACACTCATAGACAAAGACATAAGAAACAATATTCAGAAGTTTCAAGGTTGCAGTTCTTACAATAATGCAGGAAATCGATAATATATATATATATATATATATATATATATATATATATATATATATATAAAAGGCAAAATGTTTGTGTGTGTGTCTGTTTATCTGCCTGTATGTCTGTATTTTTTTCATCCCTTTTATTTTAGTTTTTGCTTCGGGGTTGGCTCTAAGTAGGTATGATTGTAGTTCTTAGTCTCAACCATGATACCATTTACTCAGAGGACTTATTTAACCTTCAAAATTCAGTTTACGACGAAAAAAACTTATTTGATATCGATACCAGGAAATAAAATCTTGACTTGCATCCATTCATTTTTCTTTCAGTCTATGGTTTCGCTTTAACTGGAAACAACTATTGCTTTTTAGTCTTTCCTGCCAATGTCTAAAGAGTTTGAGCTCCAGGGCCATGGATTAGTTTTAAAGCTTTCATTACACCCGAGCAACGCCGGGCTATATTGCTAGTACATACATAATAGCATCATCCACATGCAAATGAAGATTAAAAATAATGGAGTCATAACTAGTATAAAAAGAGAAATCCTACACTTAATAAGATCAATTATGAACACGGTAACAATGTGCTTACAGTGTTTGAAACTTAACATACACAAGACTCTATATGCATACACTTTACACATGTTTATTTACAACTAAAACACAATTAATTCTTGATAATGGCTAAAAGTATTACCGAAAGCGCTCGAAAGTACAAATATTTGTGCAATTTTTATATAATGTGAATTCCCCCAAAAAATCATTATACGAACACATGAAAAATTATATAAACAATTTAATGATAATAACTTTTTTGCCATTTTTAGTGAAACCTATATATATATATATATATATATATATGAGATAACAATTTATAAATTTTATATATTAAGAACAGTTTTGGGGGAACAAAGTGGAAAAAGGTTTCGTGTGACGAAAATTTAACTTAAGATTTAATTTTAAATTCATTTTTTAAAGTTATGTAAAAAAACTCTTGATAATATTTCATTAGGCATATTAAATGAAAAAAATATCACTGCAATACCTAATTGTAAAATTAAATTAAAAGTATTTTAATTCAAATTTCATATATTTATGTTGGTAATTTTTTTAAAAGAAAGGTTGAACTTTGTCTTTAAAGAAAATTTTCTTAACTAAATTAATTTAGATTAAAACAAAATTAGTTTACTTTACGTCAAACGAATTTTCACTTTTTCAGTAATCAATTAACGCCATTTTGTGACACATTTCGTCAAGCGGTAAGAAACTTATTTAAACATTTTTACAAAATTAAAAGAAAAAGTTCTACCTTTTGTTAAAACAGAAACTGTTAATTTGATGAATTCTGAACAAAATTAGACCTAAGTTACTGATATTTTTCCTTTAAAAAAAGTGAAAAACAACTTTTTTGTGAAGCATTTTCTTACGTAGGCGTTGAAGTATCATGTAGAGTTGTTGAAAAAAAAAGTAAGTGACGAAATATTATGGTAGACTGTATATGACAAAATATTCGCCACTTAGATATTTCTTTTTTTTTTTTTTTGGTAACATACAACGTGTGTTAGCACGTGCGATACCCTGTCTTCATCAGCCGCCGACCAGGGGTGATGTCACGGTTTCGGTGGCTATGGCGGAACCGCCACCTCTGGCGCCACCAGCAGCGTTTGCCACCTGGCAGAGTATGAAGATAAACATGTTGATTGTCCCTTTTGTATATTCTCATGAAGAAGTAAATAAAACGATCGTTATATATATACTTATGAATTAATTGTACATTGCCACACGGAACTTTCTATGTTTCGAGATAGATATTCTTCATCAGGCAATCGCAATGTACAAATTCACAACTATATAATTATATTAAGTTCTATAATATTTTTTATATTGAGCACTGTTCATAATAAAATAAATGCCGGAGCACTTAAAATAGTAAAACGTTGAGTCCTCTTCACCAGGAGTTATATATATATATATATATAGTCACCAGCAGACAGATCTGTTTCGCAGCTCATCAGTACGGTTAGACAGCCGATTGCCTTTTACCCAGGATTGAAACACGACTGAATTGGCGTCAGTCGGCGATTCTACCTCTGAGCTACGGGCGCTCGGTAGAAGGAGGCAGACTTTTTAGCGTGTATATTTTCATTATGCACGCCCAATAGCTGCGTGTTCTAACTTATTGCTGAATGAACGATGCGTAGATGCCAGAGTAGCTACTGTTTTTCAAAGTCTACCATTCTTCCAGATTGCTTAATCAGGGCATGTGAGCGTAAATAGTAATCCGCAGAGAGCTTGATTATTGCATTTAGCATTGAGCAGAGTGTCGACTTTGTATTGATCTAATGTCAATTTTTATGTTTTCATATGTTCTATCTCTGATACTGAGCACTTGATAGACTTGTTCTCAATTGGAGTAGATAGACTTAACTCTCGCCCGGGTCACACTCCACCCACGTCTATTGAACAGGTGAAGAGGCTCATCCCTTGTTTCCTGTTTAGGATGCTGTTTCCGGTTTTCTCTTTTCCAATCTTCTCACTTTTTTTTTAAATTGGAGTAGATAGACTTAACTATCGCCCGGTTCACACTCCACCCACGTGTATTGAACAGGTGAAGAGGCTCAGCCCTTGTTTCCTGTTTAGGATGCTGTTTCCGGTTTTCTCTTTTCCAATCTTCTCACTTTTTTTTTCAATTGGAGTAGATAGACTAAACTATCGCCGGTTCACACTCCACCCACGTCTATTGAACAGGTGAAGAAGCTCATCCCTTGTTTCCTGTTTGGGATGTGGTTTCCGGCTTTCACTTTTCCAATCTTTTCTCTCTTTTCTTTTTTCTTTTTTTCAATTGGAGTAGATAGACTAAACTATCGCCGGTTCACACTCCACCCACGTCTATTGAACAGGTGAAGTGGCTCATCCCTTGTTTCCTGTTTAGGATGCGGTTTCCGGTTTTCTCTTTTCTAATCTTTTCACTCCTATGTAGCCTCCTGCACATTAGTGGCGTTACCGCCTTGCTCGGGGTGATATGATTAAAAAAATACCTGAAAACTACATTTTATCTTTTTTCGGGGTATGGTCTAAATGTATTGAGAGTGTTAGTACTATTAAAAAAAGAAAATGCTATATTTTTCATGATGTCAATGTAAACGTTTTTACAGTTCCAATAGAAGAATATCATCGTCTAATACACAACAATAGTCATGCCACTTCTCAATCTGTACTTGTAATTCAGACGTGAAGATTCAGTTCATTTCGAATCGTTTGTGTGTGGACAGTGAAGGATTTCAGGACACTTCTTACCCATTTTGCATACTTGCTTCTTATGTTATGGCAGCGTATGATAGCAAAGTGGCGTGAGACAAGTATGCATCGTTTCGCCGGAACTATTTTTGTACAGCAAGACTATTCTGAGGACCCTAGAAGTTATGCCAGTTTTCCTCAATCGACGGCCACAATCTGAACAAAGTAAGATACGCCGATGATACAATGCTGATAGCAGACACGATCTCCTAAAGAAGGCACCTGGAAAGAATCGAAAGAAAGGACGACAAATAAAAAAAACTACAAGAAAACCGGTCATCAGCAAACAGGGGAGCTCAAAATGCCAATTACCCTTGGGGGATATTAAAACCAAGCAAGGACATCGCCGGGTGGGATAGTGGGGATAAGCTCCCACTATCTATAAAACGCTCCCACGGCATGCTTGTTCAAATAATCACTGATAACTAAGTTGAGGATACGACTGATTTAACAAGTGAATCGCAGTGAAGTTTTAGATAAAAAGAGAACAAAAACAACACTTATACTTAATATCAGAAAGAGACACTTGAAATTTCATAATCTAATGAGTGCTTGGAAAAGTTGATACTCACAGGGCAGATTGAAGGCAAGAGGTACAGTAGAAAACAGTGCATAACCTACCTAGTGAGCTTGAGCCTGCTCAGTTATGGGTATCCATGAAATAACGTTTGCTGTAATGAGATAGATAGATAGATAGATAGATAGATAGATAGATAGATAGATAGATAGATTCATTCATTCAGACATTTTTCAATGATTGAGCGGGAATTAGTAAAAATGTAAAATGATATTAATGTTATATGCACTTTAATATGTTGTTGCTATATTCGTAATAAATTTTGTTTAGTGTTGGTTGATTGATTTTAATATAAAGGACCTCAAGAATTTGAATTTTTTATTTAATATTTTTGTGGTGTAGTATATTGGTGTTGTCAACATGTATTTTCTTGTATTATGAAGGTAGACGGAAATGTGTTTTTAAATGTGCAGCAGAAATTGTTTCCGACATATGATGTGTAATATGTCTTGATAATGTTATGATCGTCAAGCCGACATATGTATTTACTTTTTCTCAAAGATACAATTACCCAAAGGACATTTAAACTGATATATAATGTTGTTCTTTTCCAAAACATTAGTTGACGGAGAAGAATTATTGCATATGATAAGGTTGTGTTGAACACACACACACACACACACACACACGCGCGCACGTTTATATATTAGGTAAGTGTAACCTTTAGTTCGTCACTTTTATATTGATGAAATAGAAAACAACAAAGAAAACTGAAGAAAAAATTTTCTGTAGTTAAACGTCTCCTTCATTTGTATAGGATGTGTCTTTTCAGGATGTAGGGTCAGTCAGTCAGTTAAGTGCCATGCGCGATACACGCTTGGGCGATCATGTCTCGAAAGCGACATGACTGACTGGGCAGAAGATTATCCCGCAGTAGGTTGCCATTGCTTTCTGCGGTAGACTGGTTGCCGACCAAGGCTATAGAACCCAATCTGTCCTATTATTTAACCCATAACTGGAGGGAAGAGACGGATTTATACCTTTCCCAAGGATATTTGTGCGTTAGTGAATGCAAGGAATTCAACTGGAATTCGAACTCGGATCCCCGAGTTCTCGTTCCGAGTCTATATCCACTGTACCACAACGCACATCCATTCTGTACCTGCTTGATTTTAGTATATCCGGATCGTAGTTGGAAATTTGGGCTCCTCTTTTTACTGATTACCATGCATTCAGTTTTTTTGTAGTTGATATGTAGTCCCTTCTTTCCGCGGTAGACTGGTTGCCGACCAAGGCTATAGAACCCAATCTGTCCTATTATTTAACCCATAACTGGAGGGAAGAGATGGATTAATACCTTTCCCAAGGGCATTTGCGCGGAAGTGTATGCAAGGATTTCAACTGGAATTCGAACTCGGTTCCTCGAGTTCTCGTTCCGAGCCGATATCCACTGCGCCACAACGCACATGTAGGGTACTGACCTCCAAAACTTCCCGCCTTTATGCCTCTGAGCATTGTTAAATCTCCTTCGCATTCCCTGTTCTTCCATTCCTGGTTTGGTAAAATTCTTGTTGTTTCCCTCTATCCT
Source organism: Ascarosepion bandense (assembly GCA_037127315.1). Lineage (NCBI taxonomy): Eukaryota > Metazoa > Mollusca > Cephalopoda > Sepiida > Sepiidae > Ascarosepion > Ascarosepion bandense. Next base: position 579,097 of record JBBBDQ010000744.1, on the reverse strand, counting down.
TTTTTATTTTCAGTATACTTTGTGACGATCAAATTCTCCAGGCCTTCTTTCTTCATTACATGTACCAGAAATTTCAATTCACTTTTTTAAATTCTAAATACAAGTGTCTGTTTTTCCATTTTTCTTTGCACATCCTCTCTGGTTCACGCTCTGTCCATTGTATTCTCAGTATACTTCAGTAGAATTATATCTCAATGACCCCAAATAGGAGTAGATAGGTTTTTCTACTCTTGTTCAAAAGACCAGTGCGGACAGTTGACCCAACGCCCTGGTGTTTTGAACAAGAGTAGAGGTTAACCCTTGTTTCCTGTGTAAAATCGTCTTTTCATTCTCTTTCACTTTCTGAAGCCCTTTGCGTTTGGGTTACATTGTCATCTAGCTTCAGATGGTGTTTTTACTCCGTAACCATCTACATCGAGTGGCCCTCTAGGCATTGTATAGAGCAAACATCAATTTTAAAAGGATGTCCTGCATTTACTACCATTTTGAGAAATTAATATTAAATAATATTAAATCTTTCTTCATATTTAGTTTATTTTTTGGAAGGCGACTTTCGCTATTCCAACGCGCCTTCGGATTTCGGTATCAAATTTAGTCATCTTTATTACCCCTTCCCAGAAAGTTACATTTTTCTACTTGCTTTACTCTAACTTTTCCTATTTGTATCTTGCATCTTGGGCTGTCCTCTTTTTGCTGACAACAATAAATTCTCTGTTCTTAAAAGTGATAGTTAGTATTTTCTTCTTGCTTTCTTTTTCTTACATATTCTAGAAGTTCTTGCCGTTGTCTTGCAATTTATTAATTGAATGATTCGTTGTCTACGGCTTTTCAGGGAAGAAAATATATTTAGATTTTAAGATTTTTTCCTTTTTTTAGATAATGATTTAGTGATATAAGTCTTACTCATTAGCCCATAGCCGGTGGAGAAGAGTTCAATTCATACGCTTTCCAATAATATTTGTACGTAACTGAATATAAGGAATCCAACGGGAATTGTAACTCTGATATTTGATTAAAAATTCCAAGCTATCTGTACCACCCATACTTTCAAGCTTACATCCCCTAATATTCCGAAGTAGTTACCCTCTAGGTACTGACCAGGTTCGACGTTGCTTAAATTAGTTGTCTTGGTGTATCTTTATATCAACATAGTGTCATATTTGGGTCACTATGTCGATCCAGGATGTTTTTTCCACCTGAATCCATCCTGCATATATACAAGTCAACCATCCGTCCGTGCATGGAGTACTGCTGCCATTTATGGTCAGGTGCCCCTGCCGTTCTCCTCAGTGTTCTTGACAAGCTCCAAAGGAGAGTCTGTAATGTGATAGGTACTGATCTGGCGACTCGACTGCAGCCACTTCACCATCGTCGAAATGTGGCCTCCCTCTGTCTCTTCTACAAATACTTTCATGGCTTCTGCTCGGATGAGCTTAAGTCACTGATGCCTCCTCAACAGGTGTTTACTCGTGCTACCAGACTGGCAACTGGGTCCCACCCATTCACAGTCAGGTTAGCCAAATGCAGACGACAATTCTACTCCGGCAGCTTCTTTTCTCACACTTCCCGCCTGTGGAACTCGCTCCCGTAATCTTGCTTTCCTGACGGCTACAACCTCCAGAAATTTAAATGCAAAGTCAATACTCATCTACTAACCACTGGCCTCTAGCTCTCTCTCCTCCCCTGTATAACCTTCCCTCTCTCTCCACCTATGTATCTGTCATCGCACCTGCTTTCTCAGCTTTCTATTGTTCCTTTCTAACTAGTTTGTACTCCTCACTCTTTTCTAATTAATCTTGTTACATTTATGTAACCCCCTGCACATCAGTGGCGTTTCCGCCTTGCTCGGGGTGAAATGATTAAAAAAAAAATATATGTATCCAATTTTGCTTAAATTGTATTCGCAATAATAAATCTTAGTAGGACATCTTATTTACTTAGAAATGCCTCACTGTATAGTTTTAATATATGCGGCAATCAAACGCAGTTAGCGGTCTGTGTTGTGGTGCAGTTGATATCGGTTCGGAATGAGAAATCAGAGAGTCTGTTTCGAATTCGAATTCAATTCGCAGCGTTCACATACGCACAAATAGCCTTGGAAAAGGTAATAATAATACGTCTCTTCTCTCTCCAACTATAGGTTAAATAGCAGGACAGATTGGTTTTATTGCCTTGATTGCCAACTCGTCTACAGTAATAGGAACCTACTGTGAAAAAATATTCGAGACATGATCATCCAAGCGTGTAACACATATGACACTTAACTGACAGACTGAATCAGACGCACCACAATCAGTGTGCCAATGCAGATAGGTGTACACAATCTCTTTCCTGTCACAGATTAATAATCAATTACAAAACAACCCATTCTTTTGGCGGTAAAGAAAGGAAGCATCTTTTCTGATACGATGCAAATGTTGCATTCGGTCGTCTCTGTTGGTTATTATACAAGAGCTATAACCAACAATGAACATAGTCTGTAATTAGATGGGTGACCCCTTCGGAATATCAGGGAGTGTAAGCTTGCTGCTGGTGGAATGGATAACGGCTCGGAAGAGGAAATTATAGATTTTGTTATTTTCATGTTCGGTATGAATCCACCTCTTCTCACCCAGCTATCGGTTAAATAGCAGGACAGACGGGTTCCTATAACATTGGTTGACATCCAGCCGAGGAGAAAGAAAACTCTGAATCCAGACCAGTCAGGTAAGTGTTGGCAAAGGGCGGGTTGCTTTCTGATAAGAGGCAACCACTAAGCAGACAGGTAAAAAATGGAAACAAATCCCATGAAAACAAGACTGAGACTGTAGCATCGTCTGGTATGTGGCACACAGTACTCCAGCACAGAACATGATGTTATGAGAGCAAGATTGTTCATTAGGGGATGCACACTTGACAACTTTAATCAATTCATTGGTGCATATTACTGAATTTAGAATTAAGTTTCTATCTGCAGATGTCGCTCTCGCTCTCTGCTTCTCTCTCTCTCGCTATCTCTCTCTCTCCCTCTGTTTCTCTCTCTCTCTCTTTCTATATATATATATATATATATATATATATATATATATATATATATATATTATACTCTCATTACGTTTGAGCTCTCTAGAGAAGAAAATTTCAAAAATAGTTACCCCATCTGCGATCTACCCGTTAATCTACAGTAATGAATTGAGTTCTTCTGGTGCCAGGCGTGTGTATACAACGCATATATACAACACGCTCAAATTTCTCTTCTCTCATTCCATGCGCCTTTGGCATAGGGAGTAGGCACTCCGAGTAACAACAAATTGGTCTAATTTTCATCGTGGCTGGAAGCAAGTGGATGACTATCCATACTGATGAAACAAGTTGTATGTGGATGATTAATATATATATATATAAATGTATTTTTAATTTAAAAATATTTTACATAGCCACACAGAAATTTCTATGTATCGAGATCTAAAGTTGCTTCTTTTTTTTTTTTTGTTTGTCATCAGGCAATGTTTGACTTTGGTGAAAACGCTTTTCATTTGCAAAAAGAAAACAATATTTTTGCTTATTAAAGAGTTAATATGGAGAGGGGGAACAGAAAATTTAGATCTTATGTGTGCGTCTAATGTAAATTGTCAGAATGAAAGTCAACTTTGAAATTTAAAATATAGGTTAGATGTTAGGGGATGTGTGGTGATTATACATGTTTCGGAAAACTGTCATACTTATGGCAGGCCTATCTACTTCCGGCAAGAAGTCTACATTTTAGTTTCGAAGAAATACTTTTAAACATATATGTATACATTATAAGTGGTTAATCTTTGTTTGTTTTTTAAAATAAAATAATATTTTTTTGCCTATGTGACAGGGACGTCTCGGATGATTAAAATATATTTATATTTTTGATCCAGAATATTTTTTCAGTACATCATGTATTCATAACACACAGCACCCTTAAAATTAAAAATTAATAAGTTAAAAAAATCTCAAAATTAAGAATCAATAAAAAGTAATATTACTTGTATTGTAATACATAATAAAATAAATATATGAGAGGAATCAATAGACTTATATGAACACTTTTTAACTATATTTTAAGGAGAACATTTTACAATGTCTAAATATGACAATAATTTCATTTCGTCGATTTAATAGATCCTTATTTTTAAGAAACGTAATACTATATAGTTTTTACTTAGACACAAGGGACATGGGTCATTTAAAGGCTTACATATTCTAGTTTTTTTTAATTATTTTCCATTTTGTTGTTGGGTTTTATTGGTTTCCTTTAAATAAAAAAAAATATATGGACAGGAATGTTTAATTACGGTACTTATAGTAAAATGTTCACCATAAAATATAGTTAAAAATTTTCGTATAAGTCTATTGATTACTACCATACATCCTTTAATTTATTATGCATTACGATAAAATTAATATTCATTTAATTCATTAATTTTTCATTTTAAGATTGCTATGTGTTAAAAATACATGATGAGTTGAAAAGAAATGTATTCTGGATCAAAAATATAGAAATATTTTAATCATACTAGACATACCTTTGAGATAGGTCTAAAATAATTGTTTTATTATTTTAAGAAAATAAAGAATAACCCCTTCTAAGGGATACATATATGCCTAAGAGTATTTCTCTGTAATTAAATTGTATACTTCTTGCCGTAAGTAGATAGCCCAGTCATAAATATGACAGTTATTTGAGACATGTATATTCACCACACATCCCCTAAAATCTAACCAATATTTAAAATTTTCAAAGTTGACCTTCGTTTTGATAAGTTAAATTAGACACCTCCATAAAATCTAAATTTCTTGTTTCTCTCCTCCATATTAACTCTTTAATAAGCAAGCATATTGTTTTCTATTTTCAAACGTAAATCGTTTTCACCAGAGTTACTGAACATTGCCTGATTAAGAGATAAAACTTTAAATCTTAAAACATAGAAATTTCTGTGTCTGTAAGATATTTTCAATAAAAAAATGCATTTTATTATATTATACTCTACTTTGAATTGAGCTCCTTTTTAAAAAGTAAATGCCAGAGAACTGTAGACTATAAACTTGTTAGTTCTCTTCGTCTGTCTGTCTGTCTATCTATCTATCTATCTATCTATCTATCTATCTATCTATCTATCTATCTATCTATATGCTCTCACACCCTGATTGAGCATTCTGGGAAAATGTTAGACTTTAAAAAGAAAGTAGCTACTCTAGCATCTACGCGTCGTTCATTCAGTAATGAAGCACTCTAACTACTGATGGATGATATATCATACGCTAAAAGTCTGCCTCCTTCTACCGAGCGCCCATAGCTCAGAGGCAGAATCGCCAATTCGGTCGGGTTTCAATCCTTGGTAAAAGCAATAGGATGTCTAACCGTACTGATGAGCTGTGATACAGCGAAACAGATCTGTCTGCGGAAGACTATATATATATATATATATATATGTGTGTGTGTGTGTGTGTGTGTGTGTGTGTGTGTGTGTGTGTTAGAAAAGATATTCAACTACTCGGTTCGAAAACTTTTACAAAAATAAATGTGTTAGATTTATCCAGAGAAAAGGAATAGTAGTGAGAAGGAGAAGAAGGAAAACGTTTTATCGATGGGAGAGGGGGTTAGATACACAGTGTTAATATGTAAACACGGATGTCATACTTAGAATGTTGCAATATCCACCCAGACGGTAAGCTTACCTTGGATTGAAGGTTGAACATTTTATAATAGAGGACAGTAAGTTTAAGGACCGTATTCTAACTAGAAGAGTTGAATTTTTAGATTTTTACATTAATTTCGACGGCAAAAATAATGTCATCGTTTTATAAATATCAGGTCGATGCAAAAGTTTTTGCCGATTTAAAATTTTATCTTGAAAATGAAAAACTGTGTTTTTGAAAATCTTTATTCATAACAATAACGACCTTTGCTCTCCAGAACTTGATTCCATCTGTCAACGAGCTTAAAATGCCTGGCTCATAAAAATCTTTAGGTTTTGATGAGAAATATGAATCTAACTCATGTTCAATCTCCTCTCGTGATTTTAACCTAAGGCCATCTATATGGTTTTGTAATCCTCAAAATAAGTGATAATCCGAGGAAGCTAAGTCAAGAGAATATGCATGATGGAGCAAGATGGCACTTCCCATCACCTGTAACAAGCCTACCCAAAAATGGTTTTCTGAAGGTCTCGTGAAAGCGAAGATTCTCAACAAGAAACACGTTGTCGCAGATTCTCTGGAGACAGTTCGTGCGGTACCCATTTTCCGAATACTGAAATCTTCCCCATTCTTTTCAGTTGGCGTGACGCAGTTGTGTGGGGTACAATAAATTGGTGCGCGAGTTCTCTTGAGGTTACCGTAGGGCTTTGAGTAACAGCGGCATTCAAAACATCTAAATCAAGATTTTTTGGGCGACCACCTCTAACCTCATGTTTAAAGCTGAAATGTCCTTTCTGAAAACGGGAAAACCACCACTTACAACTTCTTTCTTTCACTGCATCAATTCCATACGCATCCTGAATAAATCGTGCTGCTACATTTGCAGTGGAACCTTCGTAAAACTCATAGAGTAGAGCATGGCTAATGTGTGCTTTAGATGGAAAGAACATGGGTGAGAATATTGCAGAAAAAATATGAATGATGCTTTAATAATCTGAAAGAAAAAGTTATAGATTAAACATGTTTAAGTAATATCAATATGCATAAAATAAATCACAGTGATTTAAAATTCCCCCTTTTACAAACCGGCAAATACTTTTCCACCAACTAGATATATTTTCGGTTTCGTGATAATAATATTACTATTAAGTATGATAACAATGTTAAAGATGATAAAAATAAAAACAAAAAACAATTATTATTATTATTATGTCATTTTTCATCATATTTCGATTTCTGCTTTGGTCTCACTACCAACCAAGTCTGCGGGGAGACCTAAGGCAGGTAGTGGCGTGTTGTTATGGCTCCATTTCATGTTTTTCTATCTTCCCTATCATCCCTAGCATTACATAGATCAAGTTTTCCTTAGTGTGTGGGCTGTACTTAATAAGACAATTTTTTGTATATCTCTTAAGCTGGGGTTTCCAGGGATTCTTTCAATGTGTTGTTTTGTTCCATTTTTTATCATTCCAAGTGCACCTACTATCATTGGCACAACTCTTGTTTTCAATTTCCACATTTTTTCTATTTCAATTTCCAGGTCTTTATATTTTGACAGTTTTTCAAATTCCTTGATTGCTATGTTACAATCCGCTGGACAAGCCATGTGATTATTATTATTAATATTATTATTATTATTAATGCTAACAATGTCAATAACAACAATATTAGTAAATATTATTTTTAATAATAATAAGACTTAAAAATATAATGTTATTACTACAACTCATAATAATAATTCAAGAATTAAATAATAAAAATTAAAGTCTTTAACTGGAAATTACATAAGTATAATATGAAAAAGTGAAGGGCCGTTTTAAGGGATTTAAATTATATAATTATTTGCATATAAATCTTTGCTTGCACAGCTGTTTATAACTACGTAAATACTAACATGCATATAAACACACATGTACACATAAAAATACATACCAGCACTTATACATACATATATACATAAGAAAGCTTAAAACCAGCATAATAAAAACTATCCAAATATTGGACAATTTTTGTCTTTATTTTCACCTGAAATTAAAGCCAAAATATGATGTTTAGAACAGCTCATGATTGAACATAATAGACATTCATTGTCTGTTATATTCAACAGTATATGTTTAGAAAATTATCTGCTGCCTCGATACACTATATATATATATATATATATATATATATATGTGCATACGCATACACACACACACACACACATATATATATATATATTACATATATATATAATATAATTTAGAACATGGACAAACTACAATCTACTACAAAAATTGTACATTTTGTTTCGACATTGAAAGAACAATGTCCCATCAGATAGTTAATAATGACGGTAATACCATCATTAACTACCTGATAAGACATTGTTCATTTAATGTCGAAACAAAATGTACAAATTTGTAGTAGATTGTACATTGTACATGTTCTAAAGTATAATTTATAATAAATATTTATTGCACTATTTTTATATTAAGCAGTATTTTTAAGTTAATGTTTTGAACGTTGTAAATATTTTATTCGTTCCTCATTCATTTGGATATATATATATATATATATATATATATACTCTCACACCCTGATTGAACATTCTAGAAGAATGGTAGACTTTGAAAAACAGTAGCTACTTTGGCATCTACGCATCGCTCATTCATGAATTAGAGCACTCTGGCTATTGGGCGTGTATAATAATATACACGCTTAAAAGTCTGCTTCCTTCTACCGAGCGCCTATAGCACAGGGATAGAATCGCTGACATATGTCAATTCGATCGGGTTTCAATCCTGGCTAGAAGCAATCGGATGTCTAACCATAATAATGAGCTATGATATAGCGAAACAGTCCTGTCTGCGGAAGACATATATATATATATATATATATATATATATATACATTCGTCTGTAATACTTTGAGATGCAGCAGAAAATACAAGTTTTGAATCTAGATATATCATCATAGAGAGAAAATCATCGGCGCTACGAGATTGGCGCAAGAAGATCTTTTAAATATCAAGATGATTATATTAAATTTATTTTTAATAACAGACATTGAAATAAGTGAAGTAAGTATATCACCTGAGCGAACCAGTTCTGCGTGGGATTTTCGTGCTTCAAGCAGACACGTTCTTTAACCTATTTTGCGTATCACGTGACACGGAAACAATCGGGCAAAGTACGAAGAGGCCGATGAACGTCTCACGCATGTGAGGCACGCCAACATAATATTGAGATGCAACAATTATTATTGATTGAGGAAAGAAAGAAATTAAGCAATGCATTGCAAAAAAAAAATGGTTGATTCACGTCTATCGCTTTGCGCAGACAACAGTTTGACCTATCAACAGATTAAAACCATACATTTTTATACGCAAATGGAGACATACACTTTCGTAAAATAATGTATATATATATAGTCAATACAAAAAATAAAATATATAAATAATATATATGTATATAGTCAATATATATAGTAAAAGGGTAATATATATATATATATATATATATATATACTTGTAAAGTGTATGTCTACATATGCATATATATAGTTAAATATATATATATATATGTGAGTGTGTGTGTTAGTCTGCGTATATATATACAAGCATATATATCAACACATGTACATATTTCACGTTTTTAATGTCTTGTATTTTTCGTTTATATTTTTAAAAAACATTAGACTTATATATATATATACATATATATAGATATACACATAAGTCTAATAAGTCATAAATATGTTAGTGTGAACGCGTATATAAATGTATTGGAATGCGATAAGATGATAGAATTATGAAAAAAGAACAAATACAAAATGTATCTAAGATGTTTCAATTTTAGTAAAGCTTCTTCATAAACCGAGAGAAAAACGAAAAAGCAAATAGCCAGAATACTGTTGTGTTATAATCTTTGGTTAGTTTTCTATTGTTAAAATATTTGGTACAGGTATTGAAGCAGTAGATAATATTTAAATGCATGTATATGGAATATTTTGAATGGTAACGTGTATAATATTTTATGTGTATCTTTGTGTAGAAATACTTGTTTGATTAAGTGTATGTTGGACAGTAACATTAGTTAATATCTATGGAACCCAATCTGTCCTATAATTTAACCTATATCTGGAGGGAAGAGGCGGATTAATACCTTTCCCAAGGGTATTTGCGCGTAAGTGAATGCAAGGAATTCATCTGGAATTCGAACTCGGCACCTTGATTTATCGTTCCGAGTCGATATCCACTGCACCACAACGCACAGACATTATAGTTGATAGTAATGATTTTATTATGTTTTCTAAACACTTTCTATTTAAAGGGTTATTTACTTTTTTTTAATTGCGCTGGTATTAGTGAAATCAAATTATGTCGCAAGATGTTTTGATGTAAAACGAGAGAGCGAGCATCTGTCTAATCGCAAGTTACTTTTGCGTTCTTAGATTCGGGTTGTTAGATTACGTGATGTCTCCACAAATTACACATTATTGAACTAAAGACATTCTATCTGATAAATTCCGGCATTTGAAATAATGTTTGGTATATATTTTTTTCTGATTATATTACCAATAGTCTTGGAGTTTATGATGATGACCTTAGTGTTAGTGATGGCATATGTGTTTCCGAGTTTAGTTGAAAGGTTCATGAAAGGAAGGTTTATGGAATTTGTGTTATTTTTGTTAGAAGTATCTGTTTGTTTTGATTCTTTCTTTTCTTTTTTTTTTTTTTTTTGATTTGCGGATTCTTGGCTTTTTAGCATTAAGGATGAAATGGTGTGGTTAAGAAATCTGAATATTTTCTCAATATATATGTTTTCCTTCATTTAGATATGCAGGGCTACATATTCTAAGGGCTCTAAGAGAAAATCCTATGCTTATCTAAATAGTATGGCATATATTAAGCTATTTGTTTTGTTTATTATCTCTTCAGCAATCCCATCGAGCTACTCAGTTTTTATCTATCTATCTATCTATCTATCTATCTATCTATCTATCTATCTATGTTTATTCATGTTTAACATTGTACAAAAGCATCAACAAGAGACAGCCGAAGTTCCTGGGACATGCAATGAGGAAGGAGGGCTTAGAGAACCTGATACTAACAGGCCAGATAGAGGGAAGAAGAGACAGGGGAAAGTAGTGGATAACATATCAGGTGGATGATGGAACGAGAATTGCGTGGTATAATAGGAGAAAGCGTGCTAAGTGCCACCAGGGATAGGGAGACGTGGAAAGCCAATGATTGCCTACGTCCTGAAGGGACAAGGCACATAGAACAAGATGACATTAGTCCTGAGTCGTCGCTTCAAAAAGGAATTGGGTGACATGATATGACGTTCGTTGATCAAACCTCATCCCACCAGGGACCAACATAGACGACGAGCATGAGCAACGTTAAACCCCTTTGGCTCTTCCCTCTCTACATTTTTTCACTTATTTTCCTCTTCACTTTCCATTCTGTATCATTCCTTTTCCTCTTTCTTTTCCTTTTCTTGGTTTCTCGTCTTATTTTCTGATCTTTTCTTCCCCGCCCTTTTTTTAATATCACACGGAAAACATCCCAAAACAAAGGGAAGTGTTGTTCTTAAAAGATATTTTAGATAAGAATGTTTATTACCATTATTGTTAACTACCTCATGAGACATTGTTCTTTCAATCTCGAAACAAAATGTACAATTTTGTAGTAGTTTGTAGTTTTCACATGTTCTAACGTAATATATAATAATTTATATTTAGGAACAAATACCAGCTACTTGGCAGGAGATACTATTATATACATTAAGAAAGCTTGTGATGTCAATGCTTGACAGAATGAAGTCTGTGATCAAAGCAAGAGGCTATTATACTAAATATTAGATTTATTTTATAACAACTATTTGTTCTTGTTAAGGAATTTGTTGAGTAAATCAAATAAAATTACTTTGATTAAATTGTTTATTTTCTGTCAGTATGCCTCATAAAAGATAAAATAGTTCTTGTCCTAATACATTTGCACAGCACTATATATATATATATATATATATATATATATATATATATAGTAGTAAAAAATCTAGTATAAGATTGGTAAATAGAAGGAGCGCTCAGACCCACCAGGGATAGGGAAACTTTACTACACCATTTTATCCTCCTGGCTTGAAGAAGAAGAAGAAGAAGAAGAAGAAGAAGAAGAAGAAGAAGAAATAATCTGAGAGGATCCTAGTGATATCCTTTAAATCTTAAAATTGATCCAACAGGAGAGTTCAATGTAAATTTAATTTACAGAGCAGACATTCATTTATTCATCTGCAAATTTAAATCACATGTAGGGGAAATAGCTATTTCATGTCAATTCGAGACATGCATTGTCAACCCCAGTCAATCAAATACAGTCCTTAAATGTGTTCCATTAAATGTGAACTGAATTTTCAGATATATATTTTGTAATTTTGTTATTTCAATGATTAATAAAAGTATTATGAGACTACTCAAAAAGTTCATGTTTTTATAAGCAAATGGTGAAAATAATTAATTTTAGTTCATATAAAATGAATTGGTGGTTATTCACAAAGTTAAGAAAGGCTGATTGGAGCAATAAAACAATTTGATTATGGGTGTGTCTGTATTACTCAATCAAAAGTGAGAATTAGGTTGAACTATTAATTTGAGCATTTAGGTTGCATAAAGAAAATTGATGACATTTTTTATTTGTCTGGGGAACAGACATTCCAGGAACATATATCATTCAAATGTGTAGACATGGGGTTTTTCACAGTAGGTCAGATTTTAGTCTTTTAATTTTATTTTTTTTATACTGTATTTGTTAAAACGGCTTGTTTAGGGTAAAATTTGAATAAAGTAATAATGGTATACTCAGGTCTATTGGAGTTATAAAAACCAAGTAAGTATTGTGTGGGTCATTAATTTTAATAAAGTAATTATGGTATACTCAGGTCTATTGGAGTTATAAAAACCAAGTAAGTATTGTGTGGGTCATTAATTTTAATAAAGTAATTATGGTATACTCAGGTCTATTGGAGTTATAAAAACCAAGTAAGTATTGTGTGGGTCATTAATTTTAATAAAGTAATTATGGTATACTCAGGTCTATTGGAGTTATAAAAACCAAGTAAGTATTGTGTGGGTCATTAATTTTAATAAAGTAATTATGGTATACTCAGGTCTATTGGAGTTATAAAAACCAAGTAAGTATTGTGTGGGTCATTAATTTTAATAAAGTAATTATGGTATACTCAGGTCTATTGGAGTTATAAAAACCAAGTAAGTATTGTGTGGGTCATTAATTTTAATAAAGTAATGGTTATGTAATATTAGAGCATAAATTATAAATGAACATTATAATTTTCATTTCTTTATAATATATATATATATTATCTATTTATCTATTTATACACGATACCTTGGCCAGAAGAAACTTAACGTGCTGATGTGAAAAACCGCCAACCTGATTTATCTATTTATAGAAGATAACTTGGTCATCAGAAAAGCAAACGGATCTCGATACGTAATGTCACAAGTTTATTCACTTCAAGAGAGTCAACTTTAGACTCGAAACACGTGTAGCGTCACAAATACCATTATGGACAATTAATGTATCATAACATTTATAATAACAACAACAATAAATCAACACTTTAAACAAAACATCCATGTCCTCTCACACTTTTTATTTTCTCTCTCTCTCTCTCTCTCTCTCTCTATATATATATATATATATATATAAGAATATATATATATATATAGAGAGAGAGAGAGAGAGAGAAAATATATATATATATATATATATATGCGTGTGTGTATGTGTGTGTGTATGTGTGTGTGTATGTGTTTGACCGTGTGTATATCTCTGCGTGTGCTTGTTTTGTATATGTATATATCTTTGTGTGTGCGCTTTTATCTGTGTGTATATGCGTGTGTGTATGTTTGTTTTAGTATGTGTGTGTGTGTGTGTGTGTATGTGTGTATGTGCCTATTTTTTTACAGATTCAATCGACAAGGTATGCCTGTTTCACTTTTCTTTTCTTTTTTTTTATTTTTCAAACTTATAAGTAAGTTGTCACATATCCGGATCAAATATGGGAAGAAAGTCTCCATAGATTCAAAACAAATCAAATCCGGATGTGTGACAAATTATTCATAAATTGGAAAAAGTATAATAAAATATAAACAGACAGGCCATGTCGCTTGAACTTAATAAAAATTATATATATATATATATATATATATATATATATATATATATATATATAAGTATCAGGTGTGAGAAGAATATATGAGTAAATTTGAACAGATTGATGAATGCATTCATCTGTCAAGTTGCTCAACATTTTTCGTGTGACACGAGATATTTGACACTTTTCGAAAAATATTTTCATTCGGAAATAAAATGTAAATTCATTTTTGCTATTTTTCTTTACTTTTTTTTTTCCATTTCCGGGTTTAATGTCCCCTGAAATTTTGGTTATATATATTGAAACTTTCGGAAACGGATCTTGTTTCCTGGGCGATTTTGACGTAATTGGGTTTGTAGAACGAAATATTTGAATCTTTGAGGCATAAAATAGTCTACACAGGAACTCAGCGCCATCTGCCGTAAACTTTCTTAAACTTAATCACTCAAAAAACGAAGAATTTGCGAACATATGTTTATATTGACTTTTTTCTTTTATTTTTCTATAGTATTTCTGATGTAGCCTATATATATAGTCGGCGAATCTACCACTGAGCTATGGGCGCTCAGTAGAAGGCGCACTTTTAGCGTGTTATAAACAATGTAACAAATGCCAGTAGCTGAGAGTGTTGAAATTCATTCCTGAATGAACGATGCGTCGCTGCTTGAGTAGCTACTGTATTTTTAAAGTCTACAATTCTTCTACAGCGCTTAATCAGGGTGTGTGAGCGTAAATATATATATATATATATATATATATATATATATAGTCATCCACAGACAGATCTGTTTCGCTGTATTACAGCTCATCATTACGGTTAGACAGCCGATTGCTTTTTACCAAGAATTGAAACCCGACCGAATTGGCGTCATTTGGCGATTCTACCTCTGAGCTACGGGCGCTCGGTAGAAGGAGGCAGACTTTTAGCGTGTATATTATCATTATACACGTCCAATAGCTGAGAGTATTCCAATTCATTGCTGAATGAACGATGCATAGATGCCAGAGTAGCTACTGTTTTTCAAAGTCTACCATTCTTCCAGAGTGCTCAATCAGGGTGTGAGAGCGTGTATATATATATATATATATATATATATATATGCATATGTATTAGAACCTTGAATAAGTTCTCGCTATTTTCAAACAGATGACATTCTCATAACTGAGTGAATGCAGTTTCAGATGGTAACGCATCTATAAGGAAGTACTATAAGCAAGCTTAAAATTCAGATTATATCTTTTCGCCGAAGTAGAGAAAACTTTGTTTTTTAAAGCGTTAAATATGTCGTAATTCATGCAATAAAAGTGTATTTGCGGGGAATTTTACTGCACTTTATTATTCAAAAGAAATCTGCATCTGAAGCACACAGAATTCTCGTTGGGACTTACGGCGACCATGCTCTGTCAGAAAACAAACATGCAGAAATTGGAACAGACGCTTAAAAAATAATGATTTTAACGTTGAAGTTAAAGAGTACTCTGGCGCACCGAAAAAGTTTGAAGACAAAGATTTGGAGGCATTACTTCATGAAGATTCATGCCAGGCGCAAGCTGAATTTACTGAATTTGCAGAATCGTTAGGAGTTGATCATATAACAGTTTCGAAAAGTATGAATGCCTTAGGAATGATTTAAAAGCAAGTACATTGAGATTGGGTGCCGTACGAAATGAAGCCAAGAGACGTCGAACGTCATTTTGTCACGTGTGAACAGCTGCTTCAACGTCAGTAAAGGTCTTTTTAATTATATCATAACCAGCGATGAAAAGTGGATACACTACGATAACCCAAAGCTTAGAAACACGTGCGGTAAGCCTGGCCATGCATCAACATCGGCGGCAAAACCGAATATCCATAGTTCAAAACTTCTGCTCTGCATTTGGTGGGATCAGTTGAGTGTAGTTTATTATGAGCTGCTCAAACCAACCGAAACCATCACGAGAGATTGCTATCAAGTACAATAGATGCGTTTAAGCTGAGCATTAAAAAAATAACCGCTTTACGAGGAGAGAGACAGCAAAGTGATTTTGGAACGGGACAACGCTAGGCCACATGTTGCGAAACGAGTAAAAACCTACTTGGAAACGCTTAAATGAGATGTCCTATATCACCCACCGTATTCACCAGACATTGCCCCGTTCGATTATCACTTGTTCCGATCGATGGCACATAGCCTGGCTGAGTATTACTTTCATTTTCGACTTGTGGTTAGCCTCAAAAGACTTGTCGTTTTTCCGACGTGGAATTCAAAGTCTGCCAGAAAAAAGCATGGGGAAAAGTAATGACTAGCTGTGAACAATATTTTCAGTGACATGTTTCTTACTATTTTTTCTAAATAAAACATTCTTCTTCTTCGATGTGTTCTGACCTTTCGGGACGTAGGCGATCAGGGCTTTCCACTTCTCCTTATCCCTGGTGGCTCTTAGCAAGCCTTCTGCTAAACCATGCAACCCTTGTTCCGTCATCTAATTGATTAGGTCCTTCAAATATGTTATCCACTGCTTTCCCCTGTCTCTTTTTCCTTCCATCTGGCCTATTGGTATCAGGTTCTCTAAGCCCTTTTTCCTCCTTGCATGCCCCAGGAACTTCAGCTGTCTCTTTTTGATGTTCAGTATTAATTTCCTTTTCGTTTCCATAATTTCCAAAACCTCCTCATTGCTCACATGTTCGATTCATGATATTCGCAGAATCCTTATGTAGAACCACATTTCAGTTACTTCAAATTTTTCCTTCATCTTCGATGATATTGTCCAGCATTCACTGCCATATTGAAGAACCGACATCACAT
>JBBBDQ010000744.1:487500-557500 GCA_037127315.1 Ascarosepion bandense | reverse complement strand
TAACACATCACCTCAGCAACAGAAAAATCCTTTCAGAAACTGGAGAAAAATCAGTCTAATTTTCCTTTTTAAATAGATTTGCAAAGAAATTAAAAAAGAAAATCGATAATATATATATATATATATATATATATATATTATCGATTTTCTGCACTATTGTAAGAACTGCTACCTTGAAACTTCTGAATATCGTTTCTTATGTCTTTGTCTATGAGTCTATCAAATTTGATTAAAATCGGACCACTCCTTCTATAACCCGATTTTTTCGATTATCGATTTTCGATATTTATCGGGGGCACCTCAACACAAAACCTAGTTAAGAACACTCGCAGACGCTTATCGTACAACTGTGTACATTTTCAAGAAAATCGGTTCAGCCGTTTCGGAGTCTATAGGTAACGGACACAAACACACACAGAGACAAAGTTCCATTTATAAATAAGTTTAGATTCTGTATGATTAATTAGATTCTCAAAAAAAGAACACCTTTATTTAAAAAAAAATGACCATAACATAACGTGGTTTTCGATTTTGGTTTTAATTTCTAAGTTTCCAGAATTTAAATTGAAATCAATGTGAATACAACCTGAAACTATCCATAAAGCTACCGAAAATCATGTGAACATTTGGCAAAATCATTAGTCATTTCATGTCACTTAGGGTTATGGAGTTCGGCCTTGGTTTTCAGGACGTAAAATATTAGTTTAATTTGAGTTCGAACTCTGCCGTGTATTTCACGAGTTTAAATTAATATTTTCAAACCGGAAGTATTTTTTATTCATGAGACTCCATTCCGATAAACCTCTCTCAAAATGGCACCGTATATATATATATATATATATATATATATATATATATATATATATATATATATATTTTAATTCTTTACTTGATACTCTTTGGTATGACATCACTTTAAAACACTGATACCTGTACGATCAATGAAGTTAAGCAGGTAAGTAACTTAATGGATGACCGCTTGGGAATACAAGGTACTGTAAGTTTGAATCTACGAGTGGCGTAATGAATGACTCGGAATTATTAATCGGAGAGCGGTGTTCGAATTTCAGTTTGATTGGTTATAGTTACTTGCGCGTAAATACCCTTAGAATTGACCTCTTCTCTATGGGTTAATTATTAACACTTGTACACTGAATTTATTATTATCTCAAAAAGATTCATATAATCTTAAAATATTTTCTGGCTTTAAATAAACAGGAAAAGATTGATAAGGTGTAAAAAAACGAATCAAATAATGCTATGGTGTCCTGTATGCCGAGAGTTCAATCTCTGTGGAATCTGGAATAGGATCAGTGGTAATACAGATGGACGTCATAAAATCTTACGTTAAGCTCTGAAATGTTTCCATCAGAAAGGAAATGAATTGAAAGAACATCCCACAACAGATGAAAAAAATATTCAGTCTAACATAGCTGGAAGGATGAAGAGTGAATCGGCGAAAGAAATTGTATTAAAAAAAATAACGACAAAGAAATTGATTCGGCAAAAAAATCGACATTTAAAAATGTTTCCTTCCTTAGATAACATGCGTGATGCACGCTTTGGAGATAATTTCTCTTTTCGATTCGAGACTGACTTATCAGAAGCTTTCCTGTAGTACGTTGCCGTTACTTTCTAAGGTAAGCCGGTTGTCAAGCAAGGCTATAGAAATCAATCTGCTATTTAACCCATAGCTAGAGGCGAGAAATGATGGATCTATTCATACCTATTCCAGTGGTATTTACACGCAAATGAACGTAAGGAACTCGAATGCAATTTGAATTCGGCTCTCTTATTTCTTATTCCGTCTTATTCTTATTTCTTATTCCGTCTCTCTTATTTCTTATTCCGTCTTATTCTTATTTCTGATTCCGTCTCTCTTATTTCTTATTCTGTCTTATTCTTATTTCTTATTCTGTCTCTCTTATTTCTTATTCCGTCTTATTCTTATTTCTTATTCCGTCTCTCTTATTTCTTATTCCGTCTTATTCTTATTTCTTATTCCGTCTCTCTTATTTCTTATTCCGTCTTATGTCACTTTTACGTACAAATAATCTCGAGAAAGGTATTGATCCGTCTCTTCCCTCCAGTTATGGATGAAATAGCAGGACAGATTGCATTTTATAGCCTTGGTTGGCAACCAGTATTGCAGAAAGTAATGGCAACATACTGCGAGAAAATTTTCTGCCCTGTCAGTCATGTCTTTCTCGAGACATGATCGCCTAAGCTAGTATCAAGTATGGCAATTGACTGACACTGTCTTGTTCCGAGCCGTTATCCACCACATCACCAAGCTTACAGCACATGATATTCTCAAACTGTTACCTATGTAGGTACTAACTTGGCTTAACGTTAGCTAACAGGCTTCTCAACCGGATATGGCCATAAGTGTAAGGATTTCTATATATTTGTAATTGACAACTGTACAGTGATATAACTGTCTCTCTATATATGTATAACTATATATAAATCGAGACCGATAGTTCCCCTTACAAAAAGGAGGTGAATTTGATATCAGGCGGAGAACACATTTTCTATACATGTATCTATATAAATATATCGCCCTATCAGTCTTCTACCGATATTCGGGAAAGTATTCGAGGCTATAATCAATGCTGAAATAGTTCATCATCTCACCGCCCACAAACTGTTCTCCGACAGGCAAAATGGATTCCGTTTTGCCAGGTCCACGGCCGACCTGCTAACAACCGTGACGGAGTACATGCTACAGACTCTTGATGCGTCTGACGAGGCTCGCGCGGTTGCTCTGGATATCTCCAAGGCTTTCGGCAGGGTTTGGCACTCTGGCCTCCTATGCAAACTACGCGGTTATGGTATTACCGGTCGCATGCTTGACCTAATCCAATCTTTCTTAAATAACCGCAAAATGAAGGTCGTTCTGAATGGGCGTGCCTCTTGGTCCTACAGCACGAATGCTGGTGTCCCACAGGGCTCTATCCTTGGCCCGACGCTCTTCCTTATTTTCATCAACGACCTCCCAGATGAGATCAAGCCCAAAGTAGGCATCTACGCAGATGACACTACAATATACTCCCGCACCAGTAAGAAACCTGTCGTGGCGGACAGACATAATCTCGCTGCTGACCTTGAGCGGGATCTACACTCTGTGGTGAACTGGGGCAAGAAGTGGCTTGTCAACTTCAATTCATCTAAGACCAAGCTGTTGTCTGTCAACCATTACAGGCAACCTCTCCTGCCTCCCATAAGCATGGACCAAGCGATTCTCCCGGAGTGTACTACGCCTCCTCGGACTTACCCTGTCCTCAGACCTCAAATGGAACCACTATATTGAATCCATAGCAAAATCTACTGCTAAGAAGGTTGGGTCACTATGTCGATCCAGGATGTTTTTTCCACCTGAATCCATCCTGCATATATACAAGTCAACCATCCGTCCGTGCATGGAGTACTGCTGCCATTTATGGTCAGGTGCCCCTGCCGTTCTCCTCAGTGTTCTTGACAGGCTCCAAAGGAGAGTCTGTAATATGATAGGTACTGATCTGGCGGCTCGACTGCAGCCACTTCCCCATCGTCGAAATGTGGCCTCCCTTTGTCTGTTCTATAAATATTTTCATGGCTTCTGCTCGGACGAACTTAAGTCACTGATGCCTCCTCAACAGGTGTTTACTCGTGCAACCAGACTGGCAACTGGGTCCCACCTATTCACAGTCAGGTTAGCCAAATGCAGACGACAATTCTACTCCGGCAGCTTCTTCTCTCGCACTTCCCGCCTGTGGAACACGCTCCCGTATTCTTGCTTTCCTGACGGCTACAACCTTCAGAAATTTAAATGCAAAGTCAATACTCATCTACTAACCACTGGACTCTAGCTCTCTCCCCACCCATGTATAACCTTCCCTTTCTCTCCACCTATGTATCTGTCATCGCACCTGCTTTCTCAGCTTTCTATTGTTCCTTTCTAGCTAGGTTGTACTCCTCACTCTTTTCTAATTAATCTTTTTACATTTATGTAGCCCCCTGTACATCAGTGGCGTTTCCGCCTTGCTCGGGGTGAAATGATTAAAAAAAAAATATATATATATATCAGCATTTTCTAAATAGTTTGGAGGGTTGGCGATCTTATACCTCCATTATTCTTCCCACAGTGGTTGAGACTCGTCATTGAGGTAGTGCTTTGTCAAGAGGGCGGCTCTATCTATCTATCTATCAATCTATCTATCTATCTATCTATCTATCTATCTATCTATACATTATAGATAGATAGATAGATAGATAGATAGATAGATAGATAGATACGAGTGAGTTTTTTTTTAGTGTTGAGTTTGTGAGTGTGTGCGCGCGCCCGTGTATATGTGCGTGCCTGTCCCTTTGCGTGTGTGTGAAAAGTTATTCAATTTAGCCTGGTCTGACTCACTCTAAAAACGAATGCCATGTTAAGTTAGCGACAATTTTGAAAGGTTTCATTGAATTTATTTCAAGTGTCAGAGGTCATACATGGATAGGGATGGAGGCAACTCTGTGTAAATTCTATTTAAAATTTTAAGAAATCGCAACCATTCAATATCTTCTTCTGGTGGCAGCAGATCCTAAGGAAACCCTTGACCTTTGGGGAAAAAATTCTAACTCTTGTGAATAACCAACTTTATGTAATTGTCGGAGACGACACGAAACGATTAGGCAAATATATTTTTTTTCTAAACATATACTGCAAAATATAACAGACAATGAAAGTCTATTATGTTTAATCATGAGTTGTTCTAAACATCGTATTTTCGCTTTAATTTAATTGTCCAACATTTGAATATTTTTTATTATGTTAGTTCTAACCTTTCGGCTCAAATGAGCCATCTTCAGAGAGGCTACAGGGACGTTAACATAAAGACATCCATCATCAAACCCGAAAGGTTAGAACTAACATGATAATAAAATATATGTGGTGCAATTTTTGTCTTTATTTTCACCTGAAATTAAAGCCAAAATAAGATGAATATAACGGATCATGATTAAACATATATTTAACAGTATATGTTTAGAAAATTATCTTGATACACTAAATTTGAGTTATATATATATATATCTGTCTCGTTGTTTAAGTTGATGAATGCTGCCATGATCCTTGTCTTCAGTTTAGTCTTTGGTGTTACAAAGAGTTTTGTTGGTTTCTTTCACAACTGCGCCTTATACATAATAACCAAGGGGATTGCAGTCTTGAGAGTTAAGTGTCCAGGTGTAAGGGCTGATGTGGTCGCGGAAATTGTCTGACCGTCATGACTGGGTTCTCTTGCTTGTGTGCCATGGTGTAGAGTCATGTTGCTTAAATAGAGTCTTCCAGCAGAAACCCTCTAAACACAACACTACCTCCTCAAGGCAATCTACATGGGCTCCAGTGTTGAATCTGAGACCATGTGAGAAGATGAAAACAGGGATAAGGTCGCCATCACTTTAAATACCTTCGTATTCACCCTTAGACTCATCCAGCTTTTTCCAAAATTCTATACACGGTCCTCAGATTTGTACCCAAACGCAATGAAATGTTTTTATTCAAACTATCGGAGTAAATATCAAGCAGTACAGCATGCGGTTTTCAAATTTATGGCAGAGTGAATTGCGTTATGGTGCACTTTTTGTCAAGGACGATGCGCAACTGACCTTACAATATTATGCAGTCGTCAAAATAAGAACAAACGACGCGCATGCGTGAAATTAAAATATAAAATGGTGATAATTTAGCCATCATTTAATATATATATATATGTGTATATATATATATATATATATATATATATATATCTGTAGATTCAGATAATATTTACAGGGAATAGCTATTTCAGCATGTCAGTTCGTGACATGCATTGTCAAAGCCGTTTAATCAAAGAATGGAGAAAAATTCTTATGCCCGGAAGCAGGGGCTAGTAAAGGAAGGGGTGGGAATGTTGGTTACTATAAGTTTAGATTGAGGAGAACCGTAGTAGTAAATTTCTTTGCTTAGTGGGAGGCATGTTGCTTGACCGTTTGGTTAGTAGAGGTAGGTAGGGTGGAAAGATTACTGATTCACCAAATTTGAAAATCTAATTTATGTAAAATCAAATTTTATTAAGAATAAAGGAAGAAAAAGATAATTATTGAAATTTAAATTTATTCCGGTGACGACACGTTCTAATGATTTCTCTACATTTATTTTGAATTACGTACTGATATTGAAACTTAATTTTTTATGTTAAACATAGATTACATCTGTTATTTAAGCTACTAGAAGTACGTGCTGTGCTTATTAGCTTCTACTTTATCTGTGAATTTAAGTCATTTTTTTTCAATTCCCAGTATTTTCTGATACCTTAAATTATGTTAAGGAAAGAAATGCCTGTGCGTATAAAAACTTTGTTTCTGAATTCCCGCCGAAATTCCGATATATATATATATATATATATATATATATATATATATATATATTAGTCATCCACATACAAGCCTGTTTCGCTGTATCACAGCTCATCAGTGTGGCTTGACATATCCACTTGCTTCTGGCCGGGATCAAAACTCAATCGATTTGGTGTCAGTCGGAGTCTCTACTCCCTAAGCCATCGGCGCATGGGGTCAGAGAAGGGAAATTTTAACGTCTTGTATGTAAGCAGTGTATACAGACGCCAGTCACCGAGAGAACTCAATTCATTTCTGAAGAGTCACGCATTATAACCGAAGTGGAAACTGTTTTTAAATTTTTTTCAATTCCCAGTATTTTCTGATACCTTAAATTATGTTAAGGAAAGAAGTGCCTGTGCGTATAAAATCTTTGTTTCCGAATTTCCGCCGAAATTCCGATATATATATATATATATATATATATATATATATATATATATATAGTGGTGAGAAATCCGAGGAAAGATTTGATAAATAATCCAAATGGATCCTAGTAATATTAGAATAAATAATAAAACTGATCCAATTAAAATTTGCAGAACAAATATTTATTCCGCATATAAATTCAAATTATTAAAATTATTATGTAATAATTAGAATGTAATAATTTGAATTTACATGTGGATTATATATATATATATTTAATCTTAATCTGACAGATTAAATTTAATATTTCCAAGAAGCTAAATACTTTGCTGTATTTTAAAACCAATTTAAACTGATTGGAATTAATTTTTTTTTTAATTTACAAAAACGACTGATTTTAGTAACTGTTACAATTTTCCCAGTAATTCTCTTTATTTGTGAGGTGTGAATTGGCATTAAGCGAAACAATGTAATCAAACAGACGCCATATTGAACGTTAGGATTTAAAATTTTTATAGTATGTTTAGCTCCGAAACCTGTAATATGAAATGATACCCTCTCTTATGATTTTTAAATCAATTACTGAAAATATCCAAAATCCTAAGTTTAAGGCTGATGCGATTATTATTATTATGTCATTTTTCATCATATTTCGATTTCTGCTTTGGTCTCACTACCAACCAAGTCTGCGGGGAGACCTAAGGCAGGTAGTGGCGTGTTGTTATGGCTCCATTTCATGTTTTTCTATCTTCCCTATCATCTCCAGCATTACATAGATAAAGTTTTCCTTAGTGTGTGGGCTGTACTTAATAAGACAATTTTTTGTATGTCTCTTAAGCTGGGGTTTCCAGGGATTCTTTCAATGTGTTGTTTTGTTCCATTTTTTATCATTCCAAGTGCACCTACTATCACTGGCACAACTCTTGTTTTCAATTTCCACATTTTTTCTATTTCAATTTCCAGGTCTTTATATTTTGACAGTTTTTCAAATTCCTTGATTGCTATGTTACAATCCGCTGGACAAGTCATATCAATTAATAGACAAGTTTTCTCCTTCTTGTTTTTAACAATAATGTCTGGCCTGTTTGCTTCAATTTTTCTGTCTGTGTAGATGGTGTAATCCCATAGAATGGTTACATCTTCTATTTCTGTAACCGGTGCTGGGTGACGTTCATACCAGTGTTTGCCTACAGCTTTTCCATAATGTTTGCACATTGCCCAATGTAAATATTGCCCAACTCTATCGTGGCGATTTTTATATTCATTTGGGGCAAGCACAGAACAGCCTGAGATTAGGTGGTCTATTGTTTCTTGGTGTTTATCACAAAACCTGCATTTTGGATCCATATTATTATGCATAATATTTGCCTGAAAGTTTCTCGTGAAAAGACTTTGGTCTTGTGCTGCAAGAATAAAGCCTTCAGTTTCGGACTTTAATCCAGATGCACGTAACCATCGATGAGTATTAACTTTGTCAACATTGGATTTATTGGCACGTACTGGATATTGGCCATGCAGAGGTTTGTCTTGCCAGCGCTGTTTCATCTGTTCAAGAGCTTTATCTTTGTCTTTCATTTTCATATTCTTTGCCGCAATAGTCGGCTCTTGGCTTCCGTTCTGCTTTTCTACAGAATCTACTAACTGTAAATCTTGTTTGAATTTACTGCCTTCTTTTATTATTGAATATTTTTTCTTTCTTTCTTCATGTTGCCTTACTAATTGTATCATCCAATCCTTTGTTGTTTCTATGTATGTTAGTAAGCCAATAGTTGTTGTCTTGTATGACAATTCCAGCTGAATAAGACCTCTTCCACCTTCTTTACGGAGTATGTATAGACGGTCTACATCAGCCTTTGGATGATGCATCTTATGCTTAGAAAGAAGCTTTCTTGTTTTAGCATCCATTCGCCTGATGTCGTTTAAGATGTTAAAGCTATATTGGACAACTGGGATTGCAAGGCTATTAATGGCCATAACTCTGTTCTGTGAATTTAATTCAGTTTTTAATATCATTCGTAGCCTTCTATAGTACTCTTTACGCACTATTTCTTTCATTTTTTTTATGGTGAATGTTTTCGCTCTCATTTACACCTAGGTATTTATAAGCTTCTTCTGGTTTCAATTCTTTTATTGTTACAGCAGGGTCTAGGCTAATTGAGGATGTTTCTTGTATTGATCCACGTAAAACTGTAGCTTTAGCACATTTATTCAAATTAAATTTCATTCCAATGTCTTCGCTGAAGCATTTTACAGTTTGCAGAAGACCTTCCAGCTCATTATCATTCTTAGCATATAACTTTAAGTCATCCATGTAAAATAGATGGCTTATTTTCTTTTGTCCTATTTTATAACCACATTCTGTCTTATTAAGTTGACTGGTTAGTGCTATTAATGATATGCAGAATAGTAAGGGAGATAAAGAATCACCTTGAAATATACCTCTTTTGATGTTTATTTCATCAGACTTATAGGTTCCATTTATATGATTGAGGTAAAGGGTTGTTTTCCATATAGACATGCACTGTTTGATGAAATTGATGATGACGGGCGATATCTTGTATATATTTAAAGTCTTTAAAATCCAGTCATGTGGCACACTATCGAATGCCTTTCGATAGTCTATCCAGGCTGTACTAAGATTTTTCTTTGTACTGTAGCAGTTTTCCAGGATCATTTTGTTAATCAGCAATTGGTCTTTACAACCTTAACAGCCACGTTTGCACCCTTTTTGTTCAAGCGGTATCATGTCATGTCTTTCTAAGAATAAATATGTCTGTTTTGTTCAAATAGATGTTAATAGTTTATATGTTGTCGGAAGACATGTAATTGGTCTGTAGTTTATCGGGTTTTTTGTGTCACCATTCTTGGGTAGAAGAAATGTAATTCCTTTGGTCATCCATGCAGGAATTTTAGTGGGATCGTCAACCATTTCTTGAAGTTCTTTGGCTAGTTTTTTATGTGCTGCATTTAAATAATATAGCCAAAAGTTAGGAATTTTATCTATGCCTGGGAATTTCCAATTGTGTGTTTTTTTTTTTGTGCATATTTAACATCATCTTCTGTAATTCCAGACCATGTCTGTTCGGGTTTATTTTTCATTCGTTCTATCTCTTGCGTAATCCAATGTACTTCCTTGCTAAGTTCTTTAGGGCAAGCCCATATCTTTTCCCAGAACTGTGTGACTTCTTCCATTCTGGGGGGTACTGTCACTTCAATTCTTTTTTTACCTATTTCCCTGTAAAATCTCTTTGCATCAGTCTGAAAAATCTTGTTTTCTCTGTAAAATCTTGCTCTTTTTTCATAGCGTCTTATTCTTTGAGCCTTCAGTTGGATTTTTTGCTTTATTTTTTCTTTATTTGATAAGACGTCATTTTCATTCTTGATGTTATATTTTTTTACGGCTCTTCTGCTTTTCCTAGTTCTTACATTTATTCCTTTACTCAGTTCATCCAATATTGATAATTCACTTCTAAGTTGTTCTATTTCTTTTTCTATTTTTCTTTTCCAAGGTGGAACTTCACGTCTACGAGACTGCCTTGTTTTTATTTTGATATTTAATTTTTTTGTTGCTGCTGTTGCTGATGCATATATTATTTCGTTAAGATTTGTATGAGGGTCTTCATCCAGTATTGATTTCAGTGCTGCATTGTAGAGTTTAATAGTACGGAGGTTATGTTTTGTTGGTAGTAATTTTGGGAGCTGTTCACGTTCCTCCATTGTAATATTTTGTATTTGACTTAGATGGTTTTTTATTTCTATCTTGGCTTCCTGTATATTGTTCTTATTTTCCGTCAAATAATTATCTTCGATGTGTTCTGAACTCGTTTTATTTTTGTCTTTTAACTCAGATCACACCTTTCCAGCACTTTTAAATTCACAGCATTATCTTCGCAGAGATTTGCGTGTTTCACGGTTTCTACATTATGACCTGTGATTTGTTTGATGTTATTACTTTTTATTTCTGGTTCCGGTTCCTTTTCATATTTTGTTGATTCGACTCTTCTTGTTACAATTCTTTTAATTTTAATTTCTTTATTATTATTATTATTATTATTATTATTATTATTATTATTATTATATATGAACTGTATTTTTTCTTCTGTGGATTTTGTATGCCTTGCGTTCAGTCTTCTACAGGAAAGTAATCTGATATTGAAGGAGATTTTAAGTGTTTTCGACCTGTATTTTATTCCGCACAATGCCAAAGTAAAAGCCTAGAATAATTATAGAAAAATCTTTTTCTTATTTTCCTTTCGACATTCAAACGAGAAAGCTTTAAAATGTACTAAACTAGCCAACCACGGGTAGAAATTAAAAGAAAAAATGGCAAATGTAACTTGGAGCATATTAAAAAAGGCCAGATGTTGCTATGGTGGTGATGTCTGCAGATTGTACCAGAAGGGAAGTTAGCCAATTCCAAAATGAGAAAGCTTACTCAATGAAAAGTTCGAAATAATGTCCCGATGTAAACACCTCAAAAATATATATTTTAGGATCGTACAAACTCGGATGAAGATGTTTACAATTTTTGACCAGCCACATCCTTATTATAAACTTCCGCTTATACGTTCTGAAAGATCTTGCTATGCGTGAGATGGTCAGTTAATATAAAATTGAGATTTTTTTTTTTAATCATATCATCCCGAGTAAGGCGGTAACGCCATTGATTTGCCGAGGGCTACGTAAGAGTGAAAAGATTAGAGGAGAGAAAGCCGGAAACCACATCCTAAACAGGGAACAAGAGATGAGCCTCTACACCTGTTCAATAGATGTGGGTGGATTGTGAACCGGGCGATAGTTTAGTATATCTACTCCAATTGAAAAAAAAAAATGAAAAGTGAAAAGATTGGAAAAGTGAAAAGATTGGAAAAGAGAAAAACCGGAAACCACATCCTAAACAGGGAACAAGTGATGAGCCTCTACACCTATTCATTAGACGTGCGTGGATTGTGAACCGGGCGATAGGTAAGTCTATCTACTCCAATTGAGAAAAAAAAAGTGAAGATTAGAAGAGAAAACCGGAAACCACACCCTAAACAGGGAACAAGTGATGAGCCTCTACACCTATTCAATAGACGTGCGTGGATTGTGAACCGGGCGATAGGTAAGTCTATCTACTCCAATTGAGAAAAAAAAGTGAAGATTAGAAGAGAAAACCGGAAACCACACCCTAAACAGGGAACAAGTGATGAGCCTCTACACCTACCGAAAGGTTGAAACTAAGGTAGCGTAATTGATGGCCTTCCGTATTAGAATATTTAAAAGTTCTACATTAAATATGCATTGAGCATTTTTTGATACAACTTCTCACTTGTCTAAATTGACTCTGAGCAATAAATGGAAAATGATTATATATACAGACTTTTCCATGTTTCTAAATCATATTTTTACTACGACTCCATCTTGATGCAATCATTTTTGGGGTGACTAATGGAACCAAGGCACAGTAAATTTCTTATTGTTCTTTCTTCATAGAAATTCATTTATTATGCAAATACAATACAAAATTCATTTACCGGAAGTTTACTAAAAAAAAATTCATGCCCGGAAGTTTACATGAAAAAAGAAAAAGTTGATAAAATAAGAAAGAATATTTGGAGGGGTGTTAAAAACAGAAAGTAGATTATGTTAGAAGGTTGTTGTCTGGACATTGATACGGAGGGTAGGAAAAAGGGGGAAGAAAAGAAAGACGGCTAAAAGGATTAAGACACGATCATTGAAAATAACATGTACAAAAAGTTACTATGATGTAATATTCGGCTTTTTTTTTCAAAAATTTTCCGTATAAAATAATATCGTCTCACTGTTTTAGGGATAAAATTACTTTAAATTCTGCTACTAGAATAAAGGAGGAGGTGCAGAAAAATTAAATATTGCATTTGAGGAGGTTTAAAAAGAAGAGTAAAAAAAAATAATAAAAAATATAATAAAATAATAAAATAAAATAAAATAAAACTTACGTCGATTTAACACGGCTGTCTGTTAATTTTTAGTTACATTCTCCCTTTTTTTTGCGAACCCAGACGATGTCAATTTTTTTTCTTTTCTTATTTATTTGATTTTATTCTATCTTTTTCTTTTTCGTTTTCTTTTTCTTTTTCTTTCCCTTTATTTTTATTTTTATTTTATTTTATTATTTATTTTTTAATTTCTTTGCAATCTATTTAAAAAGGAAAAGTAGACTAATTTTTCTCCAGTTTCTGAAAGTTTTTTTCTGTTGCTGAGGTGATGTGTCGTCCCCCGTGGGGATCTTCATATCGAAATGGCCATTCAACATCTTTGAATTAATCCTTTTTTAATATATATTTGCTCTGTAATATTTTATTACATGGAGCTCTCTTCCTGTATCATTTTTTAATATTAAAATAAATTTTTAATATTAATTAGGATCGGGTTTTTTGGAATTTACCTTCCTGCTTTTTTCCCTTGGATTGAAGTATCTGAATTAAAATATATATATATATATATATATATATATATATATATACACACACATAAAAATTTATAAAGAAAATATATGAATACACAAAAATAGAATGGCCGTTACGAAATACAGAAAGATTGTTATAAGGAATTTTAAAGATATAGATAATTGTTGTGTAGATCATAGATTCCCTTAAGTTATTTCACTGCATCAAAAAGGTGAATATTGACATAAATGAACCACTAAAAGGATAGTTGAGGGAAAAAACTTTAAAAAGAACATTTCAGGCTGAGGACGCATTCAGAGGTCGGAAAAACAATTTCAGAAATTTTGATTAGTTGCTATTTAAATTCATGGTTTTGGAAAATATAAGAGTTAAAAAGTTAGATCTATATGGTCATTTTAATTAACATTCTAGTAATTAGGAAGAGTGAAAGAAAGTTTGTATCAGCCACAGATTAGTTTTAGATAATATTTAGGAGGAGCTTTATTTTATAATTTAAAATGTAAAAATTAAGATTTGTGACGGCATTTCTTATGAATTCCTTACGTATATTTAAAAGTAGATTTTGTTTAGGATACATAATTATTTTGAATGTTTCAACTTAATATAGATTACTTCTATCGTAAAGGTTGTTGTGGGTGCGGACTGAACCTATCAGTTTTCAATTTACTATGGGATTTAGTCACACATTTTTCATTTTTCAAAATCTTCGGGAAAAGTATGTTTGAAACCTTAGATTAGAGTTAGAAAAGGAATGTTTCTGAGTGTAGTAACGTTGTTTAAATTCACATGAGGAATATACCAATCTAAATGTTAATTCCAATGTTAATTCTTGCGATTTATATATATATATATATTATATATATATATTATATATATCTATATCTATATCTATCTATCTATATATATATATATATATATATATATATATATATATATATATATGATGAGCTGGGATATATACATATATATATTAATTAAAAACAGAATATCTACTTAAATACGAGTATCGGTAAAAAAATAATGTTCAAAATAATTCATTACAAATTGTCGGTTGCTTATAACCAAGTTTCGTTAATTTCCGTAACATGTTTACATTTGTTGACATTACGATACATTTCAGAGCAGATATGCTTTGTTTACGTTAGATCGAAAATTGTGTTATATAAGCATGATAAAAACCTCGTCTGATCAAGAGGCTATTCATGGTCGAGTGGTTAAGACAGTACGAGATCAAATGGTAGCTTCCCCTATGTAAATAGGGGTCGCAGGTTCGAAACCTGCTGGATAGCACACATTTTCGTAATAAAATTTATCGTAAAATAATCAGGCCGGTAGATATAAATATAAAATACTGTTTAATTAAAAACACAATATCTACTTAAATACGAGTATCGGTAAAAATAATGTTCAAAATAATATATATATATATATATATATATATATATATATATATATATATATATATGATACAGCGAAACAGGCTTGTATGTAGATGACTAATAAATTATGCTCTCATTACAATTGAGCTCTCTAGAGAAGGATATTTTACAAACAGTTTCCACTTCTGCTATAAACGTGACTCTTCAGAAATGAATTGAGTTCTCTCGGTGACTGGCGTGTGTATACACTGCTTATATACAACACGTTAAAATTTCCCTTCTCTGATTTCATGCGCCTATGGCTTAGGGAGTAGCGACTCCGACTGACACCAAATCAGTCGAGTTTCGATCCCGACCAGAAGCAAGTGGATGTGTCTAATCCCACTGATGAACTGTGATACAGCGAAACAGGCTTGTATGTGGATGACTAATATATATATAAAACTCTGAAGAAGCCTTTTAAAAGTGAAACATGCTAGATTAAATCACTTTTTTATATATATATATATATATATATATATATATATATTCCTGTCCACTTCGCAACGCAGAAATACAGAAAACCCCAATATACAACGCTAAGAAAATAGTAAACAAATACTCCAAATTCTCGAGGCCTTCTATATCACAATCAAGCAACCGAGATTCAACAAAATTTATTACGAATATAGCAATAACATATTAAAGTGCATGTAACATTAATGTATACTAATGCCCTTTTATATTTCTGCCAATTCCTGGTCAGCTTCCTGAGTTTGAAACACTTGTTTTGTAAAAAAAAAAAAAAATCCATCACTGCAAGGGATAAATTTAAAAATTTTTAATCAACTACAACAGAGTGCGTTTTTTAAAATTACTACGAAGATAGAAAGCAGATTTTTTAGAAGTTACAATAGCATGTTTGTCTTTGAAATTTATAACTGAAGATGAACTTTGGAAAAGTCGAAAAATACTTTGGTTAAAGGAAAACTACGGTGCCTTCTTTGATGGATTTCCTCTCAATATTAAGAATCTAATTAGACAACTTAAAAGCATCAATATAAAATAAGTAGACAATATGTCTATATTATTTAACATCACACAACATACACACACACACACACTCACACATATGTGTGTGTGTGTGTGTGTGTGTGTGTGTGTGTGTGTGTGTGTGTGTGTGTGTGTGTGTGTGTTAGGTATGCCCACAAAAATCGCGATACCTAATGTTTTAATTCTTTTTAAAAAGAAAACGTTTTATTGAAGCTTTCATTTTAACTTTAATTTCAAGCAAAAGAATTAAATTTAATATTTTCAGTAAACAAAATACTCTGGTGTATCCAGTAACATCATCTATGTCGTTTATTTTTTAGACATTTTAAACGCAAATTAGTTCTTGGATTTAAAAATCTTACAAAAATGAATTATTTTTCTACATTATTCTGATGTAAAATAAACATCCTTGTGCAAATTAATTCAAACAAAACAAATAATGTCATCCTAGGAGTTTTCACATTTTTTTCAATTAACCAGTTTATACCACGTCGAGCCTTTTTCAGTGATTACAGAGGTGACCGCTTCGGAATACCATGTACTGTAAGCTTGGCTGTGCTGGCTGTGTAATGGATAATGGCTCGGAATTGTTAATCAGAGAACCGGGTTTCGATTTCACTTGGGTTCTTTATATTCACCTACGCGTAAATACTCTTGAGAAATGTATGAATCCATATATTTTCACTCTAACTATGGTTTAATTAGTAAGACTTGTATCACAAAATCATTATTATTAAATAAAAATTTCTATTTAAATATATTTTTGCCTTTAAATAAAATGCAATGAGTTAATAATCCATAAATAAACAAATCAACCAATCAATATGCTTGACCGTTTTTATCGTTTTAACAAAATAAATTTGTTCCTACTCTATGTCAGTCCTACGAGCTGAAGATGACAGTTTCTATCCAGCAAATCAATCGAGGACCACATGAACCGATAGAAATGCTTAATGAACAAACACTTGCAGGGCCTTTTTTTACTTCAGGATTTAGAATAAAAACGAATAAATGCAATAAACATCAAGGACAAAAGAGATTTAAGGATGCACATGCCCGTCCTCTGTTTTGGCCCCTGTTGGAGTAGGTTGTGTATTAAGTACCCCTACAAAAATCGCGATACTTGTTTTAATTCTTTTCTTAAATAAAAAAAAAACGATACAAGTAATCAACTAACAGAAATCGCTCAATACAGAGGTAGAGCGAAATAAATAAATAAACACCTAATGAGCCAGACGGACCTACATAGGTTTCACCTAAACGGATCGTCAGGGAAAGCTGACCACGAACGTTATATCATGTCACCCCATTCCTTTTTGCAGCGCCGACTCAAGACCTATGCCATCGCCTCCGCTAAAAAGCGGCACCTCTTCTTCTTCTTCTATGTGCCTTGTCCCTTCAGGACGTAGGAGATCATGGATCTCCACGTCTCCCTATCCCTTGTGGCTCTTAGTATGTTTGCTCCTGTTGCTCCTGGCAACCCCGTTCCGTCATCCACCTGATCAGGCCCTGCAAATATGTTATCCGCTGCCTTCCTCTGTCTCTCCTTCCTTCTATCTGACCAGTCAGTATCAGGTTCTCCAGGCTTTCCTTCCTCATTGCATGTCCCAGGAACTTCAGTTGTCTCTTCCTGATGCTCAGCATCAATTTCCTTTTGTTGCCATTCTTTCTAACACTTCATCGTTGCTTGTATGCTCAGTCCACGATATCCGTAGCATCCTTCTGTAGAACCACATTTCGGCCGCTTCCAGTTTTGTCCTCATTTTCGATGATATTGTCCAGCATTCACAGCCGTACTGAAGAACTGACATCACGTAGCAGTCTAGCACTCTTTTCTTCGTTTCTATTGAGATCTTCCTGTGTGTTAGTATTTTGCTCATCTTCTGGAACGCGTCCTTTGCCATGCCAATTCGCCTTCGGATCTCCGTGTCGCACTTTCCATCTCCTGTTAGAACACTTCCTAGGTACTTAAATTCTTGGACTTGTTTGATTCTGTTATCCCCCACCTGTATTTGGCATTTTGGGTTGTATCTTTTGCTGATGGCCATGCACTCAGTTTTCTTAAAGTTTATTTGTAGTCCCATCTTGTCACTCTCCATTGCTACTTTCTGTATGAGATCTTGCAGTTTCCTTTCCGTGTCCGCAATCAGTACTGTATCGTCCGCGTATCTTATGTTGTTCAGGTTGTGGCCTCCAATAATAAATCCTGGTGTGTCATCTAGGGTCCTCAAAATATTCTCGCTGTATAGGTTGAACAAATCCGGTGAAAAGACACAGCCTTGTCTTACGCCTTTTTCTATCTTTGTGTATCTACTGAGGTCGTTACCTGTCCGTATGCAGGCCGTTTGCTGCCAGTAGAGATTCTTGATTATTCTTATATCTTTGCCGAAAATGTCGAGGTTTCCTATCATTTCCATCAATCACTTTTTCTAAAAGCATTGTATCTCTTCCAAAGCAGCCCGTACGAACTTAAACTGGTACATTGTGAATTTTCATCGTTAAATATACAGGAAGTGGTTCTCTCAATTTTCTGAATTGAATCTATACCATATCTGGGCAGTTGTCGAGAGGGATATCAACCGGTATCATTGTCAATGTAATGACTAATACGATGGAGAACAACAGATCATGCTGCTTCTGGTAGTCCCAACATGGAGGACTATTGAAATGAATGATTAACTCCTGTAAGAAATTTGAGTTTCATCGTATGGGGCGGGATTTATGTGATTGGTTCATTGTGAATTTTCACGGTCATATCCAGGAAGTGGTTCTCTCAATTTTCTGAATTGAATCTATACTATATCTGGGCAGTTGACGAGAGGGATATCAACCGGTATCATTGTCAATGTGATGACTAATACGATGGAGAACAACAGATCATGCTGCTTCTGGTAGTCCCAACATGGCGGACTATTGTTTTCTGGAATCTTTTTTTTTATTTTTCTAGCTGAAAATATTTAGAATTTCATTTTTTGAAATATACTATTTTTTTGTCTATATTATATATTTATTTTTTGTTTGATTGTGTTTTCATAACTTTATTCTTCAAATGCCTTGTGTATTTTGTGTCTGCAGTAGATTATCATAATGTAAGGCTACAGAACTGAATTCTCTTTAATAATAAGTCGGAATAATAATGAATAATATCAATGAGTTGAAAAAGACGAAAACGATGAAGAAATAAGTCGACGAAGCAGAACAAGAAAGAGAAGAAGAAATGAATGATTAACTCCTGTAAGAAATTTGAGTTTCGTCGTATGGGGCGGGATTTATGTGATTGGATAGGAGGACGCTGGAATTTTAATCTGTCCGATCGGTCATGTGACCGTTTTCAATCCAAGTCTGGCCTCGAAAGTCTCGACCGGAAATGTTGAATCAATGCATGTCACGCGCAGCCGACGAGATCTGCCAGATGATATCGAGACACTGGTATAAACCCATTTAGATATGGACAAGAAGCATAAGTTGAGAATTCAAAGACAGTGGACGAGGATAGAAAAAGAAGAAATAAAGAAAGTCAGATTGAAAGTAAGAGGAAGTGAGAGAGAGAGAGAGAGAGAGAGAGGGCAAGAAATACAGAGAAAGTTAGAGAGGGAAAATCAATGAAAGAATGGGAGAAAAATCTAGAAGAGAAAGTTTGAGAGAGGGAGAGGGAAGCAAATCAGAACATCTAAGAAAGTTAAATGATAGAAAGTTAGAGAGAAACAGGAAGAGGAAAACAGAGAGACGAAAACAGAAAGAGGAAGTCAGAGAAATTTAAAAAGAGAAAGGCAGTGGAAAAAAGGTAGCGAAAGTTAAAAGAGAAAATTAGAGAGGAAAGTAGAGAGAAAGTCAGAAAAACTAAGAGAGAGAGAGAGAGAGAGAGAGAGAGAGAAAGAGAGAGAGAAAACGTCAAATCTGTCGGGTTTCAGTCCTGGCTGAAAGCAATCGGATGTCTCACCATACTGCTAGGCTGTGATACAGAAAACAATACCGTGTTCGGATGACTCTATAAATATATAGGAAAAAAGTGACTTTAATGTAACATGTTTCACTCTTAAGAAGCTTCTTCAGAGTTATATATATATATATATATATATATATATATATATAAATTATGTTTTAGAACATGTACATAATTTCTTCTATATATGTCCCTACAATCATATGTTTGTTTCAGTGTTTGGATTTAAACACTTCCCCTGAGGAAGTGTTTAAATCCCCTGAGGAAGTGTTTAAATCCAAACACTGAAACAAACATATTATTGTAGGGAAGAGGACATATATAGAAGAAATTATGTACATGTTCTAAAACATAATTTATAATAAATATTCACTGCTCTATACACCATATATCGAGCACTGTTTTAAATTAATGTTTTGGACGGAAAAATTTTTTCTTTTTTCTCTCCTCAATCTATACTCACTCGGATATACATATATATATATATATATATATATATATATATATATATATATATATATATATATGACAGAATAGAAAAAAAACTTTTCGGGTGATGTCTTTGGTCGTTTAGGATTTTATCAGTCTGAGACGATGTTCACGTTGAAGGAGACGACATGCTAAAATATTAATTATTATTTTTTAATATGTTTTTTGGTCATAAGGTGTACCCGTCTTCATTTAGTTTCTTTTTATTTTAGCTTATATTTTTGTCACTTTTCTTATAAATAAAGAGAACGCAAGAGGCATGTACAAATGAGTAATAAAAGATAGTGAGAAAGAATATGCCATATAATAGCGGTTAAACACGATTATAACAAGTATTTTAAAAGTACAGCATATATATGACGATCCATTTAGGTGAAACCTAGGTAGGTCCGTCTGGCTCATTAGGTGTTTATTTATTTATTTCGCTCTTACTCTGTATTGAGCGCTTTCTGTTAGATGATTACTCTTATCGGGGTGTTTTCATTGGGCTTCGTGCTGTTCTCGGTCCGAACACTTTTCATGTACTAAGCTCTTCCTTTTTTTTCTTTTTTTAACCATTTTTTTCCTTCTTTCGATAGTTTTCGGGGAAGGTTTTTAGACAGGAGTATAATTTCTACAATTACACTTTTCACTCTCTCTCTCTGTCTCTCTCTCTCTCTATATATATATAATACTTTTAAACTATTTTTTATTCATTCAATAATGAATTACAACACTTTCACTATTTGCGTATAAATACATGATATATCACACGCTAAAAGTCTGCCTCCGAACGCCCATAGCTCAGAGGTAGAATCGCCGCCTGACGCCAATTAGGTCTGGTTTCAATCCTGGGTAAAAAAGCAATCGGATGTTTAACCGCACTGATGGGCTGATGAAACTGATCTGTCTGCGGATGACTATATATATACATATATATAGTTCTCAATCGTCAGAGTAAACCAAATCTAACGTGTGAGAACATCACAACAGTGTCTTCACGAAA
The DNA here is from genome assembly GCA_037127315.1 of Ascarosepion bandense. Taxonomy (NCBI): domain Eukaryota; kingdom Metazoa; phylum Mollusca; class Cephalopoda; order Sepiida; family Sepiidae; genus Ascarosepion; species Ascarosepion bandense. The sequence goes on along the minus strand of JBBBDQ010000744.1, from coordinate 536,473 downwards.
CTTTGAAGTCGGCATGAAGCTGTTCATTTGAAGTGACAAATTCTTTGATCTTCTTAACGCGCTATCTCCACCACGAAATCGAGCACTTCACAATAAAATACCTGCTTGCCAAAATATATGTTTCCAGTAAAACCACCGATAAAACAACATCCTTGGCGCTAAATATTATCACTACTCAACACTATATATAGTTGATTCAAAAGTTCCAAGTAGCGGCTTATATTATATATTATTTCTACAGTCAACGAGTCTGTCATGTAATTTATCGTGTGCTTTAGTCTAGCGTAATTTGATCACTAGTCTAGTCTTGCAATTTTATTGCGCGTTTGTGTCGGAGCCCAGTGAAACATTTCTTCAGCTTTACCATGATTGCACATGTCGTATACGTGTCTTGTCCATTTCGGATTTGATCTCGACCATTATAATAAATTTGTTCGGGTTACTCTTACACGTACGCAACAGTCCTTGAAGATTGAACACGACCAGTCCGTAATAGAAAAATCAATCAACTCAAATTATTGTATGGTGTTTGTTCCTTGGCTGAATTTCTCTAGACAAACGATATTATTTGGTCGTGCTCATTTCCACTCGATGTCAAATGCGACACTTAATCAAAATATATAAATGTGAATAGCTGACTAGATAAGTACTCACATATTTATCACTATGCGACAATTAGGAATATTTCTGAAAATTAATTAATAAATTCGTTCATATCTATCTATCTATCTATCTATCTATCTATCTATCTATCTATCTCTAGATCATGTTAATGTCTATCTATCTGAAGTTAATATATATTTATCACTCTTTTTTCTATATATATATATATATATATATATATATATATATATATATATATATGCCAGTTTGAAAACATCTATCTGTATAGATAGATAAATAGATAGATATGTGTTAACCCTTTATCTATCTATCTATCTATCTATCTATCTATCTCAGACTGTTAATGTCTATCTCATTCAGTTAATACATATTTATCACTTTTTTCATATATATATATATATATATATATATATATATATATATATATATATGCTAGTTTGAAAACATCTATCTGTATAGATAGATAGATAGATATTATGTTAACTTCTATCTATCTATCTATCTATCTATCTATCTATCTATCTCAGATCATCGTTCATTCTATTTAGTTAATAGATATTTATCACTTTTTTTCATATATATATATATATATATATATATATATGTATGTTTGAAAACATCTATCTGTATAGATAGATAAATAGATATTATGTTAACTTCTATCTATCTATCTATCTATCTATCTATCTATCTATCTATCTCTAACTGTTAATGTCTATCTCATTCAGTTAATATATATTTATCACTCTTTTTCATATATATATATATATATATAAATATATATATATATATATATATGCCAGTTTGAAAACATCTATCTGTATAGATAGATAAATAGATAGATATTAGTAATAATCTCTATCTATCTATCTATCTATCTATCTATCTATCTATCTATCTATCTCCCAGACTGTTAATGTCTATCTCTATCTAGTTAATAGATATTTACTCACTCTTTTTTCATATATATATATATATATATATATATATGTTGAAGTTCTGAAAACATCTATCTGTATAGATAGATAAATAGACAGATATTATGTTAATCTCTATCTATCTATCTATCTATCTATCTATCTATCTATCTATCTATCTATCTCAGACTGTTAATGTCTGTCTCATTCAGTTAATAGATATTTATCACTCTTTTTTCATATATATATATATATATATATATATATATATATATATGCCAGTTTGATAACATCTATCTGTATAGATAGATAGATAGATAGATAGATAGATAGATAGATAGATAGATATTATCAAACTGGCATATATATTTAATCAGCAGACAGATCTGTTTCGCTCTATCACAGCTCATCAGTACGGTGAGACATCCGATTGCTTCTAGCCAGGATTGAAACCCGACCGAATTGACATAGTCGGCGAAACTACCTCTGAGGTATGGGCGCTCGGTAGAGAAAGGCGGACTTTAGCGTGTTATATATAAAGTAAGCACGCGCCAGTCGTCGAGAGTGTTAAAATTCATTACTGAGTGAACGATATATATTTATATTATTCAGTTCGTGTATATCTATCTCTGTCCATTCATATCTGACTCATCTAATCTGGTGCTTCTGCTATGTATCTACTCATTCTCGATACAATACAAAGATTCATTTTTACTCGTCTAGACCTGGCTGGCATCTTGCTTTCAGTCAATTTTTTGCTGACGTGATTCGGCTTTCCTTTTCCATTTCTGTAAAAATTTCCACAGCAGCTATTCCTATGAACCTTCCTCTTTGGTATCGCGACTTTAGAAATTTTACCAAATTAGAAGCTTGGTGTTATCATCTTAAAACAGAAATGGCTGGAAAAACGAAATCTCTTGCTTTTCTCACTTGTGGAGTGTAGCCGGATTTTGATTTACAGTCAAGTTTGACCTTAAAAATTTAAATGCAATGTCAAACGCTATCTGCTATTTTCTTAGTTCCTGTTCTTTTGTTGTTCTAACGCCTTAATAATGTTTTTCTCTCACATTCAGAAACCCCCTGGTGCATCTTCGGGGCATTATTGCCTCACTTGCAGGAAATGATTAAAATTTCTATCTATCTATCTATCTATCTATCTATCTATCTATCTATCTATCTATCTATCTATTCAAACCACACACACACATACACACACACACAAATATATATATATATATATATCGTTTTAAAACGAGTTAGTGCTGTCTTCAGGCGATTTTTAATAAAACTTTTATTAAAAATCGCCTGAAGATACCACTCATTGTAGAAACCTGGGTAGCAAAATAACACGTTTAAAAATGGAAAAATATTCAAAACTTTTAAAATATAATTGTATCAAACATTTTTTAATACAAATGTGTACTGGTCTAACCCAATTATGACCAAAGACTAAGCATTAAACACTCAATCAATATATATATATATATATATATATATATATATCTTAATGCCTGTTTCATGAAATAATATTGACAAGTTCTGTCTATTTGTTTTATGTATTTTTTCATATTCTCTGATAAGCTTAATAGCATTATCATTAAATGAAGAAAGAAAATTGCAATATTGATACAAAATTTTTTTAATAATCCAATCTAAGCTTTCGGTTTAAATAAGCCATTTTCAAAGATGTTAAATTACATTATATATTATAAACACGGACAAACCAAGATTGTCATTATGGTTTGTCCGTGTAAAAAAGTTATATAAAAAACTTAAAATACCTTGTCAGTCGTTTTTAATGAAAATGTGCATCACTATGTATGTATGGTTTGTTTGCTCAGCATAATGAATATGGTCATAATTTTTATTTTTAAAAAATGCAATTTTAATTAAAAGAGAAATTGATTTACGAAGACTAAAATGCTACAATCGCTAGATTATCCAAGGTCAATTTATGTTGGTTAAATTACGTTAAATTTGAAACATTTCAATGTTCTTGGCAGATATTCTGTCGCAATGTGAGATATTTATAGGAAAAGTAACAAAAATATAAGCTAAAATAAAAAGAAACTAAATGAAGACGGGTATACCATAAGACCAAAACACATATTAAAAAATTATAATTGATATTTTAGCATGTCGTCTCCTTCAACGTGAACATCATCTCAGGCCGATAAAATCCTAAACGACCAAAGGCATCACCAGAAAACTTTTTTCTATTCTGTCATATATATATATATATATATATAAAATCTGAAGAAGCTTCTTAAGAGTGAAACATGTTACATTAAGGACACTTTCTCCTTATATATATTTAGAGTCATCTGTAGACAGTCTTGTTTCTCTGTATCACAGCCCATCAGTATGGTTAGACATCCGATTGCTTCCAGCCAGGACTAAAACCCGACAGATTTGACGTCAGTCGTAGATTCTACCTGTAAGTTATGGGCGTTTGGTGGATGAAAGCAGATTTTAACTTGTTACATATATAATGTAAACACACGCCAGTAGCCGAGATTTTTCAAATTCATTACTGAATTAACGATTCGTAAATAGCGGTGAGTGGCAACGGTTTTTAAAGTCTACCATTTCTCCAAACTGCTGAATAGACAGATGAGAGTATATATATATATATATATATATATATATATATATGAATGGTAATAAAAAAGGAAGGCAGAAAACAGCCGCTCCTTAGGCATTAACAATAAAAAAGGGCTCAATACGGCATTCAACAAAGAAAATATAGAGCAAAAAACATTTTAACATTATTCTGGATTTTATATATATATATATATATATATATATATATATATATATATACACACACACACACTACCGGCCATAATTATTAGCCCACCCCAGTCTTTAAAAAAAATGATATATTTCATACTGTTTTTAGTATTTATTGCCAAGTGAATATATGTATATAAAAATAGAACGGTTCTTTTATTAATATTGCACAATAACATTTGCATCGAATGAATTTATAAATATTTAATTATTACCTATATTGCAGTTTCATCAATGAAAGAATGAAGAAAATTTATGGTGATTCGGACGAGTTCATCTTTTTAACTTAAATAGTTTTCTGTGTGTATGTAAAACAATTTTAATAAGTCCCTGTATAGATAGATATATTATAAGTGTTACATATTCATATAGAAACCTATTAAGTTTTTTTTGCAAATATTTTCTCTATATATAAAGTCTTTGTGCAAATCTTTCAAATACTTTTATTTTTTTATCTATCTATCTATCTATCTCACTCTATATGTATATATATATATGTATATGTATATATATATATATATATGAATATATATATGTATATATATGCGTATGTATGTGTATATATATATATATATATATATATGTGTGTGTGTGTGTGTATAATGATACACAGGAATTCTTTTGTGATGAATGTGGTGATACTTATATGCAAATATATGATTTACTATGTACACATATGTGTGTGTGTGTGTGTGTGTGTGTGTGTGTGTGTGTGTGTGTGTGCCTGTCTTTGTCTCTGTGTATCAGTCTGACAGTGTGTGCGTCTGTCTATGCCTATTTATTATCAAAGGCAATTTTTAAGCTTTTACTCTTCGATATTTATCCACACATTCATATGCACTCACGAACATATGCACAAACACACATACATACATACATAGATACACACATACATGCATATACATACGTACATTATATATATATATATATTTGTATGCGTATGTGTATGTATACCTATCATGTAAAGAATACTTTAAAATTTATACTCTTAGATATCTACCCACTTACATGTACGCACGCTTACCGACGTATGTACACACATACATACAAATATATATATATATCGGCACTAATACTCATAGACGTACATAGGCTGCGAAAAGGGCAAATGTGACTGAAAGTAAGGAATTGCGTGTGAAATGAAAGAAAAGAGCCTGGCCAGATTAGTTAGGTATGAGACGCTGAATTCCGGCAGTTGCTAAGAGAAGCCAGTGATTGAGAACTTTTAAGCCCATAGAGAGACTATTGTAAATTGATTATCATTTCTCGCAATATTCGCACACCAGACGCGGCCATCTTGTCCTCGTTAAAATCACGCTGAGTTCTGGCTGCGCGCGAAGAATTCAGACAGCGGCGAGATGTTTTTAAAAGATTGCAACCACTGTGTTTCAGACAACTGAGGAGAACCACCATTTTAATCCACGCCCCATTCTCCATTTATATTTCTTTTTTTCTTTTGTTTTTTGCTCATTTTTCTTTTTTTCTGTTTTGTTCTTTTTTTTCTTGAACATTTCCTTTTCATAAGTTTTACTTTTAATCACACACACAGACAACATTTTTTTTGTTGTTGCATCGGTTTTTATATGGTTATTTAATAAAACGTAACCTTGTCTGTCTCAAGTTAAGAATAGTGTAGCAACTATTATGATCTAACAGTTAATACTGGAGAACAGGTCCCCATGACCAGCTCGTTAACCATCACGCTAGTTAATTCGGTGTAATTTTCTTTCTTTTTGTTTCTTTTCTTTCTTTGCATTATCTTTTAATCGATATCTCTTTCAGTCATTCCTTCTCGTTTTTTTTCTTCATTCTTTTTCATTCATAGCAATTTCCTTGTTTTTCTGTTTGTCTCTCTTTCATTAACTTATTCGATATCACGTTTTTTTCATTCATACATTTATTCTGTTTTCTCCTTTTTCTCTTTCATTTATTCACTCGTTTTTTCGTCATTTCTTTTCCTTATCATTCTGTCATCTTTATTTGAGTTTCTTTTCTTCTTCCTTCATTCGTCCATTTCGTCTCATTTCCCTTTAAATTTACTGCTTTTCACTTTATCGTTTTGTTTCTTATTCCATGTATTGCTTAGTCTTTCTTTCGATTTGTTTATCTTTTATTCATTCTTTTTCAGTTCTTTTCAGAATTATACTGAATAATCAGTAGAGAATATATTACAATTTACTACTAGTAGATTATTACGCCTTAGTGGCATTATCGCCTTGGGATGAAATAATAAAAACAGACAAAAACTTCATATTACTTTTCTATTATTCTGGGGTTATTTTTTTTTTTTTTTGTAGACACTTCTTCTTTTGCAGACTTTTATGCTTTGTTTTCAAGTTATTCGTTCCGTTTTCGCGCGTAATTCCTTGTAAAATCATCCTTTTATTCCAGTCACGATTTCATTATTTTCATACTTTTCTCTTTCATTTTACTACTTTCTTATGCTAAACTTTTTCTTTCTTTCTTTTTTTAAATCTCATACAAATGTTGTTTTTTTAAAAAAAAAAATAGAGAAGTTTAACATAAAAATGTAGTAAAATCTTATACAAATGTTTGGACTCGCGTGGTGGTCTAGTGGATATCGACTCTGAACGTGAAATCGGAGAGCCGAGTTCGAATTCCAGCCGAATTCATTGTATCCACTTATGCGCAAATACCTTTGGGAAAGGTTTTAGTTCGTCTATTCCCCCCAGCTATGAGTCAAATAACAAGACAGATTGGGTTCTACCGCAGAAAATAATGGCAACCTATGCGGGAAAATCTTCTGCTCAGTCAGTCATGTCACTGTCAAGACAAGATCGCCCAAGCGTGTATCACCGTATGGCACTTAACAGACTGATACAAATGTTTAACCACTTTCATAACACTGTCAAGCTACCCCAGTAAATTATCTTACCTTAAGTCATTCGTAATAGAAATTTCATCTCTGCAAAAGGCTGACGGCCATATTACGTTGAAACACCGATTTTCATACGCTTACCGTAGTTGAGTTAAATAACGTCGAGCCTAGTCAATACCTAGATCAGTGACCGGTTGTGAAGTCTAGGTGCTGTAAGCTTGGACGTGTGAGTGGTGAGTTGGATTACGGCTCAGAATTGGAGCTCAGAGCATTGATTCAGTTACGTTTGGGAAAAGTAGAAATGCACCATTTCTCCCCAACAGCTATGGGCTAATTAATAGGACATTTATCAGTAAATCATTCAGTCAGTCAGTTAAATGACATACGTGATACACGCTTTGGGCGATCATGTCTCGAAAGAGACATGAGTGACTGGGCAGAAGACTATCCCGCAGTAGGTTGGCATTACTTTCTGCGGTCGACTTGTTGCTATTCAAGGCTATAGAACCCAATCTGTCCTGTTATTTAACCTATAGCTGGAGGGAAGAGACGGACTAAATCATTATTATCTCCAAAATATTCCAATAGATTGAAATTTAAAATTATTTTCTAGCTTTAAATAACCTGCAATAGATTGATAAGCCGTAAACAATATATCAATCGCGTGACGTGTCTGTAGCGTAACAGTTATCGGCATGGAGAAAGGAATCAGTCATCTCAGTTCGAATTCTGGCTAGATTACTGCATTCATTTTCGCACCTTGGGGAAGACATGTAAACAGTAGGATAGACTGTACTCACTGGCCTTGAATGGTAGCCAGTCTAAAAGAATGTTAACTGCACATTCAAAACTGTGGAGATGACAATCGGTAACTATCTTCATTATATTTCCGAAGAAATCATGGCAATTTGCATGTAATGAATAAAAGAAATTCATAAAGATACTTAATGGTGTACGTCGTGAAGGAATATTGCTTTAAAATAGATCTACAGCCAGTGAGTGCGAAATAAAAATTTAAATAAAAAAATTATTTCAAATGCAGAGAAAAAACAATTTAAAATTAAAATTAAAAACCAACAAAACTCCGAAAAAAAAATTGGTGCGAATTATAATTTTACTTATTTTAATTTAATTCTAATTTTAAGAAAATTGAAATTTTGTTTTAATTATTACAATTTAATTTTATTAAAAAAATAATAATTTAATTATCTGTTAAATTAAAATTAAATTAAAAAAATAAAATTTTAATTTAGATCAAGTTTAATTTGAGATCTCTTGTTTTTTAATTAAAAAAATTAATTTTAATTTTTTAAAAATTAAAAAGAAATTAATGTAACATTTTAATTCGGACTTTTCGTATTTCTTGTCGTTTACTAAAGCGCCTAAGTCGTTACATTCTTCAAGAATTTCGCTACTATTTTTAAAGATTAACAATGCAACGATAGAAATCTCATAGTAAAATACAATAATAAAATAACTGTAATTTTAATTTTTCTGAAGAATATATTTTTTAGGTGTTCACTATGTGTCGCATATTTGATATAAATCTTTCGAAACTAGTGTAACTCAAAATTATTGTCAATATTTTTTATTTAAAATAAAGAGTTTTTTAATCTAGATAAAGAGTAATTTACTTTTATATGACTCGAACCTAAGGCCACACTACTTATCACAATATCTCAGTAAGTGCCATACGTGATACACGCTTGGGCGACCATGTCTCGAAAGAGATATGACTGACTATGCAGAAGATTATCCCGCAGTAGGTTGGCATTACTTTCTGCGGTAGACTTATTGCCAACCAAGGCTATAGAACCTAATCTTCTCTCCAGTTATGGGTTAAATAATAGGAATATTGGGTTCTATAGCCTGGCTGGCAACCAGTCTATCGCTGAAAGCAATGGCAGTCAGTCATGTCTCTTTCGAGACATGATCGCCCAAAGCGTGTATCACATAAGGCACTTAACTGACTGACTGTGTCTTTAAATTGTAGTGAACCTTTCCATTCATGATTAGTAAATGCAGAATTAATTTAATAACAATATCACATGACTGCCACTGGTGCGCTGGGGTTGCATAGGAGGAAAGTGATGAGAAAGACGGACAGGTTATAGGGGATGTCAGGAAGTGGGTAATAGAGGGATGAGAATACTGGTGTGGTGAGAGTGGAATGGACGAAGTAAGGAGCATAAGAGAAAGGATGCGAGTCTGTGAGATAGGAGATGACTATTGACCTTATATTTGAATTCTTGGAGATTGTAAAGGTAGCAAGTTTATGGAATTGAATTCCACAGGCGGGAAGTGCGAGAAAAGAAGCTAATAGAGTAGAAGTCGTGGTTACATTTTATTGGTCTCACTGTAAAAGGGTGGGACCTAGTTGCTAATCTAGTAGCACGAGTAAATTTATACGGGGCACCAGTGTACTAAGCTAATCGGAGTAGAAGGCCTGAAAGTAATTGTAGAAGAGACATATGGAAGCTACATTACGCCGGTGAGAAAGTGACTGCATTTGAGCTACCAAGTCGAGATCGATAACATTACAGATTTTCCGCGAGATTTTGTCAAGGACACCGAGGTGGATAGCAGAGGCACCAGATCAGATATGACAGCAGTATTCAATACACGGGCGGATGGTAGATTTATGTATGTGCAAGATGGATTTAGACGAAAAAAATTTCCTGGCCCTACACAGTGAACCGACCTTCTTAACAGCAGATTTAGCTATGAATTCGATATAGTCATTCCACTTGATGACTACTGAGAGAGTTAACCAGAGAAATTATTCGAATTATAATGTAAAATAGCATAAAATTGAATCCGTATAAAAGTTCATCCTTCATTGGAAAAAACTATTCTTTTTTTAAGACAATAGTATTTATAGCATATTTTATAAATAAAAGCATTTAAAACAATTTAATTAAATTATGTCACGTTTTTATTGCCCTTTTTATTTTACGATTCAGAGCAGATTTTCTGTAGTTGAGGGTCCTGTTTGATAAAAAAGAAAAAAAATCAAAAGTTAAATTCTCTGAGGACGTGTCCTTATAACTAATATAAACATTAAGCCCTTAAAAAAAGAATTTATCAAAATTTCATAAAGTTAAATAAGCGTGGTTCTACAGATGTAAAAAAAAAAAAGAAGTTAGCTTTGCAAAGATTTTCTAAAAAAGGAAACATTTAAAAAAATAATTTAATTCATTTGTGAATAAATCTTGAAAGTTACATTAAAATCCTTCAATTATCTGATTTTTGCAAAACTTTCCAAAGCAGTGTTTTGCATCACTAAAAAGAAGCTAAAATTCCCAATACTAATTCATGATAATCTGGTGACTCAACAAAAACATTTTTCACCAAAATTTCGAAGGTAGTTTTTTTTTTAATCATATCACCCCAAGCAATACGATAACGCCACTGATGTGCAGGGGGCTACGTAAGGGTAAAAAGAATGAAAAAGAGAAAGCCGGAAACCACATCCTAAACAGGAAACAAGGGATGAGCCTCTTCACGTGTTCAATAGACGTGGGTGGAGTGTGAATCGGGCGATAGTTTAGTCTATCTACTCCAACTGAAAGAAAAAGAAAAGAAAAGAGTGAAAAGATTGAAAAAGAGAAAACCGAAAACCGTATCCTAAACAGGAAACAAGGGATAAGCCTCTTCACCTGTTCAATAGACGTGGGTGGAGTGTGAATCGGGCGATAGTTTAGTCTATCTACTCCAATTGAAAGAAAAAGAAACGAAAAGAGTGAAAAGATTGGAAAAGAGAAAATCGAAAACCGCATCCTAAACAGGAAACAAGGGATGAGCCTCTTCACCTGTTCAATAGACGTGGGTGGAGTGTGAACCGGGCGATAGTTAAAGGAAAAAAACAAATAATAGTTAAAGAAAAGATTCCTTTGATATTTCCTCTTAATAATAACATAAAGACATTGACGATAAAACTTATTTATACACTGGGTATTTTTTTTCTCTCTATATATAGTGTTGAGTTGAGATGATGCTTAGTGCTAAGGTAGTTGTCTTTTCAGAGGTTAATGACAAAAATAATTTTGTTGTAAAGTGCTTAATATCGAAATAGAGACAGAATGTTAATAGGATTGTTACTTGTTCACTACTGCTATTGAACTCAATACCAGGCTATAACAGCAGTGAACAAGTAACTTACAAGGTTAGAGGGAGATAACTCATGACTTCCAATCGAGGTTTTACGTAAGGAATGGAGTTCATATACCCCAGTGAATGTAATAAATGGTTCGGTTCGAAATTCCTAGCATGTGAAGAAGACTGAAGCGACCGAAACGTCGTACAAATGGCAAGAAAGATGAGGACAATAGTCCGAATAATATAAATACTGTAAATACTATCTCATTTCATAAATATAGACAAACACTATTATGATATCCTCAATTCTCAGGGATTTTTTCAATCTGCTGTTGTATTCCTGTTTTATTCTTATTTATACAGAGCTTGGTGTAATTTATCATTTTTGTATGTGTGTGGTTCTACAGATGATTAATTGCTTTTCATTCCTTTTGTTGTATTGGCTTCTTTTTAGTGTTGTATTATTTGCAGGTGATAGATTTTTTTATAACAATAAAAAGTACAAAATAAAAGAAATTCGCCACCTGCATAATAAAAAAAGTGTCATCATCAAAATCATGTGAATATATTTATAAATTTTATAAATTGTATATTTTATTTAGTTCGACAGAAAATATACACTCTTTTTTTTTCTTTGAATAATTTAACCCTCCAACTTAGACCATAATCCCACTAATCAACCATTTTCAGGTTATTAAAACCAGAAAATATTTTAGATTGTAAAATCTGGAGGAGAGGAGGAGATAATAAAGATTTTTAGTGTAATAAGTCTTACTATTTAACTATTACTATTACTATTTATTATCTTTTCCAAGGGCATTTGCATGTAACCTGGCAGGAATTGGAACTCAGCTCTCCGATTAAAAATTCCGAACCACCCTCACATCAAAACTGACAGCACTTGATATTCACCATCTGTCACCCATCTAGATACTGACCAGGCTTGACTTTGCTTAACTTCGCTAATCTTATAAGAATTGAAGTTTCAAAGTGATGTAGTCGAAAATCTTTTATGCAACATGTTATTCTCAAGCTGTTAACACTCTAGTTACTGACCAGGCTCGACATTGCTTAACTTCGTTGATCGTACGGTTTTTTAACGTGATGCGGGTTTAAGCCTTGCAATTATACTATAAGTGTGTCTATCTTTGACTTGAGGTGTGCGCTCTGCTACTACGGAATGTCACCCACTTGAAGGAATGTGATTTCAAACTTTTCTATCAGACCAATAATTGTTGAGAGCGCAAAAGGATCCTGTTTGAAGTTCCTCCTTATTTTATAAATCTCTCATCGTTGCCAATCCACACTCATGAATCATGAGACTGCAGCAGGGACATTTTATAACATGGTTCTTTTGTTTTATTAGAAATCACTCATCTGATGTGGTCCTGGGCATGACGGTAAATTGCATCCGGCAGCAAGGCCTCTGATTGGGAGATTGTGAAGAGTACGGAACTACCTCTTAATTGCTGTTTTCATGTCCAATCTGACCCGGAGTGGTAGCACCTGTCACGGTCCCAGCTATGGGCAAATAGTTAACTCCCAAACACTATGAAATTATGAAAATATACTTTTATAGAAATATATACATAAAAATAGATTTTTATAGAAACAAATATATACATTTTTGAAGGAAAAATATTAGCAACAATACATTTTTTAAGAAAAAATTATTCCCATAACACATTTTTCAATAAAAACATATTACCAGCAAAACATTTTTTAATATAAAACTAGAAGACATTTTCAGTTTTCTAAACTAAAAAAGAATAAAAACAAAAAACTTTCATTAAAATTTGACTAAATCAACCTTCTCATTATAACTGAACATTAAGAAGAAAAAACCTAACACCCCACCTTTTTGGCATTAAATAACCCACAGAGGTGTTGATATGCTGTTAAACAAATATTCAAACTCAAACTCATCTGATAGAAAAGTTTTAAACCACATTTTTAACAATGTTAAAGACACTGCATGATATTCCTTCGAGTGGGAGAAATTCTTTAGAAGCTGAGAGCACACCTCAAGTCATGGATAGCTTGCCAATAATTTGATTGAATGTGCAACAAAACAGAACGACAATGGAAAATTTAATTTAATTTCATAAATCCCTTTTCATACTTATTTATAACAATATATATGTTGTTTCTACGATTGTTTACTTTGCATTATAATGGTTTTTAAACTTGCGTTCGTTTTCCACCTGCAAATTGTATATTTGATTATGTGGTGCAATGGATATCGACTCGGAAAGAGAAGTCGGCTAGAGCCGAGTTCAAATTCCAGTCGAATGCGTTTCATCCATTTATGCTCTAATACTTTTGGTAAATGTATTAAACCACCGCTTCTCCCTTTAGCCATGGTTAAATAGCAAAACAGATTCGGTTCTATAGGCTTGATTGGCAACAGTCTACCGCAGAAAGTAATGGCAAACTACGGTAAAATCTTCTAACTATATAGTTAGGCGTGTATCACTTACGGGAGTTATCGAAATGATGTTTGGTGGCGATGGTGTTATACGCGATGTTTATGATATGAAGCGTGTTGTGGTGATGATAATTTTTGTAGCGATGATGGTGATTCGGATATTAGAGACAATGATAATTTTGTTAATTAAAGTTGATAACAATAAGCAATGATGATGATGATGATGAAGGCTGTGTCAATTATTTTTATTTTAATGGTGATACTAAGTATGTCGGCGAGAATACTGACTATGCCTGAAGTGTGATGTTTGAGATTACAGTGAGCTTGAGGACGGTGATTGTATTAGTGGAAATACTGGTGGTCGTGTTCCGAGGCGAAATAGAGACAGGTGACATTGACGCTTACGGTGATGGTTGTAATGGTATTAAATGCTCTAAATAGCGATGGTAGGAATACCGATATCGGCGCTGTGCTAATTGTGGCGAGCATAACTATGATGGCTTCGGCGCTAACGATGCCTGTACCGATAGTTATCAGTGGCGATGATGGTGACGATGGGAGTACTGGAACGCCGACGGCGATGTTGTTGTTGGTGGTGGTAGTGCTGATGGGCGTAGTAGGTGTTCCCGCGCATCTAAACACATTTTACCATCTCAGCCTGCTTCCGATCAGTGCTGCCAAAAATGGATGCCAGGCATCGATTGGAAAATTCGGCTTCGATTATAAAAAGTAATTTAAAATTGGGAACAGGCCGCCCAATCAATATTAATCTCCCCGACCACGATCTGCTCACACATATGACTATTTGCGTAGAACTATTTGCGTGCGATCGTATATGAAGTTAGATAGACATTCATAAACGATAAAGACAGACATACAGACACACATATAAACATATGTGTGTGTATGTGTGTAAGTGTGTGTGTGTGTGTGTGTGTGTGTGTGTAAGATGTATAAGAGTGTCTGAAACAAAAGTAATGATGATGACGAGACAAAGTGGATTTTTTTTTATCAAAGATGCGTTTCATCAGAAAAAAAGTTTATGTTCACTTTGGCATCATTCTTCTCATTTTATGTTCCGTGCCCCTTCAGGACGTAGACGATTATGACCCTCCCTATCTTCCAGTTTCTTGTTGATTTTAATAATTGTTGTCCTGATATTTCTCGCAAACCCTGCTCTGCCATCCATTTCTTTAAGCCCATCAAGTATGTTTTCCTCGGTCTCTCTTTCTCTCTATCCGCCCTGTGAGTATCTGATTCTCCAAGCCCTCATTCCTTTTCTGCGTGTCTCAGAAAATTTTATCTGTCTCTTGATGTTAAATATGAATTTCTTTTTCGTTTCCATCCTCTCCAAAACCTGACTGTTGCACACATGTTTGCTCCATCTTCAGCTTCCTTCTGTGGAATCACATTTCTGTTGCATCAAGTGTTTGCTTCATCTTCAAGGAAATCGTCGAGCATTAACTGCAATAAAATTAAGATAAATCTATGTCTTGGAATCTCTTAAGATAAAATGGTATCGTCAATAGTAATAATTACTCCAGCTTATCACTTCCAGGCATAAGATTTGAAGAGAGTCAGTAAACCTATGTATTTGTTTATTTTATCTGCATCTGGATTACAGACGTTTGGTATTGAAGAATTTTCAGTCATAGAAATGTATTATTTATATATATGCATATATGGTTGCTCATACATTATGTATGAAACATACGTGTTCTAATTCATATACCCGGGTAGATGAATATATAGGCACACTTTCACACACTTTGATTATATATGCATGTGCCTGTATGTACACTCACACGCACATGTATATGTATAAAGAGGTCAATACAATAAAAAGAGGTCAGCAAAATGACAAGAACTAACCAACTTAAAGACAATTAAGTGTATACCTATTCAGTATAAAGCAAACGTACATTAAAAAGCAATGAAAAACTTTAAAACAAAAATTAAAAAGAAGTCTTACACCTTCACAATAAAAAAGTAAAGGAAATTAACCAATCGCAAATAAAACTACTCTCACAAATTTCAAATTACACTAAAAATATAAATATTGAAAAAAAAACGTGACATAACAGCAAAAAGCACCCAGCTCTGATGAGTGATGATATCATAACATCCTCACGTAATTTCGAAGTCGGCATGAACTTGCTTATGTAAAGTAACAAATTATTTGCATTAAAATTATCAACGCTCTATCTTCATCCCGATATCGAACAAGTTATAATAAAAACTTGCTGCCAAAATAGTTTTCATCTTTAAAAAAGCAACGATCTTGTTACCAAACATTATCATAACACAACATTATAAATATATATATAGCCATCCGCAGACAGATCTGTTTCGCTCTATCACAGCTCGTAAATACGGTTAGACATCCGATTGCTTTTAGCCAGGATTGAAACCCGACCGAATTCTCATCAGTCAGCGAATCTACCTCTGAGCTATGAGTATTCGATAGAAGAAGGAAGACTTTTAGCGTGTGATATACCATGTAAACATACGCCCCATCATATATATATATATATATATATATATATATATATATATATATATATATATATATATATATATGTGTGTGTGTGTGTGTGTGGGATAACGATATATATTTTTTATATATCAAGAAAAGCTTTGGAGGAAAGATATATGACAAAGTGGAACAAGTTTTCGTGTGACGCATTTCATTCCTTAGGGCTTCATCAGATTAGGTTTATTTACGTTGATGCGACTACACATGCCAACGACCAATAGAAACTATGAATTTTAAATGTAGAAAAAATATGTATTTTTGTGTATATAATCTAGCCAATTTCATTTAGATTCATTTTCTATCCACCATCTTTGTTATTAAATATTTTATATTTTGATAAGTGATAATTTGCCAAGAATGGCGAAAGACTGAAAAAATCTGCACGTAAATTTGCTGTGGATGATCAAGCAATTTAAGCATTTTCTAAACATTTTCATTTAAGTGAAATATTTTCTTTTAATTTTTTTTTAATTATTTTTAATCATCTCACCCCAAGCAAGGCATTCCACTGCCACTATTGCGCATGGGGCTACATAGGGGAAGGTGAAGAGAAGGAGTGGTTAGACATAGGGAATGTCAGGATGAAGGTGACAGATGAGTAAGGATAGCGAGGATGAGGGTTGGGCAGATGGGAAGAGTGTTTGATAGAATGGGAGCAGGTTAGTGTGTTAGGAGGTGTCTATTGACCTTACATTTAAACTCCTGGAGATTGTAGCCGTCGGGGAAGCAATCGTTTGGAAGAGAATTCCACAGTCGGGAAGTGCGAGGAAAGAAACTGTTGGAGTAGAAGTTACGGCTGCATTTTATCGGTTTCACTGTAAAAGGGTGGGATCTAGTTGCTAATCTAGTACCTCGTTCAAATTCGTATTTAGGAGGCACTAGTGATCTAAGTTCATATAATATGAAGTTCATATATAATAAGAGATGCATTTTTTTTTGTAAACATTGTAGTCAGTTTCATTATGGTGATCAACTAATGCATTTAATAAGTAGTTTTATTATGCTTCCCTTGTATTTATATCCATATATGATTGTCCGTTGTGGTGCAGTGGATATCGACTCGGAACGACAAATCGGGGAGCCGAGTTCAAATTCCAGTTGAATTTCTTGCATTCACCTACGCGCAAATACAGTTGGGAAAGGTATTAATCCGTCACTTCCCTCCAGTTGTGGGTTAAATAACAGGACAGATTGGGTTCTATAACCCTGTTTGGCAACCAGTCTACCGCAGAAAGTAACGGTAATATTCTGCCTAGTCAATCATGTCGCTTTTGAGACATGATCGCCCAAGCGTGTATCACGTATGGCACTTAACTAACTGAATGATTGTATTTATATAATGTTATTTAAACTTCTTGAGCTTTCTCCAATATATTCTTTCTGACAATACTTGTAGGTGATAAAGTAAATTCCTCCTTTAAGTTTTGACTTGTTGTTTTGTTTTATATTGATTTCGTTGTGGATCTTCGTCGCCAATTCGTTGTGAAGTTGTGGCGAAACTTCGCCGCAAAGTTGTAGTGACCGGTTTGTACCGGAAGTATGACACGGAACAAGAAGGTAGGTTCAAAACAGTGTATTACTATAACAAGAAACAGGTTAATTTTAATGATAAGTAACTAGAAATAAGTCCGAAGGTATTATTACGCTGCTTATTGCCTGAGTAGTAGCTGTCATCAACTGCCGTACTTGCTACTCTTTAACTGCTGTTAACTTCTTTCGTTAACTGCTCACATTAACTTACTTGCGGAAGTCAGGCAGGTAATTGCATATAACAAGAGGAAGAGTTCATTCCTCGTAGGAGGGCACCATAACAGATTTTATGTTCAGTTGAGTTAAATTCTTAAATGATAGTGACTTAGTTGATCTTGTAGATAAACTAAACAAGGTCGAACATAGAATTTACACAGGAAATGGAAGAAAACGATTCTTTATTTTTTCCTATATATCATACTACACCTTGTTGACAGCAACCAAAAACCGAGTAACCACCAAAAGTCAACTACTAAAATTGTTCCAGTAAATTCCTATTCTTATCATAACAACAAAATAAAATCCGAAATAATCATGGAATTTTACTTAAGAGCACTCAGAACTTGCATATTTCAGTATAAGGTCGGTGATGAACCAGGCTGTCGTAAGTAACAAGGTCTATATTTGCCACCTCACTAATTCCAGTCCTATTCGAATTACAGATATTTTAATTTTCCGACTATCGGTGTAGGATTAAAGTGTATTATCTGTCATCTCCACCTCTTAAAGTAATAGTCGTAAAAACCGTCCAATTACTAAAAAAAATGGTATCCATTTACTGAGAAGCCAATTAAAATTCGTGAAATGTTTTCACAAAACTTTATGTAGAAGAATAAGTTTCTCAAGTTCAGTAGCTGTTATTGCTCTTTCCAGTGATGGTATTTTTTCCCCATAAGCTTGTATTTGATATAGTGTGAAACGCCAACATCTAGATTATGTAATAAATTTTATTTTCTTGTTACATGTGCTATCCATTTTAGCTTTTGCCATAGTTGGAAGTCATCTAGTGATAAAGTTATGTGGTACAGTTCATGTTCATGATTTTGTAACGCCAGTCTACAATATTCGAAGAAGCATCGTACGCGTTAATGCCTCCAGGTTTCATGGTACTTCTTGACTCACCTGATTAAATACTCTGGCCTACTATATCTATCTATCTATCTATATATATATATATATATATATATATACACACACACTACCGGCCATAAGCCATCCCAGTGTTTAAAAAAATTATGTATTTCATACTATTTTTAGTATTTATTACTAAGTGAATAAATGTAAATGAAAATAGAATGGTTCTTTTCTTAATACCGTACAATAACATGTGTCATCAAATGAATTTATAAATATTTAATAATTACCTATATTGCAGTTTCATCAATGAAAGAATGAAAACAATTTACGGTGGTTCGGACGAGTTCATCTTTGCTTTCTTGCCTTGTAAAATTTTGCAAAGTAATAATCACAAAAGAACCATTCTATTTTCATTTAGAATTATCCACTTGGTAATAAATACCAAAAATAGTATTAAATATATCATTTCTTTTAAAAAACTGGAGTGGCCTAATAATTATGACCAGTAGCGTATATCGGCTCGGAACGAGAAATCGAGGAGCAGAGTTCGAATTCCAGATGAATTCATTGCATTCACTTACGCGCAAATACCCTTGGGAAAGGTATTAATCCGTCTATTTCTTCCAGTTATGAGTTAAATAACAGGGCAGTTTGGGTTCTATAGCCGTGGTCGGCAACCAGTCTACCGCAGAAAGCAATATCAACCTACTGCGGGATAATCTTCTGCCCAGTCAGTAATGTCTCTTTCGAGACATGATCGCCCAAGCGTGTATCACGTATGGCACTTAACTGACTGACTGAGTGTGTGTATATATATATATATATATATATGTGTGTGTGTGTGTGTGTGTGTGTGTGTGTGTGTGTGTGTGTGTAATGGATAAAAAAATTGTACCGACAAGCAGACGCGTGTCGTAAATTTGAAATGTAGTTCTATGACGTCACACAAAGTGAAAGACCGAAATGTTAACAGAACCATATGTTTAAATGCAATGTAATGTGTTGTGACCAGATTGAAATGTGATTTTTATTAAGTGTGGGTTGTTTTGTTTTAATGTAGATGGCCTCCAATATCTGAAGGTCATTTTTACTGTGTCTATGTCTGCGGATGACTATATATATTGGGCGTGTATAATGATAATATACACGCTAAAAAGTTTGCCTCCTTCTACCGACCCCACGTAGTCAGATGTAGAATCACCGACTGACGCCAATTCGGTCGGGTTTCAATCTTGGGTAAAAGGCAATCGGCGATCTAACCATACTGATGAACTGTGATACAGCGAAACAGATCTGTCTTCGGATGACTATATATAGACAGATAGAGAGAGAGAGAGAGAGAGAGAGAGAGAGAGAGAGAACGATCTGGTATAGATAAAGTAAAAATTAAATATATAGATAGATAATGAAAAAAACATGGATAATGAACAAACTTAGATAAATAGATAGATGTAAGTGTGTATTAAAAAGGAGGATTGCTGCGTGGGTTCATCAAATTTCACTGCTTAAAAATTCTGGCCTATTTTGTATAATTTTATGTATTTTAACGCCGTTTGTCTTTGTTTTTTAACCGAAAGCGTACACATAATAATACAAACACCAATTAACGGATCCACGTATTTTGGAAGCGAAACTGTCAGAAAGTCGAATCAGGTCTACTCATTTATATTTCTTTTAATGCCTTTTTTTTATGAGAGACGACGATGGTAGCATATAGTCAGGAGAAGAGAAAAATGAAAGAGAAATCCGACTAATATGCGATAAAGCAAGTATTTGCGGGGATTATTTGCGACTGTACTATAGAGTCCTTCTGGTGAAAATGAAAGGGAAACCGTTCAATAATAGTATCTACATTGACGTTAGGAAGCACTACATTTTTACAAGACAAACGAAAATACCGGATTAAAGAGAAAGTCAAAAGAATTTATTATTATCATAACGGGATGGAACATAAACGAAAATGAAGGAAGGAAAAAAATTAGTGAATTGCTTGATGATTAAGAATTTGTGATACGGAAAAATGACGTAGAATATTCGTCATTTTGCAGTACAACAAATGAGCAAATAAAAAGGAAAAGGTCTTAGCTTCTAGAACACATTAAATGTTATCGAAATCAGAAAAGATCTGACAGCAAATCCAAATTTAGAAAACATAAAATCCTCTCTATCATAATAAAGACCGTTGCACACACACACACACACGCACACACGCACACACATATATATATATACATATATGCACCTCTCCTGTCACACTAATCGAGAGAGAGAGAGAGAGAGAGACAGACAGACAGACAGACAGACAGACAGACAATAGCAAGACAGCGTTGGCTCAATTCATTCACTTTACTACCAGATTTTAAACTTTACTACCAGTTATGAAAGCTCTTGACGCGTGTTTCTTCTTTTACACTCCCTTGTTATTTTTTATTTTTTTATTTTTCTGCAATAATTATGTCAGTGAGTAGTGAAAAATATATATACATTTATATATATATATATATATATATATATATATAGAGAGAGAGAGAGAGAGAGAGAATGGGGAGAGAGAGAGAGATAGGGAAGTTCAGCCGGTTCTACTAGCATCGACCTTTTTGACTGATGGTTTAACTGCTTAAAATTTCATAGCAGGAGTTCAAAATAAGGGAATGGTTTGTTAATGGGAATCCTTTCATCCGGGTTTGTACGAGCCTAGAAAAAAAAATATATATATAATCATTTCACCCCAAGCAAGGCATTCCACTGCCACTATTACGCTTGGGTCTACACAGGGGAAGGTAAAGAGGAAGAGTGGTTAGATGTAGGAAATGTCAGGAGGAAGGTGATAGATGGGTAAGGATACCGAGGATGAGGGTTGGGCAGATGGGAAGAGTGTTTGAAAGAATGGGAGCGAGTTAGTGTGTTAGGAAGTGTCTACTGACCTTACATTTAAACTCCTGGAGATTGTAGCCGTCGAGGAAGCAATCATGTGGAAGGGAATTCCACAGTCGGGAAGTACGAGAAAAGAAACTGTTGGAGTAGAAGTTGCGGTTGCATTTTATCGGTTTCACTGTAAAAGGGTGGGATCTAGTTGCTAATCTAGTTTCTCGTGCAAATTCGTATCTAGGGGGCAGCAATGATCTGAATTCATTGGAGCAGAAGCGTTAAAGTATTTATAGAAGAGACACAGGGAAGCCACATCGCGCCGGTGACAGAGAGACTGCAGGCGGTCTGCCAAGTTGGTATCGATCACATTACAGACCCTCCGCTGTACCTTGACAAGAAGCCCGAGGAGAATAGCAGGGGCAACCGACCAGATATAGCAGCAGTATTCAATGCACGGGCGGATGGTAGATTTATATATGTGCAAGATAGATTCAGACGGAAAAAACTTCCGGGCCTTGCACAGAGAACCGACTTTCATAGCAGTGGAGCAATGGATTCGATATAGTCATTCCATTTGAGGTCCGCTGTAAGTGTGAAACCAAGGAGGCGTAGTATTTTACTCTCTGGGAGGCAAGCCTGGTCCATGCTAATGGGAGGTAGGTGCGATTGTCTATGATGGTTAATTGATAGTAGCTTCGTTTTAGAAGCATTAAAATTTACGAGCCATTTCTTACCCCAGTCCACTACGGATTGGAGGTTCTTTTCAAGCTCGGCTGCAAGGTTAGCTTTGTCGCCTACACCAAATTTTTGGTCGAGGAGAGAGTAAACTGTGGTGTCATCGGCGTACATACCTACTTGCGATCTTATGGAATCAGGGAGATCATTAATGTATATCAGAAAGAGCATAGGACCTAGGATAGAGCCTTGAGGGACACCTGCGTTCGTATGGTAGTTCTGGGAGGCATGTCCGTTTAATACCACCTTCATTGTGCAGTTAGAGAGGAATGACTGGATTAGTTCAAACAAATGTCCAGTTATACCGTAGCTCCGCAGTTTGCATAGAAAGCCAGCATGCCAAACTCTGTCGAACGCTTTAGAGATATCCAAGGCAACGGTTCGGGCTTCACCATTCCCGTCGAGTGCCTGATATATGTACTCGGTGATGGTCGTTAGCATATCAGCAGTAGACCTGGCGAAGCGGAAACCATACCGCTTGTCCGAGAGGAGCCTGTGTGCTGTGAGATATAAAACTCTACATGTTAAATCTTTCTAACACAACCGTTTACTGGTCTAATTTAATTTAAATCTAACCTGTAACGATTTCTGTGATATAGCGAAGCAGGCTTGTATGTGGATGACAAACATATGATGCTCTAATTACGATTGCGCTCTCTTGAGAAGAAAATTTTTAAAACAGTTTCCACTTCTGCGAATATGCGTGACTCTTCAGAAATGAATTGTTCATTTCTATGAGCTAATTAGCTCATTTCATCAGACCTTACAATATAACTTCCATTTGGTACAAAAGATTTTGTCGGAATAAGCATTTTCTTTAACTGAAGAGAAAGATAAAAATAAAAAAATAAAAAAATAAAAATGGAAATAAAAATGAAAATAAGAAGAAATCTTGTTGGATTATCCTCACCGTGGTCCCAGCATTGTATTTGAGAAAAATTATTTCCGTCAAAAGTCTGGAGAAAATTTTTTAAAAGTGTGGTGGAGTAGTTTTCGCACTGAAGGTTATAATCGTACTATGTCGGTTGCTAATCGACTTAACGCACATTAAATGTTAGGAACTTGGTAATCTTCCACTGAAGCTGACTCCTTAGTATTCGGCTAACTGCCGACTAATATTAACTGCCTAATAGCTCTACTGAACTCGAATAGAACTCTAAAGAAGTCTCTAGAACTTCTAAGAACTCCTATGAACTTCCCAAGAACTTCGCGAGTTAACTTCCTGTTATAAGGGTTATAAGGGTTTTATGATATCACTCTGGTACTGCGCTTAAAATGATTAAGTCGAGGTATCAAAGCGAAGACCTCATCCGAACAATTATCATGCCACAATTTAAAATATTCATAAAAAACAAAAAAAATTACCAAAAAACAAAAAATGTACGGAGACCCAATCTACTACAAAGTGTACATTTTGTTTCCACATTGAAATGACAATGTCTCATCAGGTAATGTGAAACGGGAATGGAAAGTCTTTTTCTTATAATTGGCGAATTGTGTGTGAGATGTAAGTTGGGTGGGAGATGGGGAAATAGGGTTGGTTGTAAGTTGTCATTTAGAATTTGAACGAAAAGAAGGAAGAGGTAGGGGATAGAGTTGATTAATGGACGAGATGAAAATTTTGTGAACAGATTTAACATCAGAATACAAGACATGGTCCTTTACATATAAGGTATGGTCCTTTACGATATATATATATATATATATATATATATATATATATATAGATCGCAAGTATATACGGTTAGTTAATTTTATTATTTATCTGTTCCGTTTTTTACTTTATTGTTTCAATATAATGCAAATGTGGTTAATTATGAGTGATATACGACACAGCTTGTTATTTTAATACTACATTCAAGAATGCATAAAAGTTCAATTTAGAAGTATTGTTTTCTTTCAAAACTGCAAAAATTCTTCATCCTGATCTAATGCACTTTTGTAGCTTTTCTATTAAAAGAATTTTACTTGACCCTTTCATATTTGTACTGCTAACCAAGCACGAACTGGTAAGGTCGTTGAAAATTAACGATTTCGTTTTCGCCACCACGTCTTTTGGTATCGACAGTCTAACCCCAATAGTTCAAGAACCAGATCGGATTACCTGTTTAATCGGATTATCAGGCATCATAGTTCACGTGGTTCATGGCGATAGATTACGCAAACAAAAAAGAAATCAACTAAAAATTTACAACCAACATGGCTGAATGGTTCCTAGCAATAAAAATGTGACAGGAAAGTGAATAAAAGCTGGAGTATTTTTGTTTTAATTTAATATTTTTAATTAAATGAATAATTGTCAAACATGACTGTTAATACAGTATTTACATTATTCAGACTATTGTCCTCATCTTTATTGCCATTTGTACGACGTTTCGGCCGTTGTACGCTCCGGTCTTCTTCAGATGCTAAGAATTTGGAATCGAACCCTTTATTACAATCACTAGGGTATATGAACTCCATTTCTTGCATAAAGCCTCGATTGGAAGTCATGAGTTATCTCCCTCTAATCCTGCAAGTTATTTGTTCACCACTGCTGCAGCCTAATATTGAACTCACAACTCTAAGAGTCAAGTCAGGAACTAACCAACGTACAAATGGCAACAAAAATGAAGACAATAGTCCGAATAAAATAAATACTGTAAATACTACCTCATCTCAGAAATAGTAACAAAAATGAGGACAACGGACCGAATAATGCAAATACTGAAAATTTACCTCATCCCAGAAATGGCAACAAAGATGAGGACAATAGACCGAATAAGGTAAATACTGTAAATACAACCTCATTTAAGAAATGGCAACAAAGATGAGGACAATAGACCGAATAATGTAAATACTATAAATACTACCTCATCTCAGAAATGGCAACAAAGGTGAGGACAATAGTCCGAAAAATGTACATACTG
The DNA here is from genome assembly GCA_037127315.1 of Ascarosepion bandense. NCBI lineage: Eukaryota > Metazoa > Mollusca > Cephalopoda > Sepiida > Sepiidae > Ascarosepion > Ascarosepion bandense. The sequence goes on along the minus strand of JBBBDQ010000744.1, from coordinate 511,119 downwards.
TAAATACTACCTCATCTCAGAAATATGGACAAATGACTGTTAATGTTTAACTAATTTATCCCCAAACTAGGCGATAATGTTACTAAGATGTAAACGGTTAGTGAGACAGGAAGAGAATCGGAAGACTTTAGTGAGGAAAAAGGACAATATAAAAACAGGGATCAGGAAGCCAGAAGGTGGCGATTGATGTTGCACTTAATTTTTTGAAGATTGTAAGTGGCAAGAAAACAAGAAACCGGAAGAGAGTTTCACAGGTGAGAAGTGCGAGAAAATAAACTATTCAGATATATCTAGCGGTTACACGTAGCTATTTCAAGAGGAAAGTAATGAAATCTGGTATTCAGTCTAATATCCTGCTTAAATTCATACATTTGAGAAGGAGAGTTCATTAGAAGAACTACCATGAAAATATTTATGAAACAAATACAGAGGGAAGCCAATTTCAGTCGAGAGGCCAGGTCAAGACCGATAAAATTACAGAATTTTCTTTGAATTTTGTCGAGAATCTCGAGATATATAGCCGTTGAACCAGAACCGATATGGTAGCAATATTTCATGCACTGACGAATGTTTGATTTATTATATGCAAGATGGATTCTGACAAGGAAATTCTCTAGAAAAATACAACCAACCTTTTTACTAGCAGGCTAATGCGTCAATGCATCTTATTACTCTGGTGTCACACAGAGTGCAAAGTCTGTTCTGGCATGAGCTGGGGTGTGACACATATTACATATCTTTCAGTGGCCTATATCTTTTTAAAAATATTTATAAAGCATAGTATAACATACAATAATAAGTAAGATGTATAGAATTTAACGCATCGCAATTCGAGCAGAATTTTTCCGAAGAAAGTGCTTACTAGAGCACTAGAGTGTTAACCCATTAATAAAAGTTCCATTGACTTATCTTTAAGAGTGAAAGTTTCGGGAAACATACGCTCATCACGACCAAATAATCAGCTTAATCTATTGAATTATAAACACGTATACTTCTTCTTCTTCTATGTGCCTTGTCCCTTCAGGACGTAGGCGATCATGGCCTTCTACGTTTCTCTATGCCTGGTGGCTTCTCCTGTTACACCATGTAATCCTCGTTCCGTCATCCACCTAATTAGATCCTTCAAATATGTTATCCATTGCTTTCCCCTGTCTCTTTTCCCTCTATCTCGCCTGTTAGTATCAGATTCTTTAAGCCCTCTTTCCTCACTTCATGTCCCAGGAACTTCAGCTGTCTCTTCCTGATGCTCAGTAATAATTTCCTTTTTGTTTCCATCATTTTCGAAACCTCATCATTGCTCACATGCTCGATCCATGATATTCGCAGCATCCTTCTGTAGAACCACATTTCAGTTGCTTCAAGTTTTTCCTTCATCTTTGATGATATTGTCCAGCATTCACTGCCATATTGAAGGACGGATAGCACATAGCAATCCAGTACTCTCTTCCTAGTTTCTAGCGAAATTGTCCTGTTTCTTAATACTTTACTCAACTTCTTACTGTTACCCAACCCAAACCCGGCTCTGCCATCCACCTGCTCAGGCTTGTCAAATACGTTATCCGCTGCTTTCCCTGGTCTCGCTTTCCCTCTATCTAACCTGTGAATATCAGATTCTCCAAGCCTTCCTTCCTCATCACATGTCCCAGGAATTTTAGCTGTCTCTTCCTGATTAATTTCGGTTTCGTTTCCATCCTTTCCAAAACCTCATCATTGCTCACATGCTCGATCCATGATATTCGCAGCATCCTTCTGTAGAACCACATTTCAGTTGATTCAAGTTTTTCCCTTCATCTTTGATGGTATTGTCCAGCATTCACTGCCGTATAATATAACAAATTCTCATCATAACTTATTTCCTTTAAAAACATAAGCCTCTTTTAATACCCGCATATAAGAAATTGCTGATAGTAGATGTTTCAGTGGGAATTTCGATTCATAAGTGGTTCCCAGCCTCATGGATACATACTTTTAGAATAGTGCGATCCGGTTTGGATTCAGAATTTCTTTCTCTTAGACTGGTTGCCAACCAAGGCGAGTTTGTCCTGCTGTTATAGCTGAGGAGAGAAAAGATGTATTTATACTTTTCCCAAGGTTATTAGCACGTAAGTTAATGTAATGAACTTGGGTGTAATTCGAACTCGGGTCTCCTGTTTCTCATTTCAAGCTAAAATGTTCGATATTCTTAATACAATTCTACCGCTATAAAATATTTTTTTGCAAAAAGAAATAATTAAAAAAAGTAACAGAAAAAATAAGATAAAATTACTAAATTCACCAACAACCACCTAATTTTGTAAATGAGAGACACTTAAAATGTCGTAATCTTCAAAATTAACGACTATTTATTTTAAATTATTTCGTTAATTATATATTCAAATATATAAATAATATTCATATAATATATATATATATATATATATATATATACATAAATTATATATTCTATTTAATTATTTTGTCATTGACTCCAAGCAAATATCAAACCTATTTTACAATAAAATCGTGACTATTGTGACCTTGTAACCACGCCCTCTCGTCTTCTGAACGTCAAACCAGACACATCGCTAGATTATATTACCTCTCTCGGTTGCCACCGTTGTGGTAACTCGACGCGAGCGCCGTTACAGGTCACACAGATGAATTAAGCAGAGATTAATCCAAGGACGTTTCATTGTGCTTCCGTATTCGGTCCTAAACCCGAACACGCTGTGGTGCGCTGGTCTCGTGAACAAGGTCGACATTTACTAGACGTGTCCTTGAAAAAAAGTGAGTTCCGCGAACGTTGTTTATGCATAGTTCGGTAAAACATATAAACAAATTTCAGAGATAGTTGATTTAGTTTATATTCTTCTTGCAGGTACACTTAACAAGCCAATTTGGCGCCATGCACGAGTCCTCGATCGACAATCCAACGTGGCGTCGGGGCAGTGAAAATACTTATGCTCAATCTGGGCGAGTGAGATCAGATCGAATTCTCTAACTCGGTACTTGGCGATAGGGTGAGGCGCTACAAATCTTTCTCCGGTCGAATTCTCCTGCTCCCTCACTGGAGTGAGTTGTGACACAAGGTAGTTTTCTTTTCTTTTCTTTTTTTTTTTTTTTTTCATGTAGGGAACCCGCGCGCGGATGCTCGGTTCAAAGATTATCCAGCTCCCGCTGATGCAGTAACGGGGTACCAAGCTTGACATAGCATATCAAAACTTGTTTTTTCTGGACGCACATATCTGCCAGGTGGCAAGTAACCGGCCAAATTCTCCTACTTTCATCGATGAACGGGTTTTTATATAAAACATTCTAGCATGAAGGGGCTTGATTTATTCTTTTCACTCATTACGATCCGCCACCAATGTACAGGCGTCCATACCTACCAATTAACAAAACGTTGCTTCCCGCACGGTTTTTATGGCATTAAAGTCGAATTCGATAATTCAGGTCAGCTGACTCTCGATTCGATTTGGTTTATTTTGCAAATCAACACTATTTTTAGAAATTCTCAGATTTCTTCGATTGACGTTCAAGTAAGAAAAATGATACTAAAAAGTTCAAGTCAAGTTTTTATATATTCGCTAGCCAGCTCGCTCTTGGACTGTTTACAGATTGTTTCTTGTCTATAATTTTCTCCTTAATTCTTATTATTTTGCTTATCCAAATGATTCGTTTTTATTAAAAAAAAAATAAAAACAAGAAAATTTCCCTTTTTAAATTCAGTTGTATAATCCGATTGCCCATGTCTCAAGACTAGCTGAAGGCCATTTTAAACGGAGCATAAATAGTGTTATTCTATATTTAGCAATCTTTGATTTTAAATAATTTTATAAATTAAATTTATTGTTGCTTTTCTCTTTTCTAATTTAACTCAAATAAACCCTTTTATGTGTTATAGTCCGTTCATGGCCGCATCTGACTCCCGGGCACACGGGCACGGGTTCGGGCCGATCCTAGTGAAAATCCGAGCAAGGAAAAATGTCTTCGTCAGAAATCAAACTAAACATTTTACGAAGAAAGAAAGAAAGAAAGAAAGAAAGAAAGAAAGAAAGAAAGAAAGAAAAACGAACAAAACATCCGAATGAACGCAGTAAAAATCTGTTTATTTATTAATTTTTGGAGAAAAGACTGGTTATACTCAGAAAGTCCGAACCCGATTTCCTGCGTCCGTTCGCGTTCTGTGCATAATTTCCATTGGAATAGCAGAAAAAATTCGCAAAAATCATAGTTTCTGGAAACGGATGACACTGATGACATCATCATATTGTCAACTAATAAATCCAGGCAATTTTCTCTGTGCCCGGTGATTTTTTAGCATCAGCTACGGCCCTGGTCCATATCTAAGCGTCATTTAGTCCATGCACACATCATTAAACCTCAAAGGTTTTATCTAAATTCGAAGCAAGTGACATTAACGAGCTAAAACTTGATTAAAATTGCATATGAATTAAATCATTCTAGCTTTCAACGAGGGTCCATCTTAAATGTTCTCAGATTTTCTCCAAATTTTTACGATTTGTCAAAATTCATCGGAGGATTTGATCCTGAAAATTTCAGCATCAAAACTTATATCAAACAGACTTTATCTGAAGAATCTGAAGATTATGAACATAGTAAACACTTTGAATATTTTTTGCTTTCTAGAAACCTCTTCTGGAAAGCATCTTCTATTGTTTGCCTTTGCTATTGTTTTCCTTCATCACAACTATTATGAATCTCTCAAATTCGATCAACTAATCAAACTCTCCAGTGACTTGTTGCAAAAATTATAACTGAAATTTTAAAAAATCAGCAAAAAGTTTGTTTTACGATTAAGATTATGAATTTCGGGTTGCTAACACTGCACGGGCGTCCGCGCTCGTGTTCACCCGCTTTAAAAATGTCTTTGTCAACTGGCCGGAATGTGCGTTGTGGTGCAGTGGATGTCGACTCTGAACGAGATTTGGTGGGGCCCAGTTCGAATTCCAGGTAAACTCATTGCATTCACTGACGCACAAATACTCTTGGGAAAGGTATTAATCATACTTTTCCATCCAGTTATGGGTTAAATAATAGAACAGATTGGGATCTATAGCCTTGGCTGGCAACCAATCTGCTGCAGAAATCAATGGCAACCCACTGCGGGATAATCTTCTGTCCAATCAGTCATGTCTCTTTCGAGACATGATCACCCAAAGCGTGTATCACGTATGGCACTTAACTGAACACTGCATGAAAACACATGCTCACTACATCATTTTCGCTCAGCCTGCAGTGTGTAATAAAAATCTTACAAATGACGAGTAAAACAGATCCCCTCATGCTGCGTTTATGAGGAACTGGGGGGGGCAAAAAAAGCCAAAAATGAAAAAATGCAATTATTTCTTTTTCATTTTTCAGCAGTTTTAATATATTATCATGAGGTTTTTTAATCTTTTTTATTTATTTTTTTTTATTTTTTTAATTCATGTTTATAGGATTAAGTTCATATGTCTACTGTGCATGGCAATGTAAACACAAAATAAAGGGTAGCAGTGTTTTGGAGTTTGTAGATTATTAAATTAATAAATAAATTGCATGGTTATTATATAATTAATGATTTATATATAATAAATTCTACTCCCGCAGCTTTTCTCGCACTTCCTGCCTGTGGAATTCTCTTCCATTTACTTACTTCCCCGACAGCTACAATCTCCAGAAGTTTAAGTGTAAAGTCAATAGTCATCTCCTATCTTGCTAACTTGCATTCTCTCTCTCTCATGCTCCTTTCTCCGTCTACTCCACTCTCAGTATCTTAACCACTTCCTGACACGCCCTGTAACCTGTCACTCTTTCTCATAACTTTCCTCCTATGTAACACCCTGCGTACCAGTGGCAGTAGACTGCCTTGCTTGGGGCGATACGATTATAAAAAATGTGGTAAAAACCACGTAAAACTATACATTTTCTGAAAGACAACGTGAATACAAGTGCAGAAAAGGTGAAATAAAATCTCTTAAACCAATGAAAGGATATATAAGCATGTGAAGAATATCAGTAAAAATGAAATTTTCCAAATTTTGAGGAAAATCAGAGCCTCAATATTCAATGTGCTTTATTTATAGAAAAACCTTTTAAGCAATAATTACTTGTACATCAACTTTTTTTGTTGCTGAATGTTAACAATTAGTGATAAATTAGAAGAAAACTGAGTGCCCTCTGGATGGTCCCTTGTTAAATCTCGTTCGAATGACCGAACTGTTTAGACTTCTGAGAAAAAGGCAAATCGTAGAATATGTAGAGTATTTAGGGAAAGAGAAGTTAGCCACTGTGTTACTAAAAAACGATGCAAGATTTTCTTAACTTGAACTGAGTTACTCGAATATCAAGATTACGGTCTATAAGCACTGATGACAACAAGCGGAATATTTGTTTTTTAATCTAATCTGCTTTCAGCTAGATTAATTCAAACTATGACCCTATATATTTATAGCTCCACTGGATTAGACAAATCTGTTCCCGACGGGCATATGTTTTAAAAAAGCAATCAGAAAAAGAACGCTTAAAATTTTGGTTACGTAGCGGTTATCGGTGCGAAAAGCGGTAAATCGAATTTACTAAATCGACCACTACGGTAACAGTCCGTTGAAGGATGTGCGTTGTGGCGCAGTGGATATCGGCTTGGAACGAGAAATCGGGGAGCCGAGTTCAAATTCCAGTCGAATCCATTGCGTTCACTTACGCGCAAATACCCTTGGGAAAGATATTAATCTGTCTCTTCCTTCCAGTTATGGGTTAAATAACAGAACAGGTTGGGTTCTATAGCCTTGGCTGGCAACCAGTTTACCGTAGAAAGCAATGGCAACCTACTGCGGGATAATCTTCTGTCCAGTCAGTCATGTCTCTTTCGAGACATGATCGCCTAAGCGTGTATCACGTATAGTACTTAACTGACTGACTGATTTCGTCCGTTGAGTTCATGTCGCAGTAATCATAGTAGAATGTTAATATTAGCTTTCTCTTTATAAGGAAACATTTGACATTAATGATTTAACAGTCAGTGTTACTTTCGATTGAAATTTATAAAATATTTACATTAAAATAATTTTCCACTATTTTTCTCAACTCCAGTAGGACTTATCGCTCTTTTTAAGATGGTGGGAGTACTTACTAACCTTTTTATTTCTTTGTGTGGAACATCTGCTTCTTGATTATGTTATTATGTTCTCTTCAAATTATATGTGTTGTCAATTTTAGTTGTTGATGTTTTTGAAAGGTTACAGGATTGTTGTTATTTTGTACAATTATTTGTTAGTGCTTCTGTAGCGCCAGTTCGCGAAGTTCGAAGAAGGATAATCGTAACTAAAGCTTACGTGCTTCATTCAGGAATCCATACATTTTTCTCCAGCTATGGGTTAATTAACAGGGTAGACTAGCGCTTTGGATGGGAGTAATGTAGAAGGAAAACACTGAATTCAAATCAGTAGCATCCGGCAGCAAGGCCTCTAATTAGGAGGTTGCGAGGAGCATGGAACCACCTCTTAATTGCTGTTGTTCCCAGGTCCACCCTGACCCCGAGTAGTAGCACCTGTTAGGGTCCCATCTATAGGCAAATAATTAAACCCCAAATTGGGGTAAAAACATTATAAAAATATAAAAATAGACTTTTATAGAAATATACACATAAAAATACTTTTACAGAAAAATATACATTTTTGAAGGAAAAATTATTACTTTACTATACATTTTTCAAGGAAAATAATTATTACCAGCAATACATTTTTGAATACAAAACTAGAAGACATCTTCAGTTTTCTAAAATAAAATAAAATTAATAAAAATTTTCATCAAAATCTGACTAAATGAACCTTCTCACTATAACTGAACATTAAAAAAAAGATCTTAAAACCCCACTTTTCAGGCATTAAATAATCCACAGAGGTTGATATGCAGTTAAACAAAAATCAAAACTAAATCAATTCAAAACAGTCAAGAAACCATAGGGAAAAAACGCCATCATATTTCTCTAAATATAATGGAAATTCACAGAAAATTAATGAAGAGAAATTGAGGAGAGCCATGAATACATCCGTGCTAAAAAGAACATATCATTACAAAATATATGTATAATTCAAACTAGTGTGTTTTGTTCTTACTAACAGAACATATCAGCTGATATTGATTTCAGCCTCCCTCAGGTGGTAGTGGAATAATAATAATAATAATAATAATAAGAAGAAGAAGAAGAAGAAGAAGAAGAAGAAGAAGAAATATTTTATTCCAGGAGGAAGGAATTAGAATAATGAAGACTAATGAATCAAACAAGGACAAAAAATTAATGAGATACTCAATACAAAACACAAATTGCAATAATAACAACAACAAAATGAAATATAACAAAAAAGCAAATAATTAGAGAAAAAGGCTGTGCTGAAATCAAAGCCTCAAAGAGACACGGAATAATGAAATATGGATTCGACGCCATGGCAGATGGTTGTGTGAGTCTCGTAGTTAACCTCAGCCGTATTACCTCCTGTCGCCCCACCAAGAAAGCCGCTTCGGTCTACTTTCACTTTCGTTTTCGTTGTTCACTCGTCAGTCAGTCATTAATTCTCCAAAACTCTTCATTAAATCCATCTCTTTCTTGCCAGGACATATGTTGCTAAGTGCTTCCTATTTTCTGTCGGACAAAATAGCCATTACAGGGTTTTATAAAAAAAAAAAAAAGAAAAAAAAAGGACTCCGTATTTTTTTCAAGTTTTTTTTCTTCTTTCTTCCATTCTTTTTTCTGTCTTACCTACAAGTTTTTCATTTTCATTTTTTAGTGAGACTGTATTCGTCTGATTTATCGTTCTTTCTTCTTTACTTTTTTTCAGCGTTGTCCTCATTCCGTGTACTCATTTTAGTTTATACTTTCATTCCGTGTACTTTCATTCCGTGTACTCATTTTAGTTTATACTTTCATTCCGTGTACTTTCATTCCGTGTACTCATTTTAGTTTATACTTTCATTCCGTGTACTCATTTTAGTTTATACTTTCATTCCGTGTACTTTCATTCCGTGTACTCATTTTAGTTTATACTTTCATTCCGTGTACTTTCATTCCGTGTACTCATTTTAGTTTATACTTTCATTCCGTGTACTTTCATTCCGTGTACTCATTTTAGTTTATACTTTCATTCCGTGTACTTTCATTCCGTGTACTCATTTTAGTTTATACTTTCATTCCGTGTACTCATTTTAGTTTATACTTTCATTCCGTGTACTTTCATTCCGTGTACTCATTTTAGTTTATACTTTCATTCCGTGTACTTTCATTCCGTGTACTCATTTTAGTTTATACTTTCATTCCGTGTACTCATTTTAGTTTATACTTTCATTCCGTGTACTTTCATTCCGTGTACTTTCATTCCGTGTACTCATTTTAGTTTATACTTTCATTCCGTGTACTTTCATTCCGTGTACTCATTTTAGTTTATACTTTCATTCCGTGTATTTTCATTCCGTGTACTCATTTTAGTTTATACTTTCATTCCGTGTACTTTCATTCCGTGTACTCATTTTAGTTTATACTTTCATTCCGTGTACTTTCATTCCGTGTACTCATTTTAGTTTATACTTTCATTCCGTGTACTTTCATTCCGTGTACTCATTTTAGTTTATACTTTCTAGCTTTCTTACTTCTTTTCTATTGGACATGATATTTCTAGCTTTTTCTTTCCTTTTTTCTTTCTTCTTTCTTTTTCTTCCTTCCTGTTTTTTCTTTCTTCTTCTTTCTTCATCACTGTTTTTCTCTCATTTTCTTTCATTATTCTTTTCATTTTTTCTTCGTCGTTTTACGATTTTTTTGGGTTGAGCTTCGGAAATTCCTATATAAAAAGTAAAGAATATTGAATACAAAAATAGTCAAATTAAGAATTTATTCAAGCTACATGCTTACGACAACTCGAAATTGAAGATTCACGCGCAAGACACATAATATTCATGTCTTCATTTTCAGTTGTCAACTTCTTTTATTTGACAAAATTAAAAAGTCATTAGTTGGTAATTAGAGCAAATCATGCCTATCATTTTTTATTATATGAGATGTTTTGTTTTCGGTATTTAAACATCTTCATGTCTTAAAAATTGAAACATCTTCAGGTTTTAAACACTTAAGCATTTAAATATCTTCATGTCTTGCCTTTTTATTATATACGTGTTTTTTTTATCATTATTTAAATATCTTCATATCATAAATATTTAAACATGTTCATCCTTTCTTTTCATATTATATTCGATTTTTATTGTCGTTATTTAAATATCGTCATGTTTTAAGTATTTAAACATGGTAATGCCTTGCTTTTTACATTATATTTCATTTTTATTGCGGTTATTTAAATATCTTCATGTTTTAAAGATTTAAATGTTAATGCCTTTCTTTTCACATTATATACGATTTTTATTTTCGTTATTTAAATATCATCATGTTTTAAGGATTTAAGCATGTTAATGCCTTTATTTTCACATTATATTCGATTTTTATTGTCGTTGTTTAAATATCTTCATGTTTTAAGGATTTAAATATGTTAATGCCTTTCTTTTCACATTATATTCCATATTTATTGTCGTTATTTAAATATCTTCATGTTTTAAGGATTTAAACATGTTAATGCCTTTCTTTTCACATTATATTCGATTTTTATTGTCGTTATTTAAATATCTTCATGTTTTAAGGATTTAAGCATGTTAATGCCTTTATTTTCCATTATATTCCATTTCTATTGTCGTTATTTAAATATCATCATGTTTTAAGGATTTAAACATGTTAATGCCTTTCTTTTCACATTATATTCGATTTTTATTGTCGTTATTTAAATATCTTCATGTTTTAAGGATTTAAGCATGTTAATGCCTTTCTTTTCACGCTATATTCCATTTTTATTGTCGTTATTTAAATATCTTCATGTTTTAAGTATTTAACAATGTTAATGCCTTTATTTTCCATCATATTCAATTTTTATTATCGTTATTTAAATATCTTCATGTTTTAAGGATTTTAACATGTTAATGCCTTTCTTTTCACATTATATGCCATTTCTATTGTCGTTATTTAAATATCTTCATGTTTTAAGTATTTAACAATGTTAATGCCTTTATTTTCCATCATATTCAATTTTTATTATCGTTATTTAAATATCTTCATGTTTTAAGGATTTAAACATGTTAATGCCTTTCTTTTCACATTATATTCCATTTCTATTGTCGTTATTTAAATATCTTCATGTTTTAAGTATTTAACAATGTTAATGCCTTTATTTTCCATCATATTCAATTTTTATTATCGTTATTTAAATATCTTCATGTTTTAAGGATTTAAACATGTTAATGCCTTTCTTTTCACATTATATTCCATTTCTATTGTCGTTATTTAAATATCATCATGTTTTAAGGATTTAAACATGTTAATGCCTTTCTTTTCACATTATATTCGATTTTTATTGTCGTTATTTAAATATCTTCATGTTTTAAGGATTTAAGCATGTTAATGCCTTTATTTTCCATTATATTCCATTTCTATTGTCGTTATTTAAATATCATCATGTTTTAAGGATTTAAACATGTTAATGCCTTTCTTTTCACATTATATTCGATTTTTATTGTCGTTATTTAAATATCTTCATGTTTTAAGGATTTAAGCATGTTAATGCCTTTATTTTCCATTATATTCCATTTCTATTGTCGTTATTTAAATATCATCATGTTTTAAGGATTTAAGCATGTTAATGCCTTTCTTTTCACATTATATGCCATTTCTATTGTCGTTATTTAAATATCTTCATGTTTTAAGTATTTAACAATGTTAATACCTTTATTTTCCATTATATTCCATTTCTATTGTCGTTATTTAAATATCATCATGTTTTAAGAGTTTAAACATGTTAATGCCTTTCTTTTCACATTATATTGATTTTTATTGTCGTTATTTAAATATCTTCATGTTTTAAGGATTTAAGCATGTTAATGCCTTTATTTTCCATTATATTCCATTTCTATTGTCGTTATTTAAATATCATCATGTTTTTAAGGATTTAAGTATGTTAATGCCTTTTTCTTTTCACATTATATTCGATTTTTATTGTCGTTATTTAAATATCTTCATGTTTTAAGGATTTAAGCATGTTAATGCCTTTATTTTCCATTATATTCAATTTTTATTGTCGTTATTTAAATATCTTCATGTTTTAAGGATTTAAATATGTTAATGCCTTTCTTTTCACATTATATTCCATATTTATTGTCGTTATTTAAATATCTTCATGTTTTAAGGATTTTAACATGTTAATGCCTTTCTTTTCACGCTATATTCCATTTTTATTGTCGTTATTTAAATATCTTCATGTTTTAAGTATTTAACAATGTTAATGCCTTTATTTTCCATCATATTCAATTTTTATTATCGTTATTTAAATATCTTCATGTTTTAAGGATTTAAACATGTTAATGCCTTTCTTTTCACATTATATGCCATTTCTATTGTCGTTATTTAAATATCTTCATGTTTTAAGTATTTAACAATGTTAATGCCTTTATTTTCCATTATATTCCATTTCTATTGTCGTTATTTAAATATCATCATGTTTTAAGGATTTAAACATGTTAATGCCTTTCTTTTCACATTATATTCGATTTTTATTGTCGTTATTTAAATATCTTCATGTTTTAAGGATTTAAGCATGTTAATGCCTTTATTTTCCATTATATTCCATTTCTATTGTCGTTATTTAAATATCATCATGTTTTAAGGATTTAAGCATGTTAATGCCTTTCTTTTCACATTATATTCGATTTTTATTGTCGTTATTTAAATATCTTCATGTTTTAAGGATTTAAGCATGTTAATGCCTTTATTTTCCATTATATTCAATTTTTATTGTCGTTATTTAAATATCTTCATGTTTTAAGGATTTTAAACATGTTAATGCCTTTCTTTTCACGCTATATTCCATTTTTATTGTCGTTATTTAAATATCTTCATGTTTTAAGTATTTAACAATGTTAATGCCTTTATTTTCCATCATATTCAATTTTTATTATCGTTATTTAAATATCTTCATGTTTTAAGGATTTAAACATGTTAATGCCTTTCTTTTCACATTATATTCCATTTCTATTGTCGTTATTTAAATATCTTCATGTTTTAAGTATTTAACAATGTTAATGCCTTTATTTTCCATCATATTCAATTTTTATTATCGTTATTTAAATATCTTCATGTTTTAAGGATTTAAACATGTTAATGCCTTTCTTTTCACATTATATTCGATTTTTATTGTCGTTATTTAAATATCTTCATGTTTTAAGTATTTAAAAATGTCAATGCCTTTATTTTCCATTATATTCAATTTTTATTGTCGTTATTTAAATATCTTCATGTTTTAAGGATTTAAATATGTTAATGCCTTTATTTTCACATTATATTCGATTTTTTGCTATCAATATTTAAATATCTTCCAACAAACAAAAAGTATGCCAATGAGCCATTTACAAGTTCGATCTCACATGTTTTTCATGGGAGCTTACAAAAAGTTCCTTAATACATTATTCCTGTATTGATTAGGTGTGCCAACTGTTTCTGCAGAGTGAATCTTTCATTATGGTCCGGTTGGCCTTTTCGGCAAGAAGTAGATATCATTCGCTTTCTTTTTTTTTTTTAAAGAATCTGCTGTCCCACATTTTATTCAATTCGCTTTTTTGTTTTGTCTGTTTTTTTCTCTGTTTTTTATTGTTTTTTTTTATACATCGTCATCTTCTCACGGGAGGAAATTAAGTTTTTTTTTATCCTAGATGCTACAACGAAATGCTAGATCCTTGTTAAACTCACAATCCCCGTCTCATATCTAAGGACAGCTTATCAGAGACATTGCTGAGGCTGGACTCCTTTGCTGCAATTAAAAATAAGATATTTTTTCAAATATAGTAGCATTTACAAAGTCATTTGTACGTTAACATAATATCTATCTATCTATCTATCTATCTATTCTGTTATTTACATATTTCACAGTCTATGTTCATCTATCTATTCCATTCTTTTCTATGTTACCGAAATTATAACTGTGCTTGCATCCACTGTTTGCTCTCTGTAAACGCGCAATAAGTACAAATGAATCAAAAGAAGCCGTTACTTTTGACTCAGCTAATCTATCTATCTATCTATCTATCTATCTATCTATCTATCTATCTATCTATCTATCTATCTATCTATCTATCTACATAGTCATCCGCAGACAGATCACAGCTCATCAGTACGGTTAGACATTCGATTGCTTTTAGCCAGGATTGAAACTCGACCGAATTGACATCAGTCGGTGATTTTACCTCTGAGATATGGGTGCTTGGTTGAGGAAGGTGGATTTTAGCGTGTTATATACAATATAAATACACGCCAGTAGCTAAGAGTTTTCAAATTACTGAATGAACGATGCGTAGATACGTGAGTAGGTACTGTTTTTCAAAATCTACCATTCTTCCAGAGTGCTCAGTCAGGGTGTGAGAGCATAAATAGTCATCCGCAGACAGATCTGTTTCGCTGTATCAGGATTGAAAACAGACCGAATTGACATCAGTCGGCGATTCTACCTCTGAGCTATGCGCTCCGTATGTATTAAAATAAGAGAGACCAGCCGATTACGCTATACTGGCTTCAACCTTTCGATATCATCAGGCGTTATAGATTAAATGATTTCCTAACGCTTAATTTTGATCGCACAACAGGAATTCAAAAACGTATAACAGGAAGTTTAAAATAAATTTAAAACGCTTTTAAAGAAACTTAGCATAAATATAAAAGTACATTGGAATATAAACCTCACATTAATAAGCAAATCAAAAATATTACGACCAAACGGGATATTATTTGGTTTAACCCGCCTTTTAAAGATAAACTTCGAAATAGGGAAAATACTTTAAAAAAATAAATAAATAAATAAAAATTTCCCTAAAATGTATGAATTAAGATGTTTAATAGAAATACAGTTAAATTAAGTTACGGTTGTACTTGTAATTTAAAAAATTACATATAAAGATAAAATGCCGGGAATTTCAAAGATAATGTGCAACAGGATATCGTAATGTAACTGCAGAGATAAAAGTAAATATCCATTTGATGGAGTTCGTAAAACTGAAGGAATTATTTACAAAGCAGAAGTTCAAGATATAAATGGTCAGAAAAAAATATACGTAGGATGAAGTGAAGACAATTTTAAAAACTGATGGTATTACCACAAATCAACATTCAAACTAGGAAGCCTTGGGAATTGTACCAAGCAGCCAACTATGTGTGGAAATTAATACAAAAGAAATAAAAATCCTAATGTAATCTGGAGTATATTAAGTAACACCAGACCTTGCAGCATTAGTGATGTCTGCAGATTTTGCCAAGAAGAAAAGTTGTTTAAGTTTCATTACCAGATCGAGAAAGGTTACTAAATGAAATAATGTCCGAATGTATACACCTTAGAAAATATATCTTGGGTTCGTACAAACCAAGATGAAAGTATTTACAATATTATTTTATTAGTTTTGACTAACTCCTTCACTTATTTTAAACATCCCGTTGTGCATTCAAAATAAAGCGTTAGAACTCAGTTAATCTTTAACACTTGACGATACCGAAAGGTTGAAACCATGGCATCGTAAACGGCTTATCTTCCTGAATTTGATATTTAAAAGTTCTACATGGTAAATCTTTATCTTTTATTTTTCCTTTAAATGTGTATAGATAACTTTTAAATTTTACTGTTTATTGACTCTGAACAATAACTGATTAATAATAATAATAATTATAATAATAATAATAATGTTACAGACAAAAAGTTTAAAGAAACACCTTAAAATGTGATATATCTATGTATTTTTTATGTAAATATGAATTTTCCAGGTATTAACAAAATGTTCAAATTTGGGTTGTTGTGTTCACAATGCATTTTGCTACATTTTGAATATTTGGTACGAGAAACATTATATTTTGCTTTCCACATTCACCCATATGTATAATTTTTAAGATTACCAAGAGGGTTGGAAATTTGATTCAGGTCAAGGGTATCATAAAAAGAAGAACACTATCATTCGATTTTGCAAGAACATTCCATACAATCTGATTTACGCATAACTGAACAAAATCAGTAGAATTCATAACATAAATATGTTATAATATCATTACAAAAATAGCCATTCTGTTTCGACAATATCTGTGTTTTATCAAGTGAGGAGGTTTAGTGCCGAAACAAAACGTTTACTTTTGTAGTGATATTATAAATGTTGTGGATTCCGGGTGAGGAACCACACAAAATAATAAATAACAAAAACAGATATGGAGATAGAAAATGTAAGTTCTACTGAACGTAATATGCAACTGGAACGCTGGTTAGTCAATTTAGGAATACTATTAGTAGAAATAAATATATACACTCTTAAAGTGAAATAGTATGTCCGGGTAACTGATTCTAGCTGAGTGGAACTCAGAGAAACTGCAAAAACAACTCTGATTCCAGATCCAACTCCAACTAAACAACTGCTTAAAACTTAACCAAACTTTGCCGTTCTCACTATAGGCAGGATTATATGTACAATCAGCCGAGTACATTCCACAACACCCCCTTCCTAGCTTCTCTTTGGAAAGAGTTAGTACTTTTTTCACTTTGGATCTATTATTCTCAACGGCTTCAAAAATATTTTTTTCATCGCGACAAAGTTATTTGCGGGTGACGAGCTTGGCTCTTCACTCCTTCTATGTATTTGGTTGATGTCTCTCTTATGCATAGATTTTCTTCCCTGTATTTTGTATATCGCATTTCCTAATCCGTTTATAATTGTTCCAGGTTCCCAATGTGCCATGTAATTTTTTAACATTCTAAAGTAAACGTGTTCGCTTGGTTTGAATGCTTTTTTTTTGTAACTATGGGTGTAAAAATACTAGTTACACATTCTTCTTTTGGGTAATTACCATATCTTAAATTTCTGCATACAGTCCATTCCTACCAGGTTATGTGCGTTTTTCGTAACATATATTTTTAACTTTTTGGGTTTTCCCTGAAATTTTGCATTTACGATAATTTCACTTTCGAATTTAATCTTTTATCCTGTTACCGATTTAGCAATTTTTTGTGCGTGTAACATGGTCAGCTTATTCAGCTTCCGCCATGTCTGTAGATTGATTATTGTTAAGTCTGAACCTGAATCCAGTTGTAATTTGATCTTCTTATTCAATATTTCAAGTTCTACATATTTCCACGTGTTTTCTTTGTTTTCATATTCTACTCTAGTAGATTTTACCCTACTAGGCTGGTTTTTGTTTCTGCATACGGCTGCCATGTGGACTATTTTTACACACGCTCGGCAATTTTTTAATTTGAACAATCTCTAAACCACTGGCATCCAACACATCTGTAACATGCCTAAGGCAGAGGGCTTTTTTATTTGATTTCTGTCACTAGTTGTTTTGTATCTTTTAAATTTGTCGTTAAAATCTTGTTTTGCTGTTGGGAGTGTGAAAAACTTTTTTTACCTTACAAATATGCGCGACTCCTGATTCTTCGATATCTTTACTATATTTTTTTAATACTGAGGCATTTCTGGCAATCCTCTGATAGTTTTTTGCAACTTTAAACCTGGTTCATTTTGAAGTTTGGTCAGCATTCGTTTTCTCATTTCGCTGTCTGTAGCAACGATTAGTCCTTGGACAAATATGAGACATTTAAAGTTATCTGGAGTTATCTCAACCAATTAAAAGTCGTCACAATGTTTGTTGATGATAGCTGCGAATGTTGAATAGTCCTCGTTTTCGTCTTTCACGAGATTAAGGCATTTTCATCTTTTATGGAACAAAGAAATTTTTGGGCTAAATAGCTCAGTGTGGCCTATCACTGCCTCGTCGAACGTTAAGTCGTTCGTCTTTTTTGGAAGAATCTACAAATTTAGTGTATTCGTCCGTACCTACTTTTCTGAGCAAAAGCCTTAACCTTTTCTTTTCAGTCCAGTGCTGACAGTCGATATTAAAAACATTTTCATATCTCCTGTAATGTTCTCCAAAATTTTTGTCTTCATCAATGGAGTACTTAGAAGTTTCTATCGCGTTCCACACAGCATCTTGAGAAAACGTCTCCTCTTTTTCCGTGTTCCTATCTAGTGCTGTACTTGTTAATTTTAGTAATAGTTCTTGTAGTTGGCTTTCTTCATTTGCCTTTTGCATTTCAATTTGTTTTTCTTCATTTGCCTTTTCCATTTCCATTTGTCGCTTTTGCATTTCTATTTGTCTTTTTATGATTTCTAGCATTCCTTTCTGAAAATTCTACATGGTTTGCTGCTTTGATTCAGTGAGGGGCATGGTTTTTTTAACTATTGTTTTCCGACAATTAGTCTCGTAGAAAATTTTAGTGTCGCCAAATTGTTTGTGGTCGACTTGTGTTCGAAATCCTCGTAGCAAACTTTGTTATGGCGGTTCGGTGTATACGTGTACGTGAGTTCGTCGCCAATTTGTTGTGCACTTGTGTACCAATCTTCTTCGTCAATTTGTTGTTCGACTTGCAGTATACGTGAGTTCGTGTTCGAAATCTTCGTCGCCAATTTGTTGTGCGAATTGGGGTATACATGAGTTCGTGTTCAAAATCATCGTCGCCAATTTGTTGTACGACTTGGGGTATACACGAGTTTGTGCTCGAAGTCTTCGTCGCCAATTTGTTGTGGATTCGAGATGAGGAAACACACAAAATAATAAATAACAAAAACAGATATGGAGATAGAAAATGTAAGTTATATTGAACGTAATATACAACTGGAACGCTGGTTAGTCAATTTAAGAATACTATTAGTAGAAATAAATGTATACAGTCTTGAAATGAAATAGTATGTCCGTGTAACTGTTTCTAGCTGAGTGGAGCTCAGAGCAACTGTAACTACAACTCTGATTCCAGATCCAACTCCAACTAAACAACTGCTTACAGCTCATCCAAACTCTGCCGTTCTCACTATAGGCAGGATTATATGCACACTCAGCCGAGTCCATTATTATAACAAAAAAGGGGCGATCCCATAACAATAACATATTTATGCTATAAATTCTAAATAAATATTATTCGCTCTACTTTGTATTGAGCACTTTTCTAAGAATAGTGTTTCTTTGGATACGGAATTTTATTCCATCCATACCTACCATATACTTGCATATATATATATATATATATATATATATATATATATATATATATATATTCAAGCATGCTTGACTGAATGATATATATATATATATATTTAAATAAAGAGAGAGAGAGTGAGAGAGAGACTGCAATAAGTGAGGGCCATGAATGGTCTGTTTGAAGTGTAGATTTATTGTTATTACTATTATTGGCAGACCTGAAGGAGACGACCACCAGCATTAAATTTTTTATTTTTTTATTTTTTATTTTTTACTGTTTTCATCGCAGTCTTATTGATTAAGTTTCCGATTATCAAAAAAACAAAAATTCTAATAATTTTAATATTTAAACATTTTAGAGGGGGCTCAATTTCTCATACAACGTGAAAGTTTTTAGCTAGGTATAGGATAGTTACGAAAGACCACACTCTACCCACCCCACTTTTTTCGGCCATGTGCCACATTTTGTATAATTTTATACAAATATATATATATATATATATATATATATATATATATATATATATATATATCAGTTAGTCATTTGCCAAGGGTATTTGATTTGCACGTAAATGAATGGAACGAGTTCAGCTGAAATTCGAATATATATATATATATATATAATGGAAGCAGAAATAGGGGTTGCTCTAACTGGAGAAATTGGTATAGTTGAAAAAATTGTCAGAAAGATAAACGGATCTTGATGTGTTAAGTCAGAAATTTATTCGCTTGAAGAAAGTCAATTCTGGACTCGAAAAACTTGTAGCGACACAAATATGGGCACTTAATGTATTACATAAACGATAAATAATAAGGCGGACCTGAAGAAGACTACCACCACCTTTAAATTTGTTGTTTTTCAGTTTTTTAAAAACATTTTCAGTGCAATCATAGATTAAACCCTAAATTTTCCGATTGACCAAAAGAATTTGGAAAAATTTCAATATTTAAACAATTATAGTTGGGGGTTCAGTTTTTCATGCAACGTTACAGTAAAACGATCCTCCATTTTGAATATATTAATCTGTCTGTTCTCTTTCCATCTATGGGTTAAATGGTAGAACAGATTTAGTTCTATAGCCTTGGTTGACAACCAGTCTACAGCAGAAAATAATTCCCTCCTAAGACGAGAAGATTTTCAGATCAGTCAGTCATGCTTCTTTTGAGATATGGCCACTCAAGCCTGTATCACGTATAGCAAATGACTAATTTATATATATATATATATATATATATATATATATATATATATATATATAAAATTATGCAAAATGTGGCACATGGCCGAAAATGTAGGGTGGGTAGAGTGTGGTCTTCCGTAACTATCCTATGCCTAGCTAAACACTTTCACGACCCTATCACTCATTAACAATTATTTGCGCATTCACCACAAGAACTCATACATCACCTCCCAATCTTCCACGCACCACAATACCACATATTTATGAGGGGAACCTAAAAAGGGGGAAACAAACCCATGACGTAAAACTTTGTTAATATATACAATAATTACAAAAATATATCTAAAAGATTTCATGATAATGAAATGAAAAAGGGGAGGGGGAAGTAATACCCAAAATGAACTAAAAAATATAACAAAATATTCAAACTAAAATAAACAACTTTTAGTAAGACCCGTTCACCCCACAAAATCAGAGTTACTGCTGTATTCCGCCAAACGGCGAAATCAAGTAGCACATTCGCTAAGGGAGTGGGAGTGGATGAAGTAAATAATGGAATGAGAACTCAAATACTGACCCTGTTAAGATGAAAAATGGGGCAAAAGTAAATTAGGGAGGTTGGGAAACTTGATTTGGTTCATAAGAAAAGAGAAAGCCGGGAACAGGCTAGGAATCCATTCATTGACATTAACTAGGTACACAAAAGACGTCTATCTTAACCAGGGAGAGGTAAACCGCCCCGTTGTACCATAAGGGACTTAAAAAAGAAAATCAAGGCTTTCCCCATTCACACGAACCGGGCTTGCTATTTTACCAACCTTTTGCTGAAATCTGTCGATATCAAGCACTTTCTATCAGATCTGATCTTCATCCAAAGAATCTAATCAGATGCTGATAAGAATAACGCTCATATGCCAAGATTCCCTTCTCTCGCGTCGTCCAAATCACCATTCGTGCTACGGCAGCAACGTGAGAAACACCATCCGTTTCAACCCAGAATATGAGGGTAACACATTATCATACGTGTATGCGAGATCGGTCGGTACAAGAATATACATACAACAAATCAGCCATTCGACCCTGCATGGAATACTGTTGCCGTATCTGGTCAGGCGCCTCTAATCTTCGTCTTAGTGTTCTCGACAGGCTCTAAAGGTGAATCGGTTGTGATTGGTGCCGACCTTGCAGCTCGACTCCAGCCACTTTCTCATCGGCGGGATGTAGCTTCACTGTCCCTTCTATAAATATTGTCATAGCTTCTGTTCCGAAGAACTTAGGTCACTGGTGCCCTCTCCACATGAATTTGCTCAGTCAACTTTTACAGTCAGATCAACCAAATGCAGCTTCTTTTCCCGCGCTTCTAGCCTGTGGAACTCCCTTCCAAATACTTGCTTTCCTGACAGCTATAAGCTCCAAGAATTTAAATGCAAAGTCAATTACCATTTCTTATCCACTTAACTTCAGCCCTTTCCCTCATCACGCCATGTACCTTGTTCTTTTCCTTTCTCTCTACCTTAGTAACTGTCTTCAATCATGTGTTCACATCCTTCACTTGCCCTTTCTCTTTCACCCCCTGTAGCTGATTTGTCTTTGGCTTCCCTCTTTTCTTGTCTAAAACTGTAACTTTCTTATGTAGCCACCTGCACATCAGTGGCGGTATCGCCTTGCTTAGGGTGAAATGATTGAATATATATATATAAAGAGAGAGAGATGTGTGTTTGTGTATGTTTGTGCGTGTGTGTGTGTGTGTGTGTGTGTGTGTGTGTGTGTGTGTGTGTGTGTGTGTGTGTGTGTGTGTGTGTGTGTCCAAAAAGACATTCTGGACAAATTGTTCAAAGTTAATATTTTGTTCTTTCATTATTTGAGTGCACGTTAAACCGCCTCAGGTATTTCAAGAACTGAATATTGTCAATATGACAAAACTATATATATATATATATATATATATATATATATATATATAAAATTTGTTTTTTATTTAAAATTAATATAATTTACATTGCAACACGGAAATTTCTGTTTCGAGATTTTTACCTCCGCATCAAGCAAAGTTAGCTCATTGTTGTGAAAATGATTTTCATTTGAATATAAGAAATACTTTCATTTGAATATAAGAAACAAACGTATTGTTTCTTATATCAGCTAACAATCAGCTAACATTGCCTGAAACGACGTAAAAGTTTCGAAACATAGAAATTGCCGTTTCGCAATGTAAACTATATTAATTTTAAATAAAAAGAAACAAATTTATATTAATAATTTCTACAATATTTGTTGTATTGGGCGCTCTTATATATATATATATATATATATATAGATAGATAGATAGATAGATAGATAGATAGATAGATAGATAGATAGATAGATAGATAGATATAACTAAGCAGTTATAGGCCAGATTTAAATTAAAATAGACCAGTAAACAGTTGTATCAGAATGTGTTCAGTACATGTTTGAATGGAGGAGAAGCTTCAACATGTAGTAGAATTAAATACTTAAGTAGGGAAGATAAGCAGGTTACACTACCATAGTTTCGAACTTTTCGGTTTCGTCAGTGCTTTGTTTTCTAAAACAAACACCTGACGAAACTGAAAAGATCAAAAATCATGGTAGCGTAATTGTCTGATCTCTCATACATACATACATACATGCATGCATACATACATATATATATATATATACTATTTGGGTCTGACGAGCCGGAATGTCATCACTGTGCGGTGAAATATGTATTACCCATTGAAATTGGAGTATATCAAATTTTTTTCTAAATTATATTACTCTGTTAAGTTACATAAATGAATTTAACGTTGAGTTCTTTTGAATTCGTCTCTATCGGAATTTACCTTTTTTTTTTTTTTTTTAATCATATCACCCCGAGCAAGGCGGTAACGCCACTGATACGCAGGGGGCTACGTAAGAGTGAAAAGACTGGAAAAAGAGAAAAAACCGGAAACCACATCCTAAACCGGAAACAAGGGATGAGCCTCTTCACCGTTCAATAGACGTGGGTGGAGTGTGAACCTGGCGATAGTTTAGTCTATACCAAGTGTGCTACGTTCTATATATATATATATATATATATATATATATATATATATATATATGTGTGTGTGTGTGTGTGTGTGTGTGTGTGTGTGTGTTTAGAATCTGGCATGTCTACGGGAAAGGACTATAGGAGATACAGCTTCTGTAGTTATAGAAAGAGCGAAAATAAGAATCACCACTGAATGTCATCGTTTATCTACCTATCTACTTGATTGCTATCTATCTTTTATCTCTTCTTGGCCATCACCTTGTGATGTGATAGCTTGTTTTTTCTCT
>JBBBDQ010000744.1:472500-482500 GCA_037127315.1 Ascarosepion bandense | reverse complement strand
GACGTGGGTGGAGTGTGAGCCGGGCGATAGTTTAGTCTATCTACTCCAATTGAAAAAAAGGAAAAGAAAAGAGTGAAAAGATTGGAAAATAGAAAGCCGGAAACCACATCCTAAACAAGGAACAAGGCATGAGCCTCTTCACCTGTTCAATAGACGTGGGTGGAGTGTGAACCGGGCGATAGTTTAGTCTATCTACTCCAATTATTTCGTCATAATTTCTGCTCGTTCATTCAATAGTTCATTTTTGTATAGGGTAGGTAGCAAATTTTCTTTCAGACATGTCAGATTAAGTAAATTGCAAACATTGTGCCTGCTTATTTTTAATAAAATCCGTTCATACTCACGGATAGTCTTTCGCGTATTATAATTCAAAGGTGTCAGAAATGAGCTGTAACGTTGTAAGACAATATTAAAAAAATGATCGATAACAACTATCCTACACCCAAAAAACAACAAAAGAAAACTACAGATTCTCGAGGCATTATTCATTAAAAAGCTTAAGCCTTCTATTAATAGAATCAACTATAAATACTGTAGTAATGTTCTAAAATGTTTATAAAAGAAAGAGTTTTTTTTCCTGCATTTTCCTGCTTTTTTAACACGTGTATGACCATGACATTACAATTTACAAAAATTCCATTTTGGATAATTTTCACGTTCTAATGAACGCTAGCAATTTGTCAACCGTTATATTTGAAAAAAATATACGGTAATTTTTAGCAACACAGTTTTGCGGTTATTTTTGTTACCATAACTCACACCTTTGAAGAGGATCTCGGAAAGAGATTGAAAGTACTTGGGTACTCTGAGAAATCAATGATAATAACATCTGTCGACGTGACAGCTCATTTCTGACATCTTTCAAAAATAATACGCGAAAGATTTTCTGTGAGTATGAACAGATTTTAATAAAAATAAGCAAACACAATGTTTGCAATTTATTTAATCTGACATGCCTAAAAGCAAGTTTGCAGCCTAATCTTTCTCTCTCTCTCTCTCTCACACACACACACACACACACACACACACACATCTTTTCTTTATTTGTCTGGGGAAATAGCCATTTTCAACATGTCTTTTTAAAGCATGCATTCTTCGACGCCTTATAAACAGAGAATGAGGAAATATTTTAAGCCCAGAGATTAGATTAAGTAAAGGAAGTGGTTGGGATGTATTTGTTTTTTATTGGGTTGGGCTGGGAGAAGGAATTAGTAGTAATTCCTCCTTGGTAGTGAGAGGTATGTGGCCTGGCCCTTTCGTTAGTAGTGGTAGGTGGTGAGGATGTAACTGCTTGGCCAACTTAAAAAAAAATAATTTTTATTCGGACTAATTGGGGGAATAGGATAATTATTGTAATTTATACTTATGTCTATGGCGACACATATTTATGATCTCCCTTTGTTTGTTAAGGAGTATATTTTGGTCCTGAAATTTAAAAATTTTAATTTTTTCTGTCAAACATAGATTACACCTATCTTTTAAGCTATTAGGAGTACTAGCCTTGCCAATGAGTTCCCATTTTATCTGGGTATCTAAGTTACTTTCTTTTAATTCCCGGTATTCTCTAGAAAGGGCTATTTGGTATCTTAAACTTGGATCCATGCCATTTGAATGAAATTGAGTAGTTGAAACTGTTCGGATAGCTGTCGACGTTTGTGTTAGGAAGTCACAAATCATTATGACTGAGATCTTGAGAGTACTCGCATTGTTTAAAACGTTTGTCATGCGAAACTAAAACGAAGGTGCGCTCACACTAGTTACCACGTGATTATTTGATCCTAGGCATGACGGTGAACTGCATACGGCAGCAAGGCGTCTGATTGAGAGGTTGTGAGGAGCATGGAACCACCTCTTAATTGCTGTTGTTCCCATGTCCAGCCTGACCCGGGGTGGTAGCACCTGTTAGGGTCCCAACTATGGACAAATAGTTAACCTCCAAATTGGGGTCAAAACACTATGAATGTATAAAAATATACTTTTATAGAAAAATATACATTTTTGAATGAAAAATGTTACCAACAAGACAGTTTTGAAAAAAAATTATTACCATAACACATTTTTGAAGAAAAAAATATTACCAGCAATACATTTTTGAATACAAAACAAGACATTTTCAGTTTCTAAAAGAAAAAAATTCATCAAAATCTGACTAAATCAACCTTCTTACTATAACCGAACATAAAAAAATATCTGAAAACCCTACCTTTCTGGGATTAAATAACCAACAGAGGTTGATATGCCGTTAAACAAAACTCTAACTCAAACATGATTATTTTTATTTAACTGACTAAATTTATTTATTTATTGTAAATTTTTGTGGATATTGAACAAACAGAAATATGCCTGAGCCAGAGTCTGTGACAGGGATTGCCTAGCCGCCTTATAAGATTGAATATACCAGGCCTATTTATTACTATTATTATTAGTAGTAATAGTAGTAGTAATTAATAGCAGTAATAGTAGTAGTAGTAGTAATTAGTAGCATTAGTAGTAGTAGTATTTAGTTGCTATTAATATAAAACTTAAGGCAGCACTGTAAAATTATTCTTTTCTCTTTCTATTCAGCTATGTCTTTTTTTTTTGTGTTATTCCTCTATTAAAGTAAACTTTACCATGGGGTCTAAGTTTATTGTTGTTGTTGTTGTCACACAGTTTATGTTTTTGAAATCATTAAGCTAAAAATATATTAACTTATCTGTCAAGTCACGACAAGAACATTAAACAGAAACAAATATACCCAGTGCCCAACGAGAGTAACCAGCCATTATATTTACATAGTAGCAGTGCTTCAACAAAAGTTAATATAATATCAAGGCAAGGGTTACGCATCTCGTATCGCATCACTGCGTATTACTTCATTGGATCCCCGAAAAAAAGGATATGAATTTTTTAGTTGTTGTTTTCTTTTTTCTGAAGACGACATTTCGCTCCCCAGTTTCTATTAAATTTTGCTTAGCATCCTGCATTTGATATTGGCGAGTAGAGTGTCGAAAAATGGTCGTCCCTGAACGGGAAAAGACTCTCTACTTACATATTTCTGATGTTTGTTCATTGGATTTCGTTTTGTTAAGTGGGTGGTGCCAACATCTTTTCGGTACTTATATATGTGACGTTTTGTACACCCCAAAACGCTCGTGTACACAAGCACGCACAAAACAAATAGATAGATAGATAGATAGATAGATAGATCTATCTCTCTCCTTAATAGTATTTTATCATATACTTTATGAATCAGTAACTTCTTTGTGATTTTATTGCTTTGCGTGTGGTGAAATGACTGGTTGGTTGTTTTGTTGAGCGTTATATCAGCATCTATGGGTTATTTTAATTCTGAAATTCTATGCATGTTATCTTTATTTATTTGGAGGTAATTATGGTTTAAGCGATACAAGTCATACTCCATAAGTCGTTTAAATACTTATATATTAAATATATTTTTAAAGATTTTTCAGTTTATATTTTTTCTAGAATATGTAAGTCTTTAAACGATCCATGCCTCATGTCTATATGAAAAATTATTAAATTTCTTAAAAACAAAAATCTGTTAAATAAACGAAATAACAATAATGATATAGCTAAATATTGCAAAATGTTCACCTTAGAATATGGTTAATAATTCTTCATAAAAAATCGATTAATTTACATATACCCAGTACTTTGTTTTGTATTATAATATCATATTAATTTAATACATATTAGAATTTATGTAAGTTAAGAATATGTGAAAAATTGATTAAAAAATGCACTCTGAAACGAAATTAAAAATATTTTAATCATACAGAAGTCAATTCAAATCAGATCAAAAATAAAAAAATGTTTACTTTCTTTTTTATTTTAAAAATGGCTGGGATACATAGAAATCTAAAAAAAAATAACCTTGTAGCAATAATGTACACATCGTACAGGGGAAAAAAAAGCAATCTAGACACTAGCTGAAGAAAATGGCACTTTCTCGTTAAGCTTGAAAGAAAAAAAATCGTATCCCGCAAAAAGATAACTTATACTTTCAAATTGAAAAATCGAACTTCATAATGATTTGTTAAATTAAACACGCACATAAAATTCACTTTTTTCTTCTGTTTTCTCTCTCCATATTTAACTCTTTAGATAACAAAATTATTGTTTTCTACATTCAAATGTAAATAATTTTCACCACAATTATTCAACATTGCATGATCACGAGCAAAATCACGAATCATAGAAATTTCCGTGTTGCAATGTAATTTAAATAAATTTTAAATAAAAAGCTAATTTATATATATATATATATATATATATATATATATATATATATATATATATATATATTATAAAAAATGGTATACAAATTAGTAAATTTATTTTCTTACGTACACGGGGGGATTTATTTTAAATTCCTTTCAAATACCTTATATTTTTTCATATGTTTTTTTTAGTTTTTGCAGTGTTTATATACATATATATATATATATATATATGATTATCTATTTCCAGAAAATGTAAGAAGTTTTTCAATATTTATTTTCTATATTATTTTTATTGTTATTATTTTAGAACATGTGCAAAATACAAACTGCTACAAACTTGTATATATCTTGTTTCGACGTTGAAAAAACAATTTCTCATCAGGTAGTTAATAAACATGGTCTTACCATGATTATTAACTACTTGATGAGACATTGTTCTTTAAATGTCGAAAACAAAATGTCGAAACAAAATGTCCAAGTTTGTAGTAGTTTTTACATATTCTAAAGTAATAATAATGAATATTGATTGCTCTATTTTTATATTAAATATATTCAGTCTTTCATTATGTACTTCATATTACTCTGGATAGAATCCACTGAGCTCTCTATACAGATCTGTCTCTTTAATAGTTTTTTTAAACAGATCAATTTGTTTACGGACTTGGATTCATTATCTCTCTCTGTTTCTCTATCTCTCTGTCTCTCTGTCTCTGTCTCTCTCTGTCTGTCTATCTGTCTGTCTGTCTATCTGTCTGTCTGTCTGTCTCTCTCTCTCTCTCTCTCTGTCACTCTCTCTGTCTCTCTGTCTCTCTCTCTATATATATATATGATTGTCTATGATGAGGTTCTGAAATTATCTTATCCTGACCATGAAATAGTGCACATAGAATTCTCCAAAAAATTAACATCATCTCCTTTTGTGTATATTCTAATCAACACACACACACACACATGTGTGTGTGTGTGTGTGTTTGTTTTAGCATGTGTATATATATTGTTCACATATTTACAAGCAAGTATCTATCAAAGTCCTTGCATAAAAAGTCATCCTTGGTAATGATTAAAATAGTAACCAAAACCGCTTGGATATACTGAAGATTCAGACAATTTTTAATTACTTTATGTCTGGAAATGAATATATATATATATATAATTTATGCACAATATTTGCCACTTAGCTGAGCAGAGTCATGCATGACTTTTCAACTTTTTACGTATATATATATATATATATATATATATATATATATATATATATATATATAAACGGTAATAATCAAGTTAAATTAGTTGGGTAACAATATATAATGGAAATATTAGGTTTAGGCGTCTTGATTACCAGGCGGAGGCCGCTTGTTCTATAACTGGTTGTTCTGATTTACATAATGAAATGAAATGAGTGTAATACTAGAGCTATGTATATTCATGCATGTAGGTAAGTGCACCTGATGAAATACAAAATGTCCTGCACAAAATTTGAATGATTTTTTCAAGCATTTCTTTCTGATATGTTCCCCGGAATCGCTCAACAACTAAATGAAAAAATAAAAATAAAAATAAAAACACCCTTTCTCTTAATTTATTTATTTATTTATTTATTTTGTGAAACTTTCTGTAAATTCTTTTGCTTTTTATTACTACATCGATATATATAATTTAGTGAATCGGAGATTCATCGGTCCACACGGTCTATATATTGAGCTTTATAAATATTGTAAATCTTATATAGTGTCACATATTCGATTCTTCTCTCTCTCTCTCTCACTGTCTCTTTCTCTCTCTCTCTCTCTCTCTCTCTATATATATATATATATATATATATATATATTCCACTTCGCCCTATTAAATCACAAGTACCCACTCCTATATACCAACTAACTAAAACGCTTAACAAATTAATTATACCATACAATTCTAACAAATACATCATTAAACCATCTCTTGAACTTATACAAATGTTAAAAATGGAAAAACCTAATAATGAAACAATAGCATCACTTGATGCTGAAAATCTATTCACTAATGTTTCTGTTAGAGAAACCTTTGACATTATTATAAAAAATATATATAATAATAATTCTCTGCCCCAATGAAAATTAAACCTAAAACACTAAAAAACCTTCTTTTAGCATGTACCACCGAAGTTCCATTCTATGATCACAGAAATAAAATATACGTGCAACGGGACGGTATTTCAATGGGCTCAGTTTTGGTTCCAACTTTCAGCAACTTCTACATGGGAAACCTAGAAAATATACACACACACACACACACACACACACACACACACACACACACACACACACACACACGTATATATATATATGTATATATATATAAATATATGCAAATATATATATATATATATATATATATATATATATATATATTAGTAAGAGTAAGAGTAAAAACAAATAGAAAAAAATTCTATCGTTCACAGATCGTAGCATTGACTTTTAAAAGTTCTCAAAAATAAGTAGAGCAATATATTATTAATGTAATATTTTTTATTATTAGTGGTTATAATAAAACTATTTTAATCGTTACAGAAAAGTTTTCATATGGTTAAAATTAAGAATGTTTTTATGGGTAAGTCTCGATTAACCAATCGCTGAGTGGGAAAATAAGGTTAGAAGGTGAAGGTAGGTGTGTTATCCCTCCCACCTTAACTGTCGGAAAAATGAGAACAAATTGTTTTTAATTTTTTATTAGAATCATGACTACCACCAGTTACCAAACATAGCCTGACGAAGTAAAATTCATCGTACTGAAACATGAAATTTTTTATGCAGCGATGTAAAATGTCTGTATTTTAAACACTTTTAATAAAAATATTACAGTAAGAGTAATAATACACACACACACACACACACACACACACACACACACACACACACACACATATATATACATATGATTAATGTGAAGAAGTTTATTATATAACTAAGCAGAGTCATATCGATTTGAGGTTTAGTGAGACACCATTATGATGTCCTCACTCATCAGGGTTATATGTATATTCATGCAATGTAACCTTAATGTTGACCGCAATGTCTACTTTCATATTTGCATACACCATTTTACCCCCAAATATACTATATAAATATACTTTACCCTATATTTTTATCATAAATTTATTTTTTTTAGTTTGATCGTTCATATGATGTCTGCTTTAATGACATAAAATTGGTTCCATCAATCGTCAGAACGCTAAAAAAAACACAAGAGTTGAACACGAATGTAACAACGTTTAAAATTACGCGAAAATTAGTTGATAAGCAGAATTTGTTCACATTACTTAACCAAACATGTTTGATATATATATATGTGTGTGTGTGTGTGTATTTATGTATGTATGTATGTATGTGTGTGTGTGTGTGTGGCTATACACATCATGCTACGTATGTGCGTCAAACGCGTCTTCTAATGGTGAAAAAAGCTTTCATTTTCCAAAAGAAAGTTTTATTCTTATATGTAATCTCCTTCCGAAATAATTTCCAATGCACTTTAATTTGATGGAGAATATTAATCAATTAATTAGATCGATCGAGAGGGAAAATTTTAGATGAATATTCAGCTTAGAACGAAGTAGGACGCCAATGACGTCTCCATCACCTCCCCCACACACACACATACATACATACATACATACATACATATATATATATATATATATATATATATATATATAACACATATAAACACGCACGCACACACACACACACACACACACACACACACACACACACACACACACACACACGTGGGATATTCCAGAAGTTTCAGACGTTTTTAAGAGAGGCTGTTACATCTTTCGTAGACTATTGTGATTTTAGTATATCATTGCTATACATCTAATAAGCTGACCTACCAATATTTGTTATTCCAGACTGAAGAAGACGGCTGAAGAAGCTCTTAGAAGGCACCTTACTAAACGCTTCTTCTTACAGTTGATTAGTTTGCAGAAAACAATCGGGACGTGAAGACAATTTGGAAGCTCGCTGTACAATAAAGTTTATTATTATTATTATTATTTTTTAATCAAGCAAGGTGGAAATGCCACTGATGTGCAGGGAGCTACATAACTGTAAAAAGATTAATTAGAAAAGAGTGAGGTGTACAAACTGGTTAGAAAGGAACAATAGAAAGCTGAGAAAGCAGGTGCGATGACAGATGCATAGGTGGAGAGAAAGGGAAGGTTATAGGGGGTGTGGAGAGAGCTACAGTCCAATGGTTAGTAGATGACTATTGACTTTGCATTTAAATTTCTGGAGGTTGTAGCCGCCAGGAAAGCAAGAATACTGGAGCGAGTTCCACAGGCGGAAAGTGCGAGAGAAGAAGCTGAAGGAGTAGAATTGTCGTCTGCATTTGGCTAACCTGACTGTGAATGGGTGGGACCTAGTTGCCAGTCTTATTTAAAGAGATGGGCAGTATAGCTGGTTCCCTGAGAATTTTGATTGTTTCCCTAACTGCAGGAGAATCTCAGGGACAGTCAATTCGAAGATATAGAAATGGTGAAAACCGGGTCCTGGACCCCTTCACACTGGATAACGTCTTTGGGTCCTTCAGGATGTGGCGTGAACGCTACAATAACCGCATTGTTGCGGACCCTACTTTGAAATCTTTTAGTTTTGTCTTTCTCCAAAATAAATAAATATCTTTCCATGAAATTATCTCAAAACCTTTGGAATCCTCCTCTCATAGATGAGTGTGGTGCTGCTTGTGACAGTGCCAGTGTGTGAGTGTGTGTGTGTATGTGCGCGTGTATATGTGTGTGCATGGGCGCGTGTGTATATGTGTGTGTATGTGCGCGTTTGTATACGTGTGTGTGCGCACGTGTGTGTGTGTATGTGTGTATATGTGTGTTCGTGCGTGTGTGTGTGTATGCGTGTGTTCGTGCGTGTTTTCGTGCGTGTGTGTGTGTATGTGTGTATCTGTGTGTGTCTGTGTGTGTGCGTATCTGTGTGTGTCTGTGTGTGAGTGTTTGTGTGAGTTTTAAGATACATTTCCCGGATAGGTATATTTACACATAAATAATTAACACTGATACACACGTTACTTGATTGTCGGTTGAGTACCATACGTAATAGACGGTTTGGGTGATCATGTCTCGAAAAAGATATAACTGACTGGACAGAAGATTATTTCGCAGTAGGTTGCCATTGCTTTCTGCGGTAGACTGGTTGCCAACCAATGCTCTAGAACCCAATCCGTTCTATTATTTAACCGATAACTAGAGGGAAAAGACTGATTAATACCTATCCCAAGGATATTTGCGCGTAAGTGAATGCAAGGAATTCAACTGGAATATTGTACAGACCAGTAAAAACTTTCAAATATATTTCACTAAAATTAATGTCTCTATTTATATGTAGGATTACTATTCTTCTATATATGTCCTCTTCTCTAGAATCATATGGTTGTTTCAGTGTTTGGACTCAAACACTTCATCAGGAGAAGTAAAGAGTAAGAGTTTGGAGTCATTCTCTGTTTATATTCGGTTCGTTGTTGTCGCGGGGGTTGGTTGGGGTTATTGATAACTAAGTCAATGTGTCTTTCGTTTTGACCGTTAGACTTTTGAAGAACCTGGTGTGTCCAAACACTGAAACAACCATATGATTGTAGAGAAGAGAACATATATAGAAGAAATTATGTACATGTTCTAAAACATAATTTATAATAAATATTCACAGCTCTATACATCACATATCGAGCACAGTTTTACATTAATGTTTTGGACGGGAAAAATTTTTTTCTTTTCTCTCCTCATTCTA
>JBBBDQ010000744.1:450000-465000 GCA_037127315.1 Ascarosepion bandense | reverse complement strand
TGTCTCTCCAATTAACAATTCCAAGCCATTATCATACACTCAGAAAGAGACAAATGTTTAGAACACATTATAAGGAAAAATGATTGGTGAATTTAACACGTTCAGGTGTATATTGAAGATAAGTTGATTGTTACTGTCTTTGTTGTTTAGTGGTCTATCAAAATCTATAGGTTATTTAATGTCGAAATTTATATATTTTGCAAACAATGTAATTTTGTATTATTGTTTTAGATGAGGATGCTTTTCGTGGTATTTGTCTTACTAATAAACCCATAGCTGGAGGGATAAGAGGTGGATTTATACCTATCCCAATTCTATTTACGTATAAGTGAATATGATGAACCCAACTGGATTAAAATTAATAGGAACAGAAGAGATGCTGTTTATCGTTAGAGACAAAATCCAAAGAAAAGGGGGAAATGTTATCGGTGCTGACATGGCATCACAACTTTCCGACCGTCACATGGCTTCACTCTGGCATTTATGTACATTACCGGCCATAATTATTAGGCCATTAAGACTGCACATTAACATGTGCATCAAATGAACTATTCTGGTGTCCAGTTTTTGGGCTCTCTTCCCTATGCTAGTCTCTTCTTATTATTGGCTGGCTGAAGCAAATGTTTCCTGGCTATCTTGTAAAATTTTGCAAAGCAATAATAACAAAATAACTTTTCTATGTTCATTTAGAATTATCTACTTGGCAATAGATACTAAAAATAGTATGAAATACATATTTTTTTTTAAAACTGGGATTGCCTAATAATTATGGCCGGTAGTGTAAATGTTTCCATGAGAGTGAACTTTCCACCACGTGTGTTTGAGTAAGTGTTTGTTGAATAATTGTTTTTAATTATCTAGTCCCGTATTAATTTCGTCCAGTTAAATGATTTTTCTGTCGCAATTAAGAATTTGATTGGTGGAGGGTATTATTAACACTGTTTTGTTTAGTTTCTTGTATATAAATTGTATTCATTTTAAATATTCGTTAGGGTTTCATTTTTAAAGCTTGTTATATTTATTCCCAACATCCCACAGTCAAATTGTACAAATGGGAATTAGGAAGAACTTCAGTGAGACTCTGTGATATTATGGCGGCTGTAGTCAAAATGGTAAGTGAGAATGAGCTGTGTTGGTGTCAGAAATACTGTTGTATTTGTGGGTCAGTAATGTGTGTTGTGGTGCAGTGAATATCGATTTGGAACGACAAATTGGGGTGCCGAGTTCGAATTCCAGTTGAATCTCTTGGATTCACTTGCACAAAATAACCTTGGGAAAGATGTCAATCCATCTTTTCCCTCTCTTATGGGTTAAATAACAGGACAGATTGGGTTCTATATGCTTGGCTAGCATCCATTCTACCACAGAAAGTAATGACAACCTACTGCGGGATAATCTTTTGCACAGACATGAACGCCCAAAGCTTGTATCACGTATGTCACTTTACTGACTGATTTCTGGAAGTAAGTTTTTTCCTCGTTTTACTCCAAGCAAGGCGATACAGCCACTGATGCAAAGGGGGCAACATAAAAGCGTAAAAGTTTCAGCAGGAGCAAAGCTAACAGAAAGACGTACCACTTCCAAAGGGTGTCAGAGAAAGGTCAAGAGAAAGATGAGAATACAGGTGTGATGACAGTTGCGAAGGTAGAGTGAGAAAGGAAAAGAACAAGATACACAGGGTGATGTAGAAAGGACGAGGGAAGGACTGGAGTCAAGTAGATAAGAGATGGGAATTGACATTGCATTTGAATTCCTGGAGGTTGTGGCTGTCAGGAAACCAAGTACGTAGAAGGGAGTTCCACAGGCGAGCAGTGCGAGAAAATCGGTTGACGGTTGTATTTGGTAGATTTAACTGTAAAAGGGTGGGACCTTATATCTTTCTCGATTAGATTTTTGTGTAGGGGGCAGTAGTGACCGAAGTTCGTCGGAGCAGAAGCCACATCCCGAGGTGAGAAAGTGGCTGGAGTCGAGAACCAGTTTTTCCTTGATTTTTACTTTGACCTTGTGTCACATTTTTGTATTTTTCAAAATAAATAATACTTTCCTCGATGTAATCATTCTACATATTCATTTGGGTCTCATTTTTAGAAGTTTTTATTTTATCCCCACCACCACACACAAATTGTACATATGAGGACTAGTTAGGACTTTACAGAGATTTTGAGGTGTTATGGTGGCTGTAGTGAAAATGGTAAATAAGAATGTGTTGTTTTGGTGTAGGGAATACTGTGGTATGTTTGGGTAAGTAATCATGGCGAGTTACGTTTAAGAAAAGAGACACTGAAGACAAGCCTACCCACCCACTTTTAGCTACGTTTCACACTTTTGTCTTACTCAGAATAAAAATGACATTCCTCTTCGGTACCTAGACTGCTTGCGCAACTTACTATTAGATTGGCAACAATGTGCTGTCGTTTTACTGATGAATTTACGTAAGATGCAATCGTAAATTCTATTCTAAAAGTTTTCTTTGCATTTCTCACTCGTGGAACTCTCTGCAAAATTTAAAACATCTTATGCCTTCCTAAAACATATTCTTTTATTGTCCTTTCTCCTCATTAACGCCTTCTTTCTCTTTCACTCTCAGTAACCACTCGTGTCTTAGCGGCATTGTAGCCTTTTGTGGAGTAAAATAATGATAAAATACTAGTTTAATTATATTTTAAAATAGGAGAGTTTTATAATTTGCTTGAAGTATTTTGTAAATAAGGTGTATGGGTAGGTATTTGAAGGCTATCACAATGCATTCAGTAAAATAAAGGAAGGTAAAGAAGGTGTTGCGTATTACTTATTTATTATTTATTAATATTTCGATATCAGAATCTCATCTTCAGAATGATAGGAGAGCTTGATTTTAAGTCCGTTGGTGGACCGTGCCTTTAAACGAAGGGTCCTCTTTTGCTGCTACTATTGTTATAATTGTAGTGTGTGTGTGTGTGTGTGTGTGTGTGTGTGTGTGTGTTACACAACGACAGCAGTAGCAGCGAAAGAGGACCATTCGTCTAAATGCACGATCCAACAACAGACGTAAAATCAAGCTCTCCTATCATTCTGAAGATGAGATTCTGATCTCGAAATATTAATGAATAAAAAATAGGTAATACCCAACACTTTTTTTACCTTCCTTTATTTTACTAAACACATTGTGATAGTCTTCAAATACCTACCCATACATATTTTTAAATGTAACATAAAAAAATATCAAACATTGATGCATGTCAGTCCGCTTTTTCATCCCCCAATCTCCCCATGTCTGTTACGTTACGTTTTCTACACCAACGAAAAACTTAAAAGTTGTAAAGAGAATATATTTAGAAAATTTTTCAAAATGTAAAGAGCATGGTTGAAGTTCTTTTTAAAATCACTATTTCAAAATCTAGGCTTTTACGTTTTTGCGATCACAAGCTACTCACAACAGCGGGATATACATAGATTATTGAAATATAGTAGCCCTCACTTTCCTTTTATATATATATATATATATATATATATATATATATATACGTGTTTTCAAAGTATCCATCTATAAATTTATATACAAATATATCGATTTATATTTAAGTCGATATGTCTATTTGTCTGTTATAGATATATTGATTTTTATCTAAAAGAAAATTACATTATCAAATACTTTTTTATATATAGTATTATCGATTCAATTCATATGTGTGCCCGTATGTGTGTTTGTGTGTATGTGCGTATATATATATATATATATATATATATATATATATATATATATATATGCACATACACACAAACACACACATATATATATATATATATATATATATATATATATATATAGGTACATATTTCTGGATATATTTATTAATTTTTTAGCTGTATATGACATATATAGATGAATATGAATGAATCTCTGCATGTGATGATACACGCACACAAGCACACACGCACACACATACACACGCACACACCTACATACATATACACACACACATATACACATATCTTTTTCAGGTTAATTTACATAAATGTATCTCTACCTATCTATGCATAACGGTATTCCCACACACACACACACATACACACATATTTTTTCAGTTTCATGCACACACACACACACATATCTATCTATCTATCTATCTATCTATCTATCTATCTATCTATCTATCTATTCTTAATCTTTTTAAGCAAAGGCACACCAAGAAGCAAACGAAAATATAACGGCACACGTTTTACGGGTTATACATTTAAATGTAATGAAACAAAACCATAGATCTAAAAAACAAAAAACAAAAAAAGGAACATACACGCAAATATATTTTTTCAGGTTCATTTACATATATATATATCTATATCTATCCATGACATAGACACACAATGTTTTTTTCTTTTTTCAGTTTCATGTGCACAAATAGATAGATAGATAGATAGATAGATAGATAGATAGATAGATAAAAAAAATAACAAAAAAAATGTATCTGTCATCGCACCTGCTTTCTCAACTTTCTATTGTTCCTGTCTAACTAGTTTGTACTCCTCACTCTTTTCTAATTAATCTTTTTACATTTATGTAACCCCCTGCACATCAGTGGCG
Organism: Ascarosepion bandense; assembly: GCA_037127315.1. NCBI lineage: Eukaryota > Metazoa > Mollusca > Cephalopoda > Sepiida > Sepiidae > Ascarosepion > Ascarosepion bandense. The sequence continues at coordinate 460,439 of JBBBDQ010000744.1, read as the reverse complement.
TTTCCGCCTTGCTCGGGGTGAAATGATTAAAAAAATAAAAATATTTTCAATCTTTTTAAGCAACGGTACACTAAAGGATGTGCGTTGTGGTGCATTGGATATCGGGTCGGAACGAGAAATTAGGGAGCCGAGTTCGAATTCCAGCTGAATTCATTGCATTCACTTCCGCGCAAATACCCTTGGGAAAGGTATTAATCCGTCTATTCCTTCCTGTTATGGGTTAAATAACAGGACAGATTGGATTCTAAAGCCTTGGTCGGCAACCAGTCTACCGCAGAAAGCAATGGCAACCTACTGCGGGATAATCTTCTGCCCAATCAGTCATGTCTCTTTCGAGACATGATCGCCCGAAGAGTGTATCACGTATGGCACTTAACTGACTGACACTAAAGAGCAAATGAAAATATCACGGCACACCTTAAAGGCTATACATTCAAATGTTATAAAATAAGATGATAGAGTAAGAAAAAATAAAACACACGAAAAAATGAAGTTTATTTTAACGTTTCTATTCAACTATTTGCGGACTATTTTAGTCTGAAACCTGTGCCTGGTGTTTTTCATGATTTCTTAAATAGTTCGCGGCACATTTAATAGAAGCATGCGGCACAATAGTGTATCACGGCACGGTGGTTGAGAATCACTGATTTGCACACACACACACACACGCACACACACACACACACGCGCGCGTATAACCGTAGGTATCTGTCTACAGATGACAATTTATGCTCTCACATTCCGATTGAGCACCATGAAGGAATGGTAGACTTTCAAAAAGCAGTAGCTACTCACGCATCTATACACTGTTCATTCAATAATTTGAACACTCTCGGCTGCTGGCGTGTGTTTATATTGTATATAACACGCTAAAGTCCGCCCATAGCTCAGAGGTAGAATCGCCGAATGATGTAAATTTGGACGGGTTCCAATCCTGGCTAGAAACAATCGATTTTTAACCGTACTGATGAGCAGTGAAACAGATTTGTCTGTAGATTACTAATACACACACACACACACACACACACACACACATATATATATATATATATAGAGAGAGAGAGAGAGAAGAAAGAGAGAGAGAGTTAAATTGTAGTGATGTTTAATACCGAAATTGCTGATTTTAACTGGCTTCTTAGTTTAAACGCATTTTAGGCAAGCAGATTTTGTTATCACAGAGTGCTTGATATCAAAGTAAGGATAGAGCATTAACAGAATTAATGTAGATGAATGAGTCGCTTAACTGAGAGATGTGGTGTAATGGTCAGCAAGCTAGTCTAGGTAAAGTTATTACAATTGAGTAGTGAGTTCGATCCTCACTTTGTCTCTTACTTTTGGCTTGTGCCACATCTAAGCTACGCTTAGAAAATCACCATGTTAACTTCGGAGTTTTGTGTGGACATTATTGTAATATTTTCACTTCTCAGGCTCTCAGAGGGGAAAAAATGAGCTCAGTAAGTGAAGATATTGCAGTAAAGCCTTCAAGATATTTCGAAATTGGCATGACTGAAATAACACCGCTCCGCTAACTGGCAAGTTCCTCCACATATTTAAATTTATATATATATATATATATATATATATATATATATATATATATATAAGAAAAATTAAGACAGGCACGTTATTTCATGGTGAATCGGAACTATAGGCCTATTTCAGGCGAACCCTCGTCAGCTTATGTCTTTATTTAACAAAGGATTTTACTCACCATGAAATAACATGTCTGCCTTAATTTTTCTTATATTTGCTCTATATGTATTTATATGCATATATGTTTAAAGCTCTCTTAGAGAATTATCCTACCACTGTATGTACAGGATACTCCTTTGAATTCTTCTATACCCCCACTGCATGTTGAGATATATATATATATATATATATATATATATATATATAGTTTAGAATGTGTACAAATTGTTATTCATTACAAAGTGTACATTTTGTTTCGACATTAGAATGACAATGTCTCCTCAGGTGGTGTGGAAAGGAATGGAAAGTCTCTTTTCTTATATTTGGCGAGTTGTGTGTGGGATATAGGTGGGGTTAGTGATAAGGGGATAAGTCTGGTAAATTGTCCGTCAGAATTTTGAAAAGAGGGAATGGGCGGGAGACAAAATGTAAATTCCAAAGCTGGGTAAATTGTAATTGACAACAGGTCGGGCACTTGCGTTGATACAGTTTACGCGCTGTTGTATTATTGTACAGAATAAAATTTAATTGTCAGTGTAATAATTTATCAGTAAATATAATTGTATTTAAATATACACTTTCTCGAGGATAAAAATTTCTACATGTTCTTAACTATAATTTATAATAAATATTCACAGCTCTATATTATATAACGAGCGCTATTTTAAAATAATGTTTTGAACGTTGTAAAATTTTTTCTTCTTTCCTTATTCACTCGGATATATATATATATATATATATATATATATATACATACATATATATATATATATATATATATATAAGAAGATGAAAAATAAATACAGTTATATTTACTGATAAATGATTACATTGACAATTAAATTTTATAATGTAAAATAATACAACAGCGCTTAAACTGTATCAACGGAAGCGCCCGACCTGTTGTCAAATACAATTTACATCGCTTTGGAATTTACCCCTCACGCCTCTATTGACAGTTTTATACAAGTTTCTTTGCGTATTAATTTATTGAAATGCATTTCTTACGTAATATTTCAAATCAACAACACTTCTTTGGTTTTTGACTATAAACTTCGTTCTTAAGTACCAGTCAAAATAATAAACCCATAGAGTTCAAGCCAGATGAATGGGACTTGCCAATCAGTTGGCAAGTCCATTTTTCAAATGTTTCATCAAGATACACGCGGATAGATAAATCTCCCTATATATATATATATATATATATATATATATATATATATATATATATACTGTTAAATATAAAAGACAATGAATGTCTATTATGTTTAATCTTGAGCCGTTTTAAACATCGTATTTTGGCTTCAATCTCAGGTGAAAATAAAGACAAAAATTCTCTAACATTTGGGTAATTTTTCATTAAGTTGGTTCTAAGCTTTCGACTCACATGAGCCATCTTCAGAGAGGTTACAAGAACGTTAACACAAAAACATCCACCATCACGACGATATATATATATATATATATATATATATATATATATATATACATATATATATATCCGAGTGAGTATAGAGTGAGGAGAGAAAATTTTTTTTTTTTCCGTCCAAAACATTAATTTAAAACAGTGCTCGATATATGGTGTACAGAGCAGTCAATATTTAATTATAAATTATGTTTTAGAACATGTATATAATTTCTTCCATATATGTCCTCTTCCCTACAATCATATGTTTGTTTCAGTGTTTGGATTTAAACACTTCCTCAGGGGAAGTGTTTAAATCCCCTGAGGAAGTGTTTAAAGCCAAACACTGAAACAAACATATGATTGTAGGGAAGAGGACATATATAGAATAAATTGTGTACATGTTCTAAAACATAATTTATAATATATATATATATATATATATATGAGGAAATGGCAAACACGTAAAGACGGAGAAGATAATCCAAAAGATTTTATCCAGTTGCTAAACATTATTAATGAGATAAAAACGGAGAGCTCGATGGATATTGTACAGAGCATTATAAAATATTGAGAGATAAATACCGTTTTATAATGTGCTGAGTTTCTCTCTTTACACTACCGACCATAATTATTAGGCCACCCTAGTTTTTTTTTTTTTTAAATGATGTATTTCATATTATTTTTAGTATTTATTGCCAAGTGGATAATTCCAAATGAATGGTTCTTTTGTTATTATTACTTTGCAAAATTTTACAAGGCAGCCAGGAAACATTTACTTCGGCCAGCCAATAAGAAGAAGAGGCTAGCATAGGGAAGAGAGTACAAAAACTGGATACCAGAACAGTTCATTTGATGCACATGTTATTGTGCAATCTTAACAAAAGAACCATTCTATTTTCATTTAAAATTATCCACTTGGCAATAAATACTGAAAAAAATATGAAACATATAACTTTTTAAAAACTGGGGTTGCCTAAAAATTATGGCCGGTAACGTATATATATATATATAGCAAACTTTCTTTTCGGCATCTTTCATTTCATACGACCGACAATGATGATTTAATCACACTTTTATAGAGTTTTTACAATATTGTAACATTTTTTTCAGTCACTTCCAAACAGTCCTGCTATTCAGCACTGGAGGGAGAAGACATGTCTTAATATCTTATGTACAGATAGTTTAATACCTTGGAAAAGGTATAAATCCGTCACTTCTCCCTCCAGCTTCGGACTGAATAGCAGGACAGATTGGATTCTATAGCCTTGGTTGGCGACCAGTCTACAGGAGAAATTAATGGCAACTTACTGCGGAAAAAGTCTTCTACTTAATCAGTCATGTCTTTCACGACATGATCGCCTAAGCTTTTATCACGTATGGCAATTAACTGATGGACTGAACATTTTTCGTTTTTCACGAGTTAACGAATATATAAATTGTTCATTGTTGTTATTGTTGCGAGCTTTTTCGGTGAGTGCTTTAACCATTCTCAAGGGTATTGTATTAGGTATATTTATTCTCCGTGTGTTGTACTATATATATATATATATATATATATATATATATATATACGTATTACATATACGTAAAGTGCTGAACAGTCATGCATTATTCTGCTCAGCTAAGTGACAAATTTTCTACATAAATATTATATATATATATATATATATAAGTTAAATTAAATACCACTGACAAGATACTGCGATTAAGTTTCCTATTTTTCTTTTTTTCCTTTCCAGACATAAAGTTTGTAAAAATTGTCTGAATCTTTATTATAACCAAGCATTTTTGGTCACTCTTTTAGCCATTATCAAGGATGACTTTTTATGCAAAAACTTGCTTGTAATTATGTGAACAATATATATATACACACATAGAACCAAAAATAATCAAAGACAAATATATATGTATGTGTGTGTACGTACAAGTGTAAAACTAAATAGTCTACTGATACAAAAACATTTATTCGATAAGAATTATTACCGTCAGTATTAATTAAGAACATATCTCCTAATATTATACAGCCTAGATTTTAATAAGGCTCCATCCGCCTAGATAGGTAGATAGATAGATGAACGAAAGAAAGGGAGTGGATATCGTAGCGGTTAATTTAACTGAAAACTGATTTCGTGTAGCAAGTTCGAATTTCGGATTTTTCGTTGAGCATTAGATCTAAAAAAAAGCCAGAAAATTTCCTGAAACGAGACATACGGGATTTTTCAAGTTGTTCCATTCCTTCAGAAAACATGATTTGCTTTTAGAAACACGATAAGAATTTAGAGTCGAAGGTAATCGTGAATTGGATCCTCATCGTGTGCCCTATGTGGTATCTTCTATAAATAGCTATGTACCAAACGGGACACTAACACTGAAACACTGGCTACAGACAGACAGACAAGCACCAGACTGAGATCTATAACATATTCTAAGAATAACGTCTGCGCTTACGTCTCGATCGATCAATCCACCTTTCTTGCAGGCGTTTTACTAAGCTCGTATACTTATCATCTACAAAGCCAAACAAGATACATTACTTTTTTGTAGTTTCATTTTTTTTATCACAAGGTATTCGTTCATTTTTGTACTCTTTCTTTCCCGCTTAGTTCCTTAGTTCTACTTTCACTTTCACTTTCACCCGCTCCACTCTTCACCATCATTCACTTCGCCATCTCTTCGTCTGTTGGCCCATATATTTTCCAGAACAAATGAAAGTGAGCAGTTCGTCCATATACATATACGCATGTTCACACAGATTTCCACATTTGGTTTAAAATAAAAGCTTAAAATAATGAGATAATTCTCTCTCTCTCTCTCTCTCTCTCTATATATATATATATATATATATATATATATATATATATTTACTCATTCACACCCTGATTGAGCACTTGTGGAAGAATGGTAGAGTTTGAAAAACAGTAGCTACTCTGTTATCTACACATCGTTCATTCAGCAATATATTAGAACACTCTCAGCTATTGGGCGTGTATAATGATAATATACGCGCTAAAAAGTCTGCCTCCTTCTACCGAGCGCCCGTAGCTCAGTGGTGGAATCGCCGACTGACGCCAATTCGGTCGGGTTTCAATCCTGGGTAAAAGTCAATCGGCCCGTCTAACCGTACTGATGAGCTCGGATACAGCGAAACAGGTCTGTCTGCGGATGACTATATATATATATATATATATATATATATATATATGGTACAAAACTGAAGCAACTAGATATACATTCATAGAAAACTCAAGTTGAAAACATATCTTCCTTAACAACCTATATATATATATATATATATATATATATGTACGTATGTATGTATTGTATATTTGGCCAGTAATCTCACTTTTATGCAGGTTTGATTAAAAGTCTCTTGATCCGCCTAATTTCGTAAATAATTATATCGGCCATAAAACTAAAAAACTGACACGAAGATTCACGCTGTATCTCCCCGAAAGGAGCTCAATTTGATCTCATTTAAAAAACTCACGGAGACTTACCAAAACAAACTTGTTCACAACACAAATATCAAAGCATGATCCACATGTTAAATATGACTAAAAATAATGGGGGCATTATTGGTAAAAAAGAAAAATTCAACACTCAATGATATCAACTACGAATACGCCAACAGCATGCTTACCGTTTTCGTATATAACGCAAACACACAACTCTACAAACATACTTAACACAACATACATTCTGTTACATGTAAAATAATCTTCACCCACAAAAAGTATAGCTGAAATCGCTCATTTTAACAATTTTCATATAATTTATTTTCTTAAAAACAAAATCATAAGATCACATAAAAAATACATAAAAGACTTATCCATAATACCCTGTCTATCATTTTTAATGAAACCTGCACATGTATATATATATATATTTAGTGTATCGAGGCAGCAAATAATTTTCTAAGCATATACTGTTAAATATAAGAGACAAAGAATGTCTATTAAGTTATTATTAATCATGAGCTGTTCTAAACGTCGTATTTTGGCTTTAATTTAATAAAATAAAGACAAAAATTCTCCAACATTTGGATAATTTTTTATTAAGTTGGTTCTAAGCTTATATCGCTCATTCAATGAAATGAATTAGAGCGTTCTAGCTATTGGGCGCGTATAATGATATGCGCTAAAAAGTCTGTTTACTCCCACCGAACGCCCATAGCCCAAGGGTGAGTCGCCGACTGACGCCATTTCGGTCGGGTTTCAGTCCTAACCGTACAGATGAACTGTGATACGGCGAAACAGATCTGTCTGCGGATGACAATGTATGTATATATATATATATATATATATATATATATATATATAATTTTTATGTCTTCCCACATACATAAATAGTAAACGAATTGTTTCTTGTATTTAAATATCAATAATTTTCACAACCAACACTAACATTGCCTGATAACAACATAGTAATTTCGGAACATAGAAATCACACGGTAGAAACCTGGGTCGCGTAATAACTCGTTTACAAATGTAAAATATTCAAAAGTTTTACAATATAATTTTATTGAACACTTTTTAATATTAATATGCACTGGTCTAATTTTATTTAAAAAAAATATATATTTTATTATGATTATGATTTTATTAAATGTGGGTTGTTGGGATTTAATGTAGATGGCCTCCTTTATCTGAAGGTTTTTTTATTGTGCATATGAGTGAGGATTATTGTATTGTTGACTAAAATCTGTCTGATATTACCTACAGGACTATGTTTTTCTAAGAAATGTTGTTTAATTTTACTCTGATCAGAAAGGTGATCACGTTTAAATCTGGTCATAACATTGCATTTAAATATATGGTTCTGTTATCATTTCGAGCTCTCACGCGGTATGACATCATAGAACTGCATTACAAATTTACGAACTGCGTTTGCTATTTTTAATAACTGTCATTGTTGCTTAGCAAAGTTTTATGTCAACACACAAGATAATATCGTCGCTGATGGTGGATGTTTTTATGTTCACGACCTTGTAACCTCTTTGAAGATGGGTCATGTGAGCCGAATGCTTAAAACCAACTTAATAAAAAAATTATCCAAATTTTGGAGAATTTTTGTCTTTATTTTCACCTGAAATTAAAGTCAAAATACAATGACTTGAACGGTTCATGATTAAACATAATAGACACTCATTGTCTCTTATATTTAACAGCATATCTTATTATCTGCTGCCCCGATACACTATATATATATATATATATATATATATATATATATATATATATATATTTGCTTCTTTGCCTTGAAAATTTTTTCAAAGTAATAATAACAAAACAAACATTCTATTTTCATTTAGAATTATCCTCTTGGCAATAAATACTAAAAATAGTACGAAATACATCATTTCTTAAAAAAAAAAGAAAAAAAAAACTGGGATACCAAATAATTATGGCCGGTAGTGTTCATATATATATATATATATATATATATATATATTATATTTTATTTATACGTTAGAGTAAAAGTGTACATTGAAGTCTATATCCAGAGGCGACAGACTCTTTCATGCTAAACGCAATCGTTAAGCCATGACGATTACGTTTGACCGCAATGTCCATATTTATATTTACTTAAGCTCTATTCCTTAAAATTAACGTCCTGTATTCACTAGGATCTCATGTATTTAAGCGAGAGGAAAACCGTACGCGCGGTAGAAGCCACTCTAATCCCACAAATCGGTGGTCTTGACTGACCAAGGCGCTAACTTTAGAAACAGATTCTTGTACTGAAGAAATTAACCAAACGCCTGCAGTAACACAGAGGTTAGTAAATACTTTCGAAATCCCAGTGCCTTATTTCATTTTGTGTTATTTACTTCTTTTTTGAAACGGTTGTGTCCGTGAGTTGTTCGAATATTAGTATTGCGACCAAGACATCGAAATTCGAATCTCACTATGGGTTATTTCTTGATTTTATCAACGAGGGGTGATGATTCCGTCCTGTAGCATTACTGTGAATTGCCTTTAAAATAAGGCAGGTTTGGGTCGTTTGTTGCTTGGTTGATTCATTTTCTGCGGCTTATCAAACCTCTGCAATTTATTTAAAGCCAGAAAATTATTTTAGATTGTTGGAATTTTTGTGGAGATGATAATGATTTAGCGATACAAGTCGTACTTTAGGTGGATTCATATCTTCACAAAGGGTATTTGCACGCAAGTGAATATAATAAACTCGACAGGAATTGAAACTCGGCTCTCCGAACTCGTTTTCGTTATCCACTACACTATCCGAACATCCAAGCTTAAAACAACTGGTATTCCCAAGTGATCACGCATCTAGATACGGACCAGGCTCGACGTTGCTTAACTTCGGTGATTGTTCATTCTAACTAACTCAGGATTTTTGAGAGATTTATTTTTTTTTTTATAACCTTGTTGTGGTGCAGTGGACATCGGCTCAGAACAAGAAACCGGGGAACCGAGTTCGAATTCCAGCTGAATTCCTTGCATTCACTTACGCACAAACACCCTGGGGAAAAGTGTTAATCCGTCTCTTCCCTTCAGTTATGGGTTAAAAAACAGGACAGATTGTGTTCTATAGCCCTGGCTGGCAAACAGTCTACCGCAGAAAGCAATAACTACCTACTACGGGATAATCTTATGCCAATCTGAAGATTATGAACATAGTAAACACTTTGAATATTTTTTGCTTTCTAGAAACCTCTTATGGAAAGCATCTTCTATTGTTTGCCTTTGCTATTGTTTTCCTTCATCACAACTATTATGAATCTCTCAAATTCGATCAACTAATCAAACTCTCCAGTGACTTGTTGCAAAAATTATAACTGAAATTTTTAAAAATCAGCAAAAAGTTTGTTTTACGATTAAAATTATGAATTTCGGGTTGCTAACACTGCACGGGCGTCCGCGCTCGTGTTCACCCGCTTTAAAAATGTCTTTGTCAACTGGCCGGAATGTGCGTTGTGGTGCAGTGGATGTCGACTCTGAACGAGATTTGGGGGGGCCCAGCTCGAATTCCAGGTAAACTCATTGCATTCACTGACGCACAAATACTCTTGGGAAAGGTATTAATCATACTTTTCCATCCAGTTATGGGTTAAATAATAGAACAGATTGGGATCTATAGCCTTGGCTGGCAACCAATCTGCTGTAGAAATCAATGGCAACCCACTGCGGGATAATCTTCTGTCCAATCAGTCATGTCTCTTTCGAGATATGATCGCCCAAGCGTGCATCACGTATGGCACTTAATTGAACCTTTTGCTGATTACTTGGGGTCAGAAAATATTTTTAGATTGTAATGTTTTAGAAATTATAAGTCCTAGTCATTAACCCATACCTGAAGGGAAGAGAAGTGAATATGA
>JBBBDQ010000744.1:412500-445000 GCA_037127315.1 Ascarosepion bandense | reverse complement strand
AACCTCTACACCTGTACAATAGACGTGGGTGGAGTGTGAACCGGGCGATAGTTTAGTCTATCTACTCCAATAAGGAAAGTAAAGAGAAATATAATGTTTATATCAGAATTTAGGCGGGAATTAGGAAGCAACGGCTTTATACACACAGGCATTCCTTCACCAACCCTAATTTAGATATCAAACAGCCTTTTCCCGAAAATAAAAAAATAAAATAACCTAAATCCACAGATAAAGTGGAAACTGATAGGCAAGTCTAGGACCCTCAATAGCTTAAGAGACAGATGTAATTTATGTTTAACAGAAAAAATTAAAATTTTGAAATTTCAATATCAGAATGTACTTCTGAATAAACACAGAAATAAATATAAGTGCAATAATTTTCTTATTCTTCCATTTAGTCACAATAACTGTTTTTTAAATTTGGCTAAGCAGTTACCTTCCCTCCTACCCAACACTACTAACCCAATGGTCAAGCCACATACCTCCCACTACCATAGACGAAATTGCTACTAAGATTCCACTTGCTTAACGCTATAAATGCCAATATTTCCCAACCCCTTCCTTTACTAGACCAAACTTCCGGCATTAGAATTTCTCCTCATTCTTTTTTTAAACGGGGTTGACAATGCATGTCTTAAAATGGCATGTTGAAAATGCTTATTACACCTCTAAATTTTATCTGAATTTACATATATATATATATATATATATACCAAGTGTGCTGCGTTATATATATATATATATATAACGTAGCACACTTGGTATACTATCCAGGTAAATTCCGATAGAGACCAACCCAAAAGAACTCTATGTTAAATTCATTTATTTAATTTAACAGAGTAATATAATCTAGAAAAGAATTTTGATTTAATACAATTTCAATGGGTAATACATATTTCACCGCATTTTACCCTAATGGTACAACAGTTGATTCTCAAAATATCCCTCCCTAATTTTTTTACACAGACGCTCACATGTCCATACATAAGCATGCGGTGTAGATATAGAAGAATCCAAAGGAGTATCCTGTACATAAAGTGGTAGGAGAGCTCTAAATATATATATATAAATACATACCGAGTAAATATAAGAAAAAAATTAAGGCAGTAATTTTATTTCATGGTAAATCGGAATTATATGCCTATTTCAGGCAAACCATCATCAGCTTCCGTCTTTATTGTACAGAAGATTCGTATAAAGCTGATGATGGTTCGCCTGAAATAGGCCTATATTTCCGATTTACCATGAAATAACGTGTCTGCCTTAATTTTTCCTTATATATATATATATATATATATATATATATGGGGAGCGGGAGGTAAATTGTCGACATATTATATATTTTATTTCGTGAATGTGCGTTGTTTGTCTTTGGTTTTATCGATTGTACAGTGCAACTGGTTCAGTTAGACATCATCTGCGAAAAAAAGAGCAACATCATGCAATTTACTCTACGAAAAATATAGCAATGGCATGGTGTATTGCTTGATATTCGCACTTGAATCTCCAATATGAACATTACGAAGTGTTGAATGGTATATCTAGTCAGTATCATGGTGTTTGGAAGGATCACTAGAGATGGCAATGTTATGATTCCATTCATCTCCCTGCAGGGCCTTAGATTCAAAATGGAGACCAACATCAAGTGCCTTAAAAAGGTAATGCTGCTCTGGATCAAGATTATGGCTATTGAAAGATCCTCTGTCTGAAAACAGGACTCTGCACCATGCCTTAAAAGCAAGAAAACCTAGTCATGACTGACACAACTTCTATGATCTTTTCACCCTTATATCTGGCTACCTAACTTCATAGACTTCATACACCCTACTTTAATATGTGTGGGGCGCAGATGAGCAGAAGACCATCAAAATTCCCTATAACACCAAAGATGATATGAAAGAAAAGATTATGGTAGTCTTCGCCAACTTAAACAAAGAGACCGTCCAAAAGAGTTGCAGAAGATTACAAAATTGTCTGGAGGTCAGCTATATATTGTTGATATGATATCAAAAATGTTAATAACTATATCAATTTTGAGGTGAAAATGGGCAATTATGATGGCGCAGAAATATGTTAACTCATATGTATATATATCAACAACAAAGTATCAAATATCGTTAACAAGAAAACATAGGTTTATGCAGAGGTGACAGAATAGTATTCGTAAAACTGTAACGTTAGAACTACAGAAAAAAAATAAGAAAACAAGTTTTACAAACCTCAGCTCACTAGAATTTTCAATAAATATAAAATCTAATCTAAAAATATTAAATTTTCTATATGTAATATTAAATTTAAACAACATCACATACAAACCATACCAAAAAGTAACCTATATATACATTAACAAAAATTCCAACCACTACGCTAACGTATATACGTATATAAACACATACATACAGCAATAAGTAAAAGAATATCAACGAATTCTAGCAAAGTAGAATTATTCGATAAACACACACACACACACACACACACACACACACACACACACACACACACACGCACACACACACACACATACATACATACACACACACACGCACAAAAAAAGTACAACCGTCACCCTTAAAGACAAGCGGTCAACACACCACAAAAAATAACCGAAAATCCATCACTCCTTAAACATCAGCAGAAAAACCAGAAAAAAAAACGGAAGAAAGCAGAAAAAGGAATTAAGAAAGAATAAAGAAGATAACGAGATAGCATGTCATTCATCAAGAAAACACACTGAAGTAACAATTAACACTAGTTCCACAACAGTATATTGAAAGTTACCAACAGTAAAAGCGAACTAGCCCTAATGAGTAAACGCATTCTCATATGTTCACGAAAATATATATTACTACAAAAGTGTTTAGAGTGGATAAAATATTTAAAAGAGCCCCCCTACCATTTTCATTTATTTCAAATAAGATGCATCGACTATAATAACATTTGAAGTAATATAATGTCGAATTATATAAGTATATATATATATCCGAGTGAATAAGGAACGAAGAAAAAAAATTTTTTACAATGTCCAAAACATTAATTTAAAACAGTGCTCGATATATAATATATAGAGTTATGAATATTTATTCTAAATTATATTTTAGAACAAATTTTTTTATATATCCACTACAAATGGTACATTTGTTTCGATATTGAAACTACAATGTCTCATCATTCCATTCCTGTCTACCTGATGAGACATTGTAGTTTAAATGTCGAAACAAATGTACCATTTGTAGTGGATATATAAAAAAAATTGTACATGCTCTAAAATATAATTTAGAATAAATTAGTATATATATATATATATATATATATATACTAATTTATATATATATATATATATGTGTGTGTGTGTGTGTGTGTGTGTGTGTGTGTGTGCGTGCGTGTGTGTGTGTGGTAAGTACATGCAAACTTTTCTTTAAATATATTTGAATATAGTGTTAATTTTTATATATGTAACTGTATACATTCAAGTATATGCAACTGTATATTGAAACATATGTACATATATAAATCCAAAATACAATATTACCTAATCACACACACATTATATATATATATATTAGTATGTAGTTATCTATCCATATAAGTCTGCATATAGTAAGAATGACGCCAACCTCAACAGACTGAAAGACAAAGGAATATATAGATGAACTGTTAGATCAAGAGAGAAGAAAAGGGAACAGCCATAATGTCTAGACATTGATGTACAAATGTGTTATTAAGCAGAGTGACACGGAAGTCTGATCTCCTAATAAAGCTACTTATCCTGGAAGACTTTGATGGGAAGATTTAATAAAACGCAGCGGGCATGATATCTTTGAGTTTTGCGCAGTACACCTGTCGAGTGACGAGAAGAAGCCTTGCGTTACGACCCATGTTTACCGCTGACGATGCTGGTATTAGGAAGAATGAAAGCTAGCTAGCTAGCTAGCTAGCTAGATAGCTAGCTAGATAGATATCAGTTGAATTGATACTGACACATACTAATGAACGGACTGACTGACAAGGATTTATAAGTAGACTGATATCTATCTATCTATCTATCTATCTATCTATCTATCTATCTATCTATCTATCTATCTATCTATCGTCATCCGCAGACAGATCTGTTTCGCTGTATCACAGCTCATCACTATGGTTAGACATCCGATTGCTTCTAGCCAGGATTGAAACCTGGCCGAATCGACATCACTTGGCGATTCTACCTCTGTGCTCGGTAGAGGAAGGCGGACTTTAGTGTGTTATATATAATGTGAATACACGCCAGTAGCCTAAAGTGTTCGAATTCATTACTGAGTGCGTAAATGCGTGAATAGCTACTGTTTTTTCAAAGTTTACCATTCCTCCATAGTGTTCTAGATAGATAGATAGATAGATAGATAGATAGATAGATAGATCGAATCATTCAATAGTATTTCAATATTAAGGACACTAAAAAATTAATGAAAGAGAGATTGAGATGAATAAAAACAGAAAGAGACGTTTTCTTTTGTCTTTATTGACATTGTCATCTTACAGATCTACTTTGTCTCAAATGTTAAAGATAATCAATATTCGATATTACGTAAATATTAAGGACACAAAACGTTTTAAAATTAGGTTTAATTTATACTTACATATACATATATCACTATCGGTGAGGGTGGATGTTATAATATTTCAGTTTAAACAACCTCTCTGAAGATGGCTCATGTGAGCCGAAAGCTTAGAAGAAAATCAATAAATAATTATCCTAATGTTGGAGAATTTTTGTCTTTATTTTCAACTGAAATTAAAGCCAAAATTACGACGTTTAGAACGGCTCATGATTAAACATAATAGACATTTACTGTCTCTTATATTTAACAGAATATGTTTAGAAAATATATCACTACATATATGTGTGTGTGTGTTTTTTCTTTTTGTTTGTGTGTGTGTGTGTGTGTGTATGTGTGTGTGTGTGTGTGTGTGTGTGTGTGTGTGTGTGTGTGTGTGTGCATAGATAACATTCATTCTTGTAACACATTTGTAGATATAATGCACTCGTGAAACACACCCACGTCGACAAGTGAAATAATTTTCAGGCTCTGGTCGAGACAATAATTGATGGAGAAATGTAGATTCTCAATGGCGTATACAGACACACTCACAGAAACGTACCTGCAGAAACGCGATTACCCCTTGTGTTTAGGGCCTTTACTACCTTGTATGGGATGAAATCGATCAAACAAATATTAAATTAAACTTTAATAATAGGATAGAAGCTAGAAAAGCGAGATAATCTTGACATGCAAACTGCCTGCATACGGACAGACAATGAGTTTAGTAGATATAGTATTTATATTATTCGGACTATTATCTTCATCTTTGTTGCCATTTGTACGACGTTTCGGCCGTTGTACGCTCCGGCTTTCTTCAGATGCTAGAAATTTCGAACCGAACCCTTTATTACAATCACTGGGATAAATCATCTTCATTCCTTGCGTAAAGCCTTGATTGAAAGTCATGAGTTTTCTCCCTCTAATCTTGCAAATTACTTGTTCACCACTGCTGTAGCCTGATAATGAACTCACAACTCTAAGTGTCAAGTCAGGAACTAACAAACGTCTGCATCCACTGGGGCATGTGTACTTAAGGATTCGGTTCGAAATTCCTAGCAACTGAAGAAGTCCAGAGCGTACAACGGCCGAAGCGTCGTACAAATGGTAACAAAGAAGAGGGCAATAGTTCGAATAATGTAAACTAGCGGAATCCGTGGAATTTCCACGGAGAGATAATTATGATTTCCTGGGAAAATTCTACTTTGTCATACTACAAATGATAGTAACGTCTTCAAACATAAAGGTATTGGATAATAAAATAATGATAATACAGAGTGTTATTTTATTAAAATATCTATAAAAGTAATGTCCATAGAAGCTACTTTACTGTAATCTTATATTATATTAAGCGGCGTATGCACAGACCATAACCAAAATACTGTACGTTATTTTGTGAGAGATTTTGAAAGAGAATTTTTTTTTTTACTACTGAAAAATCGTGGCTCCTGTGTACATTGTAAACAGAAAAAACCAAAATAGCCAATGGTGTAGAGGCCAGAAATTTCGTTATTTAGTCGCGGGATACGACAACAAACCTACCTGTTTTTACTAAATTGTACAGTACACACACATATACACACACACAGCTACAACCACCAGCTTAAGCTGCTACTGATACGGTAATGCTATAGGCTCTCTCTTCCTATTCCCTTACTCTTTGGCAAAGGTGAGAGAAAGGCTGAGGAGAGTAGCGTTTAAAAAGATAGAGGGGAAGGAAAAGCTCGTATAGAGAGTAAGTGGCTAAGGAAGGAACAAGTAGAATTATTATATGATTCTGTAAATACTACCTCATCTCAGAAATAGAGACAGAGATCAGTAGATATTACCTGGGAAGTGCTCTAACAGAGGATGGAAAGTTGGATACTGAGATCTGAAGGCGTATTGGGATTGCCAAAAAGGCTTTACAATGGCTGAGTAAAGTACAGGGAAACAGAGAACAAAGAAAAGAGTAATGAATTTAAGTAATGTATTTTCTTCAAAATAGCAGCAATTGGTAGACAATCTCATCAAAGATGAATGAAAAACTCAAAACAACCGAAATACAGTTCTACAGAAGGACACTGAGGACACCAGGAACAGGACAAGTGAGCAACGAATAGTTTTTGGATATGATGGAAACGAAAAGGAAACATACTTTACATCAGGAAAAGACAGCTGAAGTTTCTGAGTAATGTAGTGAGAAAGGAGGCCTTAGAAAAACAGGGGAACGCAACGCATATCAAATCGTAGTTTTGGAGGGGTAACAGTTAAAAGTTAGAGCTGAGTCTATCGCTTCTCTAACAATTCGTTGTTTTTTTTTTTGTTTTTATTTTTTTTGGTTTTTTTGTAGAATTATTTGCCTTTGGTCTCAAAATACACCTCAGTTTCCGATATCAGTTCTTGATTAGAGCCAAATCTTTTTCCCCGAAGCATTCTTTTGAGGTTTACAAACAGCCAGTTGTTATCGAGGGCCAGATCTATAGGAAAGGGTTGATGCGAAGCAATTCGTAATGCAATTCATATAGTTTTGCTATCATTGCGATCGACTTGTGACACATTGTGTTGTCTTGGTGAAATATCAATTTTTTTATTTGTCACTTGTGACATTTTTTGGCGATTTCTTTCTTCAAACGCACCAATAATGCTATATAATATTCGCTATTGATGGTTTTTCCTTTCTCAAGATAATCAATGAAAAAATACATCCCAAAATACGGAGGTCAAAACTTTGTCTGCTGATGTTTGCAACTTTAGTCGCTTTGGACGGTTCCACCTGCTGCTGTCCACTCAGCTGACTGTTGATTTGACTCCGGAGTGAAGTGGTCGATCCATGTATATTTATTGACACATATCTACCCAAAAACGCCTTCTTGTTGCGTTGAAACAGTTGCCAACAACGCTCTGAATCGTCGACGCGTTGTTGTTTTTTGATTGACTGTGAGCAAAGGTGGCACCCTTTTTGAGCACAGCTTTCTCACTGACAAATGTTCGTGCAAAATGGTGAATATACTGCCTTCTGATATGTTCAACTCTTGTGCTATCTAACACAACTTCAACTTACGATCAGCCAAAACGAGTTTGTGGGTTGTTTTGATGTTTTCCGGGACAACTGCCGATTTTAATCATCATTTATGTCTGTACAACCGCGTTTAAAGTCAGCATACTACCTATTAACCGTTGTTTCCGACGGAGCAGAGTCTGAATACCACTTATCAAACCATTGCTTACCTTGAACAATATTTTTTCCCATCAGAAAGAATGCTTTATCAACACACGAAATTCAGATTTTTCCATTGTTTTGAAAATTTGCAACAGTAGCTTCACTTCAATAACTTTAATTTGTAAACTAATAATCCAGTTGGGCCCAAATTTTTATGCTATTTGAAGGTTAGTACTTCATAAAAATCATATGGATTTTTTTATTAGTCGCGCCATCTATATGTCAGGCCCGGAACATATTGAGTGATGTGTTACTAGACAAAACGCATGGTTGTTAGTAAAAGGAACAGCCCAAAATGCAAATTAGAAATCAGAGATGACAAAATCACACAAGTACAAAATTTTAGATATCTGGGAAGTATTTTAACACAAGTCGAAAAATGCTACACTGAAATCCGAAGGCCTATTAGGATAGCGAAAGACGCCTTCCAAACGCTAAGGAAAGTATTAAGAAACAGGAAAAGTACATTAGAAACTAAGTGAAGAGTACTGTGGAATTACGTAATATCGTGCCTTTTATATGGAAGTGAATACTAGACAATCTTCTCACAGATGAAGAAAAGACTTGAAAAATGTGATTCTACAGAAGGACGCTGAGAATGCCATGGATTTAACTTATGAGCAACGACGAAATTCTATATACAATGACAACAAAAGTCACTCATACTAAACATCAAAAAGAGACTGCTGAATTTTCTAGGGCACATTATAAGGAAAGAGGGCATTCAAAAATTGATACTCACAAAACCGACTGAAAGCAAAAGAGATGGCAAAAAATAACGCATAAGCGACCTAGCGAGCCTGTGCAAATGGATGGCAAAACAAGTTTTAGGAGAGATAACAAAAAGACAAAATTTAATCTAACTACAAAGGACAGAAAATTGAGGTGAATCATGATCACCAATGCTTTGAATGGTCACGTCGCATAGAAAAAAAATCATAATGGTAGAAATATGAAAGACATCCCTCAGAAATTTTGCATCTGTCTAGGCCAGAGGTTCTCAAACTATTTAGAATATTTTCATGGCTTCTGCTCTGACGAACTTAGGTCACTGGTGCCCCCTCCACAAGAATTTACTCGGGCAACCAGGTTGGCAACAAGGTCCCACCCTTTTACAGTTAGATCAATCAAATGCAACCGACAATTCTACTCCATCAGCTTCTATTCTCGCACTTCCCGACCGTGGAAATCCCTTCCATATACTTGCTTCCCTGACGACTGCAACCTCCAGGAATTTAAATGCAAAGTCAATTCCCATCTCTTATCCACAACTCCAGCTTTTTCGACATCACCCCGTCTACATTGTTCTTTCCTTTCTCTCTACATTCGCAACAGTTTTCATTCCTATGTTCACACCCTTCTCTTGCCATTTCTCTTTCACCCCATGTAGCTGGTTCGTCTTTGTCTTCACTCTCCTCCTACCTAAAACTTTAACTCTTTTATGTAACCCTCTGCACATCAGTGGCGGTACCGCCTTGTTTGGGTCAAAATGAAATAATAAAAAAAAAGAATCGCGTCTTACTATTCATGATAACAGCTTATGGCGACCCACTCAAATTTACCAATAAAAGTTATGAAAGAATATAAAAATATTATTTATATGAATAGGCGAAAATTGATTTCCTTTTTGCGATGAGGAATGATTAAATTGAGAGTATGACCAACCCTGGGTCGTTAAGCTCGGCAAAACAACATACTTCTTGATACAACAACTGCCTGGCAATGAAAGCCCGAGTCTTGAACTATTTCAATAGATCGTGTTTAATCAAAGCTAATGCGTAATTCTAGCATAACTTTTACGACCCATTAACATTCAGCTTGTGACCCACCAGTGGGAAACGCTGGTTCATGTCATTCTGAACTAATGAATAAAACGCACAGCAGAGCGTACATCCTTAGTTGCTTTATTGTTTTATATATGCCAATCTCTCTCTCTATTTTTCTCTTTCTCTTTCTCTTTCTCTCTCTCTCTCTCTCTCTCTCTTTCTCTCTCTCTACTAGGGGGTTCCCAACATGTTCGGTTCACATGCTGTAATATAAACAGGTTGTACAATGGTCAGTGGTCTCACATAATATTCTTTGTCTTAAATAGTCTAGGTCAGTTGTTCCCAAACTGTTTAGAATCGTGACCCACTATTCATGGACACATCTGATGGTGATCCACTCAAATTCACTGAGAAATAAATATGAAGGAATATATAAGTCTGATTCTTGAAATATCCCAACAGATAAAGTTTAATCAAAGCTAATGCATAGTTCTAGAATAGTATTTGGGAAACGCTGGTCTAGGTTGTTTAAGCAAATGTGCTTAAGTTAATGTTTTGGTTGACTAGCATCTTGAGGTGTTAGGTGAAACTAGCCATAGCGCAGTCTATTCTGTATTTCATTCGTATTTAAATAACAGTAACATGTTAATCATTACACTAACGCCTTTCTTAGACCTTTCTAAAATGAATAAAGCACACTTATACTTATCGTGATATTTGGTATCTGAGATAGTTGAGTGTTTCCTATTGATGTACTTTATCACTGTGAGAGTTGGTTAAAAAAAATGCTGTGTCTAAACCCACAGCTTTATTCAGTCAGTCAACTACCATACGTGAGACACGCGTGGGCGATCATGTCACGAAATTCAGATTTTCCCATAGTAGGTTGCTATTAATTTTTGTGGTAGACTAGTTGCCAAGAAAGGATAAATAACTTAACCTGTTCTGCTATTTAACCCATAGCTGGAGGGAGAAACGATGGATTAATATATTTTGCAAGAGTATTGTTGCATAAGTGAATGCAACGAATTCATTTGGAATTCGAACTCGGCTCTTCGACTTCTCGTTCCAAGCCGATATCCACTGCACCACAACGTGCATCCAGCTTTATTCAGTCAGTGCCATACGCGATACACACTTAAGCGATCATGTCTCGAAAGAGACATGACTGACTGGGCAGAAGATTATCCCGCTGTAGGTTGCTATTACTTTCTGCGGTAGTCTGGTTGCCAGCCAAGGCTTTGAACTCAATCTGTCCTGTTATTTAACCCATAACTGGAGGGAAGAGACAAATTAATACATTTCTCATTTCGAGCCGATACCCACTGCACCACAACGCACATACAAATCCATTAAGTCCATTTTTGATACACGTCATGCAAAGTTAAAATTACAAAATTTATCCTCAAGAGGATATTAATATTTTGTCTTGCATTACCAATTCAACTGAGAGATGGCCAAATTCTATCTAGATATCTCTCTATATCGATGTGTTCATTATCTATCTATCTATCTATCTATCTATCTATCTATCTATCTATCTATCTATCTATCTGTATATGTCGGCTGATCATTGACATTATCTATCTCAATCTGCTTCTTTCTTTCTTTTTTTTCTTTCTATGTTTTAATCTATCTCACTATCTCGAAAAGTTTTTTGCTTTAAATCAATATACAAATACATGTGTGTGTAGCTGTGTAAGAAAGAAAGAGAATAGCTCAGAAAATGCACGTTCCTCGCTTACATATATTTATGTATATAACTGGGAATATACATGCACATACACATGTATTTATGTATGCATGCATGTATGTATGTATTTACGTATGTGTGTATGTATTTACGTATGTATGTATGTATGTATGCATGTATGTTTGTATGTATGTACGTATGCATCTGTGAGCGCTCGCACCTAACAAACAATAATAAATAAATAAAAGAGCAGATGACACTTTATTCAAAATTTTCCGTAGCTGACGTGCGGATATATGTCTCTGAAACCACAAATTATTTTAAATATATATATATATATATATATATATATAAAGATAGATAGATAGATTCGCTGTTTCTTGCTTTGATTTCATTGAAATTTTACTTATCTATCTCATTCGTTCTCTCTCTCTCTTTATACATATATATATATATATAGTTCTCTCATTTGATCTCTCTCTCTCTCTTTCTCCCCCTCCTATATATATATATATATATATATATATATATATATATATATATATCATCAAAAGTCCCGGCGAGCGCAAAATTTCGAAGCTCACATGCCACATCTGTTGAATATTGAACTTTATAATATCTGATTAAATAGTATCTCTATCTATCTATCTATCTATCTATCTATCTATCTATCTATCTATCTATCTATCTATCTATCTATCTATCTATCTATCCAATCCATTTTATTGCTTGTATTCTTTGTCAGGAAGGAACTTTGTGTCACAGTTCCACAGGGAAAGGGAATAATAGAAAATAGTGCATTGCGAAAATAAATTAGTCGTCTATTTCAAATACGAGTTACCATTATAATGATATTTGTAGCAAAATTGTCAGATTAAAAATAAATCTATTATTTTTTTAGGAACTGCTTTGTTTAAGTTTCGGATAGAAAATTGTGCAGGTGTAGGTTTAAAAGAAAAGCTTCTTAGGAAGTGTATTTTTCTTAAAAGAGAGAATACCGCCATGCTGAAATGTGAAAGCCTTACTAGCCGAACGGTTTCTCCAACTAAGCGGACGCAGGTTCGATCCCTGCCAGTGAATTCAGTTTTCTATTATTTATGTACACCGTATATTGTGAAAACCTGCTGATAATGCATGCGCTAATTTTATATTTCGTGTTTGATGCGTGCTCCTTAAAAATGAGATCTTCAAAAGTTGTTATGATATGTGAGTTTATACAGTATATATGATTACGGTTGTCCCTCTTGTCATTTTCAAAGTATAGGAGTTCAACATGTTCCGTCTTGGTTGCTTTACTTGTGTTTGTGACTTCGATGGTTTGTAAGGCCAGTGAAAGACGAAAACAACATTCCACATAGAGGACAAGGAACGTCACCCCTTCTGACGGACGCAGGAATGTTAGAGCGGAGCTTAGTTTACACACACACACACACAGATATATATATATATATATATATTGCGGTGAAATATGTATTACCCATTGTAATAATCCTAAATCTTTTCTAAATTATATTCAATCAGTCAGTTAAGTGCCATACGTGAAACACGCTTGGGCGATCATGTCTCGAAAGAGACATGACTGACTGTGCAGAAGATTATCCCGCAGTAGGTTGCCATTGCTTTCTGCGGTAGACTGGTTGCCGACCAAGGCTATAGAACCCAATCTGTCCTGTTATTTAACCCATAACTGGAGGGAAGAGACGGATTAATACCTTTCCCAAGGGTATTTGCGCGTAAGTGACTCTGTTAAATTAAATAAATGAATTTAACATTGAGTTCCTTTGAGTTCGTCTCTGTCGGAATTTACCTGGATAGAATACCAAAAATTTCGTGTATATATATATATATATATATACACGAAATTTTACAAAATTAATTAAATCCGACATATTTTTAATCTATTTAAAATATAATATACTTAATAGATACTCGTATTTGAGTAGGTGGTCTGTTTTTTTTTTAATTTTTATTTTTTTAATTTTTATTGAACAGTATATATATATATATATATATATTGTACTGGCCTGAATAATGTACTGTTTAATCATAAATACATAGAAAAAAGAAAACAGACCACCTACTCAAATATTAGTATCTATTAAAAATAATGTGTAAACAAATAAGTGCATATATACATATATATATAAAACCCCAAAATAATGTGTAAACAAATAAATTTATATATATATATATATATATATATATATATAACCCTATAAAAACCAGTACCTCCCATCCCATTTCTTTACTAGAGCTAACCTTTGGGCTTAGAATTCTTCCTCATTATTTCTTTGTTTAAGGGGTTGAAAATGCAGGTCTTAAAATGACATGTTGAAAATGGCTATTTCCCTGCTAAGTTTTATCTGAATTTACAGATAATATATGTATATTTAATTGAATTTCGACCTCAATTTTCCACTGAATAATGTTTAATCAATGTACCAATGAAATTGATGTACATTTGCATAAGTCTGAATTAATAATTCTGACAGCTGAATGTCAATTTGAAATTTTCAATGTATAATATTGCACCTATATGTTTAATATCCACCGTTGAAATTAAGTGTGCTGTCAAGGAAGAAGCTTCTGGGGAAAAATAAATATTCGTTGCAGAAAATGAATGCATTTTTGGTAAGGCTACGAACTTTTTGGTTTACCTATGTATAGTCTCAATATTATCAATATCTGCTGATATAACTGCCTCTCTATTCTACGTACTTATTTTGTTTTTGCACCGTAAATAGTCGCGGTTTTACATCGGGGATTAAGTGCCAACAAGTCAGTTCAGTTTTTCCGATTATTATTATTATTATTATTATTATTATTATTTTCATCATACTTCGATTTCTGCTATGGTCACACTACCTACCAAGTCTGCGGAAAGATCTAAGGGAGGTACATAACATTTTTCTTTCTATCTCCCATAACATCACTAACGTTACAAACACAACATTCTACTTAGTGTGCGGTTTGTACTTAATGAGTCAATTTTTGTATATCTTTTAAACTGGGGTTTCCAGGAATTCTTTCAATTTGTTGTTTTGTTCATTTTGTTATCATTCCAAGTGTCCCTACTATCACTGGTACTTTTCTTGTCTTCAATTTCCACATTTTTTCAATTTCAATTTCTAGGTCTTTATATTATGATAAGTTTTTATAGATTATTATTATTATTATTGTTGTTGTTGTTGTTGTTGTTGTTGTTGTTGTTAGCCATCATCTCTCGTTTCGCCCTTCGTCTTACTTGATATTATATTTCGTTAATACACTAATATTTGCCTCTGTAGTCTCGTTGATTTCGACACTGCTACTCTTTGAATAGGTCTAATTCTTACCTAGACACATAATTCTTTCAGAAATTTTCCCAAGTTTATCAGTAACCATTCTCAGCAAGCCTGTCTTTAAGGAAATTTTACTGTCTTCAGATAGCACACTTATTTATTTCTACTTTTCAAAACCTGAGACCTACAGATAAATAAATCTAATAAACAGTGATGTTTGAATAATTTTAAGTCGTTATCAAAGAATCTAATTAAATTTACGAAAAAAAAAAAAAAACATGGAAATTTCACGTTTTTTTTTTTAATCGTATCACCCCGAGCAAGGCGGTAACGCCACTGATGTGCAGGGGGCTACGTAATAGTGAAAAGATTGGAAAAGATAAAGCCGGAAACCACATCCTAAACAGGGAACAAGGGATAAGCCTCTTAACCTGTTCAATAGACGTGGGTGGAGTGTGAACCGGGCGCGCACTAATGCAACAATACGCTCAATGCAGGTTCCATGACAAAAAATATCCATGGAAATTGCCTTATTGCCTCGATAAATATTTGAGTTTAACAAATTTTACAAAATATTGCAATAACAATCATATATATTGAATGTAGTTTAGTACTTAAATTGTAAGATGATGGAAATGAAAAGATTTAGAAAATGATTTTTATTCCATTTCATTGAAGCTGACGGTGAACACACGAGAACGGGATCGCCACTTCTGCCTTTCGTTCTTTCTTTCTTTCTTTCTTTCTTTCTTTCTTTCTTTCTTTCTTTCTTTTGTTTTTCTTTTTTTCATTCTTACTGTCTTCCCTTTTTTCTTTTATTACTTCTCGACACTGAAACCAACCGGCATTGTGTTTTATGTCTTTTTTGCCAACATAAAGGAATATTCTTTTTTTTATAAGGTACTGACAAGGCGTAACATACGTGCTAAATAATCTTTAATTAACTAAGGAATAAGGAATATATATATATATATATATATATATATATATATATATATATATACATATACATATATATGTGTGTGTGTGTGTGTGTGTGTGTGTGTGTGTGTGTGTGTCTAATTATATCTATTAATCTTATAGATATATATAAGGATTAATATATATATATATATATATATATATATATATATATATACACTCATTAATCAACCATCTTCACTACCCACACCACTCTCTTCAAAATTCTAACGGTCAATCCACTAGACTTGTTCTCTTATGACTAACCCCCACCAACATCCAACACACAACTGACCAAATATAAGAAAAGAGGCTTTCCATTACGGTCCACACAGCCTGATGAGACTTTGTAGTTTCAATGTCGAAACAAATGTACAATTTGTAGCGGATATATATAAAAAAAATTCTGTACGTGTTCTAAAATATAATATATATATATATATATATATATATATATATATATATATATATATATATATATATATATATATTATTATATATGATATATTATATATATATATATATATATATATATATATATATATATATATATATGGGATTAATACAGATATACAATTACACACTTAGCTGATTGATGTTATATTCAGCACCTCTACACCGGAGTTTTGTTGACGAAACTTTGTGTAATTGATTGTTCCACTCGTCAGATAATATCAGTAAATATCCGCCAGTTTTCTCGTTTCAGTGATTCTTATATAAGAATTTGTATTGATATTAGGTTGATTTTTTTTTCTTTGTAAGTGCGTGAGCTTGCGTCTATGCGTCATTTTGCATGCCTCCATGTTCTCGTATGTGTTCGTAAGTGCACATTTGTAGGATATCATCATTATTTCTTCTTGTAATTTGCTTCTCTCGTTATACTCGCTTTCTTTAGCGTTCAGGCCTGAGTGTCGAAAGATAATATAGAGGAGATATTGTTAGGGCTCAGGAACGACTTAAAATTAGATTAATATTCCAGAATATTCCGGGGATTTCTAAAGTTTCTCAAAATATCCGTGCATTTTTTTTTCTTGTTTAAATAGTAAATTATATTTAATTTTTTAATTAATGATTAAATGCCAAAGGAAATATCCTCTCTGTTATAATAAAGATCGTTTTTAATTTAATATATATATATATATATATATATATATATATATATATATCCCTTCTTTCACGCTTATGGAGAGAGAGAGAGAGAGAGAGAGAGAGAGAGAGAGAGTAGCGAAGCAGCGTTGGCCCAGTTCATTAGAGACACAATAGTGAGGTAGCGTCGACCCAGATCATTCAGTTTACAATAGATACCACCACTCCTTTTCGATAACTAGCATTCAAACTGAATTTTTAAAAATAAGTTTTTTGAAACTTTTATTTTAGTTTTATTTAATCGCTAAATGATTAAATTTACTATTTCCAGAAAGCAAAATATTCTGGTGTAATTCAAACAACAATTATATTGATTGGAATCTAAAATTTTGAGATTTTTTAAAAATTTTTCAATTACTAGGCCATTTTTGAGCAATCGACACATTTGTAAACAAAAAGTTAATTCTCGGTTTAAAAATGTTGCAAAAATAAAGTATACATCCATGACACATTATTTTTAGAAAATTAGCAAATTTAATGTTAAATTAATTTGATTTACAGAAGTATTACTTATTCATAGCTTGAAATTTAGAATCTAACTATTTCTTAAACACAGAGTTGAATTTTCTAACCGTTCCTCCGTATTTGAAATGTGATGACAGCTTGACAGATACGAGATAAGTGTATGGCGATCACCAGTAACATAATTTTAAAATTATTTTGTTCCAGTAAAGGGAAGAAACATTGAAACACATGACCTTTTAATATACACATAAAAACTAGTTTTAAAATATGTAGGCACGATGATTTAGATTTTTCACTTTTCGATTAGTAAATATAATCTTCACTTAATAAGTTAGTAAAATAACGAAAACAAATCTTTGAAGAATTTAAAAAATATTTTTGAAACTTTATAAATTATTATAATTTAAAAAATGAATTTTTTTAAAAATTTCGTTATTAATTGATTTTTTTTCTTCAGTCTATAATGTCCTGAATATATGTTTTTTTTTTCTTATTAAAGCAATTAAAAGCTTATCAAATTGGATAATGTCATAGTTTCATTGTTTTTATTTTACTATTGAAAACAGATTTTTTCAAAAAAAAGGCAAATTTTTTAAAAATAAAAAATAACAAATTTTTTCCATTCCACAATAAGTTCTACGTTTAACTAATAAAACCAATTTTCCGACCAAAATTTAATTTCTGAAAATTTCAGGAATTTACGTGGGGTGAAATGTAAAAGATGTAAGATTTTTTTAAAAATAATATTTAAAAAAAAAACTTCATTCATTTGTGAATAAATTCTGAAAGCTTCATTACAGTTCAACGATTACATGATTTTCAAAAGTATTTCCAAATTAGTATGTTTGTCGCTGGAAAAAACTGAGTTATGTAATCTTACGTTTTCCATTGTAAACTCTCGTAACGATTTGGTTAGCCGCTATCTAAAATCAAAATAAGTCTTTTTACCAAAATTTCGAACGTGTTAAAAAATAATTAAAAAAATACTTTGATCTTTCCTCTTAATAATAAAAAAAAAAACATTTTCATGGAAAAGGATCGTTTTTATTAAGTTTGGGGCCTTTTTCTTTTCATACTGTACTGTTTCTTCAGCGGTTTAGTGGAGGTACCTAATTGACAACCAGTTATTAAATTTTACTACCGGCTATGAAAGTTCTTGCCGCGTGTTTGCTCTTCAACAGTGCACTTTATCATTTTATTTTTTTATTTTTTTTGCAATAATTATGTCGTCGATTAGTGAATAATATCTACATCCTCTCTATTATAATAAACACAGTTGTGCATTTATTTTATATATATATATATATATATATATATATATATATATATATATATATATATGCATTGGTGTGTGTGTGATGTTGAGTTATGGCAATGTTTGGTGCCAATATTGTTATTTTTCAGTATATATATATATATATATATATATATATATATATGCATGTGCGTGTGTATGTGTCTGTGATGTTGAGTTATGGCAACGTTTGGTACCAAGATTGTTGTTTTTCGGTAAAATTGCATGCAAAAAATTTTTTTATTAGTAATAAAAGATTTTTATGCATGCAATCTTTTATAGTAAAGTATCGAAGTGGAAATATAACGTTGTTAAAGGTGTCATCACAAAACTTTGAAGTCGGTATGAATCTGCTCGATTAAAATGACAAATTCTTAGTACTAATCCAGGAAAAAAGCAATCGGATGTCTAACCGTGATGATGAGCTGTGATACAGCGAAACAGATCTGTCTGCGGATGACTATATATATATATATATATATATATATATATATATATACAAAAGAAATAATGACTGACAAATCTTTAAAAACTGAGAGGATTATTCCCAAAATTGATCCAATTCATGTAAATTATGAAATTGATAAAAAAAATAGAGAGCTTAATGGATATTATCCAGAAAAATATGATAGACTCAACACATTATTAAATGGTTATTAATATAGAATTTATTTCGGCAGTTGTTTCAACCACAAACTGAGCGAAAAATCATTTAGTTTAATTTAATTCAGAATATTCATATATATATATATATATATATATATTGAACTACTTGATTTTTAATTCATAATATTCAAATATATATATATTTGAATATTCCGAATTAAATTGAACTAGTTGATTTTTCGAGTCTAATGAGCTAGTTTGGGGTTAAATCAACTGCTGAAATATATTCTGGATTTATGGCTGTATAATTATGCGTTGAGTTTATATATATATATATATATATATATATATATATATATAAAATGGGAAGGCAAAAGTTGCTTATTTATCTGAATACTTTCTTAAAAGTTTAATCATAGATGAAAATTTTATTTACTAGCTATCTGATTGTTGCGACATGTCCTGTTAAATATCTCCTCTTAATTTTTCCAAACGGATTTCAATTCTGTGCTTACATGATTAATTAACACGTCATTTTTACTGCACTTTGTCATTTTTACTGCACACATATTTAATTCTTTCTTCAATTTCCTCAATATTTTTGGGCACTTTTGATAAACAACTGATTTAAATTGGCTCCACAAAAAAAAAAAAAAAGAAAGAATCAAGGGTATGAGATCTTGTGATATCAAAAAATTTAAAACATAATTAATCAATCGCTATGGTGCGCAACTTTATGCATCGTTTTCATATAAACACACACACACACATACACACACACACATATATATATATATATATATGTGTGTGTGTGTGTGTGTGTGTGTGTGTGTATTGGCTACAAATATAGTCAATTTCATACTTACAGGTATTTTTAGATGGTAGAATAACAATAGATGTTATAAAAAATAAGAAATACGAAAAATGATCGACTGGTTTCCATCTGTATTCCTCATCAGGGTTAACTGGGAGTTTTTAATTCGATTTTTTGCTGAAAAATCGAATTAAAAAATCCCGGTTGACCCTGATGTTGAAAAATTGAATTAAAAAATCCCAGTTGACCCTGATGATGAATACGGATGAAAACCGGCCGGTCATTTCTCGTTTTTTTTTTTTATAACATTTATTGCTATTCTACCATCTAAAAATACCTTTAAGTATGAAATTGACTTTATTTTTTGCCAGTATATATATATATATATATATATATATTGTTTTTTTTTTTAATCGTATCACCCCGAGCAAGGCGGTAACGCCACTGATGTGTAGGGGGCTACGTAATAGTGAAAAGATTGGAAAAGAGAAAGCCGGAAAACACATCCTGAACAGGGAACAAGGGATGAGCCTCTTAACCTGTTCAGATGTCAGTGGAGTGTGAACTGGGCGATAGATTGATCTATCTACTCCAATTGAAAAAAATAAAAAAAACAAAGTGAGAAGATTGGAAAAGAGAAAGTCGGAAACCACATCCTAAACAGGGAACAAGGGATGAGCCTCTTAACCTGTTATTGTCTAAATGACACAAAAATGAAAATAATACTGACAACTCCATTTTGATATACTTGCCAAGATTACACGAAAGTATCTTGAAATACTAGAATAAATGCATTTAATAAAATCACCATTGGTTTCAACCACGCCCTCCAGACGGCTTCGGAATCACCTACAACTCTACTGGACTGTCGCCTTGTTTAAGTTGGTGATTGCTACCATAATCCTTGCCTTCAGTTCATGTTTGGTGTTGCAAAGAGATTTTTCGTCACTTGCTCGACTTCGTCTAACACATAATAATCAAGGGGGTTGCAATCTGAGAAGTTAGATGGTTAGATGTAAGCGATGATGTGGTTGCAAAAATTGTTTGACAGCCATGATTGGGTTCTTCTGCATTGTGCGGCATGGAGCATAGTCCTGTTGCCAGACATAGTTTCACCCTCTTAAACCAGGGAGACACTACCTATTCAAGGTACTTGATGTAGCCATCTGTGTTGAGTTTGAGGCCTTTACAAACAAATTCAGGAGCTCTTTTCACATCAAAACGATCAGAGTGACTTTTTCGAGATACCGTATCTTCGTAATCACCAGTAGACTCATCGAACTCTTTCTGAAGCCTCTACACTTTCCTCAGATTGACACCAAAAACACACTGAAATGTTCATATTTGTCCTTCTGGCGTGAATGCCAAGCAGTACAGCATGCTGTTTTAAAATTTCTGGTAGAGTGAATAGTGTCATTTTACTTTTCTCTCACAGAAGGTCCTCAACTGACTTTACTACACTGTGCAGTCGACAAAATAAATATATAAAATGGTGACAATTAACCCATCGCACTCTGAGTTCGTGTATATACATATATATATATAGGATTAATGTGGAGAAGTTTATCACTTAACTGAGCAGAATCATGCCAAATTCGAAGTTTCGTGAAGGCACCTTCACTCACCAGGGCTTATTTTCAATTTGCTGATCTTCAATCTTCAAAACTGGGACACAACAGCAGTTGAAATTAAGCCCTGACAAGTAAAACTTCGAAGATGGCATAACTCTGTTCACTTAAGTGACAAAATTCTCCACATTAATCCTATTAACTCTCTCATTAATTGATTAGATAATTTTTTACCTTTCCTGAATGAAAATATAACTCTCCAGTTATAGAGAAAATTCCAATTGGAGACGTATATTTCTTAAAAAGTATAATTGAGCTTTGCTTTGCTCAAAGAACCTCCCTAGCCGAAACGGTAACTGCATGCTTATCTAATATGGTGTCCTAGAAAAAAAAAAAACGGAATGTAGGTTCGTTTCTTGCTGAGTAGCACGCTTCATTGAATGAGACTTCCAATGATCTAAGCAGGTAAACATTCATATTATTGTTTTTAAATAAACCTGTGTGTTTACTCGCACTCATGTACCCAGTAAAATAACGTTCATAGTAATATGTGCGTGTGTGTGGTTGTGTGTGTGTGTGTGTGTGTGTGTGTGTGTGTGTGTGGAGAGAGAGAGGGGAGTTTTATATGTATTAGTAGCAGTTTATACACAGCATTAGCCTCTGAAAAATAAAATAACACAGAAAAAATGTCGTCAAACATATTTCTTCTGGAAAATAGTAAATGAAAACATTTTATTTACATTGTTTTTTTTTTATTTATAGTCATATCGCCCCAAGCAAGGCAGTCTATTTCCACTGATGAGCAGGGGGTTACATAGGAGGAAAGTTATGAGAAAGAGTGACAGGTTACAGGGCGTGTCAGGAAGTGGGTAAGAATAGGGTTAAGATCCTGAGAATGGAGTGGACAGAGAAAGAAACATGAGGGAGAGTTAGTAAGATAGGCGATGACTATTGACTTTAAACTTAAACTCCTGGAGATTGTAGCTGTCGAGGAAGCAAGTAAACGGAAGGGAATTCCACGGGCGGGAAGTGCGAGAAAAGAATCTGTTGGAGTAGAATTTGTGTTTACATTTTATTGGTTTCACAGTAAAAGTGTTGGACCTAGTTGCTAATCTTGTGGCTCAAGCAAATTCATTCATAGAGAGAACCAGAGAGCTAATTTCATCGGAAGAATAATAACTACTACGGGAAAAGTATTCTGATCCCAAAACCGGGGAGCCGAGTTCGAATTCCAGTTGAATCCATTGTATTCACTTACGCGCAAATACCCTTGGGAAAGGTTTTAATCCGTCTCTTCCCTCCAGTTATGGGTTAAATAGCAGGACAGATTGGGTTCTATAGCCTTGGTCGGCAACCAGTCTACCGCAGAAAGCAATGGCAACCTACTGCGGGATAATCTTCTGCCCAGTCAGTCATGTCTCTTTCGAGACATGATCGCCCAAGAGTGTATCACGTATGGCACTTAACTGATGGTAAAAGCATCGAGGCTAATGATAGTGAAATATGTATATGCGTAGAGAATTAATATGTAGAAGTTTGTCACTTAACTAAGCTGTGACACTATCACCCGCGGGGATGCTTTCCTTTGGTTGGTTTAAAACAACGGAGAGAGAAATTGATATTGGTAATATCATTAGTGTTTTATTGCGTCACTCGATGTGAGCTTAAAGAAAAAAATAATAATTTTAGTACCATCAAGTGCTTCTAAAAGCACGGGAGCATAAAATAAAGTTATTTTGGATAAATATACATTTCTCGTCTTTCATAATTTACGCCTCTTTTCATGTTCAATATGGATTTCTCTTAGATTGGAAATGTATTCCGCTAATCTGAAAAGCTTAGACAAAACAAGTGTCAGAGTGATTTGATAAGGTCACCCAAGGTCAGGACCGCTGGTGAGTACATGTGGGTCCGTGCGAATCAAGCTCCGATGTGAGTTGGCAAAATCTCATTCGTTGAGCTAAAAACATCCGCAAATCGAGTGGGCGATGACCAATTTTCATTGGCCGAAGACTGTGGGCCAGCCGGATCCCCAGAGAGGATCGAAATTGGTTATAAAAATAGATGCTCGCCACGAAAAATTCAGTTGGAGTTGGGAAGCAGTTTTTTCAGAGTCTGTGGAAGTTTTTCGAGTTGGGGCTGCTATCAGTCAAAATGTAGCGGCTGGGGGAAAAAAATGGCCATCGAAGATTCTGAATCTTCGTTCGTTAAACATCGGCAAACTGCGGTAAACTCCGATAAGGACCCGAAAGAACTTTGCTGTTTTAGAAGTTACATAGGAAAATTGACAATCCTGATTATAGAGAATTAATGAAAAGACATTTAATGAAATACAAGAGTCTTTGGCGAATATTTGAAGAGATCTGTTTGTTTCAACGCTAACGAAACTTAGACATTTTACTTGAAGATTAGAAGCTTTGATGCTTTTGGCGAACTTTCTCTCTCCGTTGTAAAAATCAATTTCGATGATTGTATATCATTTTCGACAAATGTATTCTTGAAAAAAAAAAAACAGGCATTGTTTTTTTTTTTTTTTTTTTTTTCTTTATATAAAGACATTCTTCGTAGCTCTCCAGGAGTGTTCGACTTCGTTCATTTATTTTATTAATTTTTTTTTTTTTTTTTTTTGGTGCCGTGTTTATTTTTTTTCAACCCACAAGTGTACACCAGTGTCCGGATAGGCTAAAAGGGACGACTATTGAAATTGCACCACCAGACTTCTGGGATCTAATCGCAACGTGGGACAGTGGTCCGTTGTTGCAAAAGACGTCCTATAGTCCAGCTTTTGTGGCGACGTCATCGGACGGGATCGCCGCGACCGAGTGGCAGTGTCACAACTGGGATCGTCACGACC
Organism: Ascarosepion bandense; assembly: GCA_037127315.1. NCBI lineage: Eukaryota > Metazoa > Mollusca > Cephalopoda > Sepiida > Sepiidae > Ascarosepion > Ascarosepion bandense. Next base: position 420,774 of record JBBBDQ010000744.1, on the reverse strand, counting down.
GTTGGCGAGGACGAGCGTCACATAAGGGCTACCGTGCCCTGTGCGGTATCACAACAGGTTGCCGCCAGGCGAATAGACAGCCAGTCAGGCTGAGGCGTCACATCTGGTGCCGTTTCGACCAGGATCTGGCTTGAGGGCCAGCCGCACTGCAGCGTCACAGCTGGTTGCCATGACCAAGATCAACCCTGAGTTACCGCCGAGCGAATTGAGGGGGTCAGCCGTCCGCACTAGAGTGTTATAAGCTGTCTTATTTCAGTGTTGCCAACTTCGAAGTTTCAAGACGGCTTTATTTTCTCGTCATGTTTATTTGCTTTTACTGGTGCAGTTTCCCTTCTTTTGTTTTTCATATTTATATGTAGTTTTGTGTAATTGGACGTCTTTGTGTGTGAGTGATTCTTTTTGCTTGTTAAATGTTGTTTCTTAAGCGGTGTAGGATTTGTTGGTGATTAATTACTATTTATTGTGTTTACCTCTTTTAAGCATTCTTAACTCGATGCCTGCTCAATTACTTTATACTGAGTCAACCACTTTTTCTATTTTGAGCTGACCTCTTAATGCTGTGTTGGGCCAACTTTTTCTTACCATATTAGTATATATGTCCGCTTAAAATATTTTTAGGTCATGATTAAGTATTTGTGCTTGTGTATGCGTGCATGTTGATTGTTTTTGTATTCTTTTGTGCGTGATTTTTTTTTCCATTTGATGATTGTTGTACTATCTGGTTGTTTCTTTTTCCACTTTCTTTCTTTATCATCCGTTTTTTTTTTCTTGTTTGTAATAGGGGGTTTGTACATGTGTATTTGTATGTGATAGTTTGAGGGTTACATCTTGTGTTGTATTTATTCATTTTTGTTAATATTTAAGTAGGACAGTAAATATTTCAGTCATACCAACTTCAAACTTTTATGAAGGACTTATTGTAATGTCTTCACTCTTCAGAGTTATTTGCATTTTTTACTAGAGTTTCCAAAATTTTTTCATATTTATATGAAGTTTGGTGCAGTTTGATATTTTTGTGTGTTAGTGATACGTTTTGCTTTTTGAATGTTGTTTCGTAAGTGGTATAGTATTTGTTAGTGGTTAATTCCTTTTTATTGTGTTGACCTCTTGTAAGCGTGCTTAAGTATATGCCTGCTAAATTACTTCATGATGAGTTGACCCCTTTTTACCATTTTAGGCTGACCTATATGTATATACGTGTGGAGCGGGTGTATAAACTGTGATGAAATATAGATCAAATATGGTCTGGAATCCGAGAGAATGATATGATAAGGAATGAATAGAAAACTTTTATGAGTCTAACATCTTTTGCTTTTATTAAAATTTCATCAGAGAATGATATACGAAGAAGAAAAAGAAAATTCTGCAAGTTTTTTTTATTTTTTGTTGCGTTGTTTATTTTTTGTTGCGTTGTTTCGACTTCGTTCATTTATTTTATTAATTTTTTTTTTTTTTTTTTTGGTGCCGTGTTTATTTTTTTCAACCCACAAGTGTACACCAGTGTCCGGATAGGCTAAAAGGGACGACTATTGAAATTGCACCACCAGACTTCTGGGATCTAATCGCAACGTGGGACAGTGGTCCGTTGTTGCAAAAGACGTCCTATAGTCCAGCTTTTGTGGCGACGTCATCGGACGGGATCGCCGCGACCGAGTGGCAGTGTCACAACTGGGATCGTCACGACCGTTGGCGAGGACGAGCGTCACATAAGGGCTACCGTGCCCTGTGCGGTATCACAACAGGTTGCCGCCAGGCGAATAGACAGCCAGTCAGGCTGAGGCGTCACATCTGGTGCCGTTTCGACCAGGATCTGGCTTGAGGGCCAGCCGCACTGCAGCGTCACAGCTGGTTGCCATGACCAAGATCAACCCTGAGTTACCGCCGAGCGAATTGAGGGGGTCAGCCGTCCGCACTAGAGTGTTATAAGCTGTCTTATTTCAGTGTTGCCAACTTCGAAGTTTCAAGACGGCTTTATTTTCTCGTCATGTTTATTTGCTTTTACTGGTGCAGTTTCCCTTCTTTTGTTTTTCATATTTATATGTAGTTTTGTGTAATTGGACGTCTTTGTGTGTGAGTGATTCTTTTTGCTTGTTAAATGTTGTTTCTTAAGCGGTGTAGGATTTGTTGGTGATTAATTACTATTTATTGTGTTTACCTCTTTTAAGCATTCTTAACTCGATGCCTGCTCAATTACTTTATACTGAGTCAACCACTTTTTCTATTTTGAGCTGACCTCTTAATGCTGTGTTGGGCCAACTTTTTCTTACCATATTAGTATATATGTCCGCTTAAAATATTTTTAGGTCATGATTAAGTATTTGTGCTTGTGTATGCGTGCATGTTGATTGTTTTTGTATTCTTTTGTGCGTGATTTTTTTTTCCATTTGATGATTGTTGTACTATCTGGTTGTTTCTTTTTCCACTTTCTTTCTTTATCATCCGTTTTTTTTTTCTTGTTTGTAATAGGGGGTTTGTACATGTGTATTTGTATGTGATAGTTTGAGGGTTACATCTTGTGTTGTATTTATTCATTTTTGTTAATATTTAAGTAGGACAGTAAATATTTCAGTCATACCAACTTCAAACTTTTATGAAGGACTTATTGTAATGTCTTCACTCTTCAGAGTTATTTGCATTTTTTACTAGAGTTTCCAAAATTTTTTCATATTTATATGAAGTTTGGTGCAGTTTGATATTTTTGTGTGTTAGTGATACGTTTTGCTTTTTGAATGTTGTTTCGTAAGTGGTATAGTATTTGTTAGTGGTTAATTCCTTTTTATTGTGTTGACCTCTTGTAAGCGTGCTTAAGTATATGCCTGCTAAATTACTTCATGATGAGTTGACCCCTTTTTACCATTTTAGGCTGACCTATATGTATATACGTGTGGAGCGGGTGTATAAACTGTGATGAAATATAGATCAAATATGGTCTGGAATCCGAGAGAATGATATGATAAGGAATGAATAGAAAACTTTTATGAGTCTAACATCTTTTGCTTTTATTAAAATTTCATCAGAGAATGATATACGAAGAAGAAAAAGAAAATTCTGCAAGTTTTTTTTATTTTTTGTTGCGTTGTTTGAATTTCATTGGTTATACACTTCGCCTCCCCGGCGTCACCCTTTTTTCTGGCCTTAAGTGGAATCATCACATTGAATTAATAGCCAAATCCACTTCTAGGAAGGTTGGGTCACTGTGTCGGAGTAGGAAGTTTTTTTTCCGCCTGAATCTATTTTGCACATTTACAAATCAACCATTCGACCATGCATGGAATACTGTTGTCATATCTGGTCAGGCGCCCCTGCTGTTCGTCTCAGTGTTCTCGACTCCAGCCACTTTCTTCCCTCTGTCTCTTCTATAAATATTTTCATGGCTTCTGCTCTGACGAATTTGGGTCACTGATCCCCCTCCACATGAATTTACTCGGGCAACCAGAATGGCAACAAGGTCTCGTCCTTTTATAGTTAGATCAACCAAATGCAGGTGACAATTCTACTCCAACAGCTTCTTTTCTCGCACTTCCCGCCTGTGTATCTTGTTCTTTACCTTTCTCTGTACCTTCGGAACTGTCTTCACTCCAGAGTTCATATCCTTCTGTTTCCCTTTCTGTTTCTCCCCTGTAGCTGATTCGTCTTTGTCTTCACTCTTTTCCTCTCTTACGTAGCACCCTGCACATCAGTGGCGTCAACGCTTTGCTTGGGGTGAAATGATATATATATATATATATATATATTCAGTCAGTTAAGTGCCATACGTGAAACACGCTTGGGCGATCATGTCTCGAAAGAGACATGACTGACTGAGCAGAAGATTATCCGGCAGTAGGTTACCATTGCCTGCTGCGGTAGACTGGTTATAGAACCCAATCTGTCCTGTTATTTAACCCATAACTGGAGGGAAGAGACGGATTAATACCTTTCCTAGGGGTATTTGCGCGTAAGTAAATGCAATGAATTCAAATGGAATTCGAACTCGGCTCCCCAATTTCTTGTTCCGAACCGATATCCACTGTACCACAGCGCACATCCGCTCATTGCTTTTTTTAAAACTTCATCAGAGAATGAAATATGGAGAAGAAAAAGAAAATTCTGCTATTTTTTATGCTTGCGTTGTTTGAATTTCATTGGTTAAGACGGCCTCAAGTGTATTAGTTTTGTCATCCAATGTTCGTGTACATATTTCGTGTGTATATTTATCATAATTCTAGTTTGAATATGCAGCAAATGGATGATAATTTATATTCGTCTGTTTATGGTGTGTACTAGGCATTTTTTTATAGAAATTTCTGCTACTTTTAATTTTTGTGTCGTTTGTTTTTCATTTTAGGCCTCATGTGAATTTACTTTGTTCAGCAGCGATCCTGTGAGTAATTCGTGCGCGAATGTGTATCGAAATTCTAGTTTGTCTATGCTGGTTTCGGATTTTACTTGGTGAAATAAACATCACCCTACCTAGAGAAGGTCGTCTAAAGAAAAACTTCCTCTTGAAATGAATCGAACCTGTAATACTTTTTTCCCTTTCAGGGAAGCTTACCAAATGGTTAGGGAAAACCAGCATAGACCCAATGACCTATTTGAGAATTGTGCATCTGTTTGCTTTATTTTCGTATCCAATAAACATTAGAAGAGTTATTTGTAAGCAATCAATAGATTCTTTTTAATCCAACATGATTTCTTATTTATAATAAATTTCAATAACATGAAGAGCGACTCATACTAAAGTAACGTTTATAGCAATTAGAATTTTTAAAATAAATTAATAGTTTATATATATATATATATATATATATATATATATATATATATATATATACATTCTGTCTGTAAACGAGTTATTACGCAACCTTGGTTTCTATTATGGGTGGTGTATTTAGGCTATTTTCAATAACTAATTTTACCGTTTACCGTTATTTTTTTTATTTTATTTTATTTTTTTTTTTAGTACGCTCACCTAACGGTGTTTTTTTTTAAACGCTCACGTGGCAAGGAATTTTTGAACGCGTATTTTTTAAAATTTCAAGGAATTATGTGGTTTTCATCCATGGTTGTATTGACCTAAGGTTATAGAACCCAGTCTGAACAGCATTTTTCCTATAACTGAGGCGGGAAGAGATGATATTTCTCAAGGGTATTAGCACCTAAGTAAACGTAATGAATTCGACTGAAATTCGAACTCGGCACTCCGATTTCTCAATCTGAGCCGCTACCAATGTCATCACGTGAACGCCAATATGCGAACATTAATTCTGTTGCAATAACAACGGAATGTATTATTAGTAAATATTGCTAATTGGATAATAACATTTTTTTCTATTGTTTCGTGCTTTCTTGGCAAAAATAATCCTTTATGGAACTTTATAGACTGACGCTACTATATCATAAACAAAGAACCACTTCCATTGAGGATATTCAGCAACAGCAACAACTAAAATGGATAGTACATGTAACTCGAAGAGAAAATAATGACATTAAGGTGTCGATATTCAACACTACTTCGAATAAAAGGTTAGAAAGAAACTTTCGTTAGTACTGGAAAGAGTAGTAACAGTTACAGGACTTCAGAAACCTAATTTCCTAAAATTGCTTTAATAGAAAGATTTTCAAGAGCAGCAACAACTAAAATGGATAGTACATGTAACTCGAAGAGTAATTAATAACATAATATGTTGATATTCAACACTACTTCAAATAAAAGGTTAAGAAGAAAACACCGATCAATGCTGGAAAGAGCGATAAAATCTACTGAAAAACTGCTTTAATGCAATTTCCTGAAAAACTACCTTAATGGAAGACTTTTAAAATGACAAACTATAGCAGCCAAGTAAAAAATGTAACACTACAAAAAATTCTTTGTTGCAATTATTAGGCCACCCCAGTGTTTAAAAAAATTATGTATTTCATACTCTTTTTTAATATTTATTGCCAATTGAATAATTGTAAATGGAAATAGAATGGTTCTATTATTAAGAATGCACAATAACATGTGCATCGAATGGATGTATAAATATTTAATAATTACCTATATTTCATCAATGAAAGAATGAAGAAAATGTACGGTGATTCGGACGAGTTTATCTTTGCTTCCTTACCTTGAAAAATTTTGCGAAGTAATAATAGCAAAAGAAACATTCTATTTTCATTTGGCAAAAAATACTAAAAGTAGTATGAAATACAACATTTCTTTAAAAAAAAAACTAGGGTGGCCTAATAATTACAGCCGGCAGTATATATATATATATATATATATTCATTGATTGATTGTATAATTACTTAGTTTTAGGTCATAATAAAATTAGACCAGTGCACCTTTGTATTAAAAAGTGTTCAATACTATTATATTGTAGAACTTTTGAACTGGTTTCCGACTGGAATATATATATATATATATATATATATATATATATGTGTGTGTGTGTGTGTGTGTGTGTGTGTGTGTGTGTGTGCTCTAAATTTTATATATCGAGCTCTGTTTTAAATTAATGTTTTGGACGTTGTAAAATTATTTTTTCTTCGTTCCTTATTAACTCGGATATTTAATACATAGTGTATTAAAAACGGCTCATTACATATATACGTGCATGTCTGCGAGTGTGTATGTGTGTATGTGATGAATTTATAATTTAAATGTACTCTATTTTTATGCAAATAAATTTAAAAAAAAAATACACTGATAATATACATTTCAACGAAAAAAAATGAAAATGGAACATTAACATCCAAACCGGAATGTCCGTTAAGCAATATATATAGTGTTGTGTCAAAAGTCACAAAGATATTTTCTTGTATTATTAATTAGTTTCGATTAACAATATATATATATTTTATAGATAGATAGATAGATAGATAGATAGATAGATAGATAGATAGATATTTGTATGTGAGTTTATGCTTCCATGTTGTCAAAATGTAGAATAACTATTATTATTCTTATCAACAATATCTCTCTCTAATACCCCCTCTCTCTCTCTCTCTCTCTATATATATATATATATATATATATATATATATATATATATATATAAAGTATGTTTTGCTCGAAAAATAAATAACTAATGACCAGAGTATTTCTGAAAGTTAACATTTTTAAACGTAAAGGTGTTTAAACCTCTTAGTAACATTTGACAGTATATATATATATATATATATCGGTCGAGTTTCGATCCCGGCCAGAAGCAAGTGGAGTAGTCTAGTTACACTGATGAGATGTGATAAAATGGAACAAGCTTGTATGTGGATGACTAATATATATATATATATATATATATATATATATATATATATATATATATATATTAATAATAATATTTATTAATAAATTATAACATTGATATGTTATAATAATACTACAAAAGTAGCTATTTTGTTTCGACATTTTTGTGTCTTATCAAGTGATGTGGTTGTTTCAAATTATTAGCTCTACTTTGTATTGAGCACTTTTTTAAAAAATAGTGTTTCTTTGGATGGGGAATATTATTCCACCCATACTTGTATATATATATATATATATATATATATATATATATATATATATATATATATTGTTCTACGTTGATGGTAAGATTTGGAGTTTTATGAATTATGCAATCATAATTGCACAACGTATGAAATTGATATAGGCGTAGGATATATTAATGCATATATGTATATTTATTAATATATATATATATATATAGTTTTGTTCAGACTACACTAAGCACTGTTTTATTAAAACCTGAATAATATCATTATACTTGTGCGTACTTCCATATGTATAATTATTAATTCACATAAGTATATATATATATATATATATATATATATATATATATATGTGTGTGTGTGTGTGTGTGTGTGTGTGTGTGTGTTCATAAATTATGTATTACGCAAAAACAAATAAATAAATAAATAACATTTGAAAAGAGTGTTTCTGGAATTCCAGTCAAATTCTTTGCATTCGCTTACGCACAAATGCCCTTAGTAAAGTATTAATCCCTCTCTACCTCCAGTTATGGGTCAAATAATAAGACAGATTGGGTTCTATAGATTTGGGTGGCAACCAGTCTACTGCAAAAAGCAATGGCAACCTACTGCAGAATAATCTTCTACCCAGTCAGTCATAACTCTTTCGAGACATGATCGGACAAAGCGTGTATCACGTATGACACTTAACTGAGTGATTTCTAGAAGATGACATTTTTAACCCGATCCACTGAAATTCTGTGTAGGGACAAAATAAATTGACTTTTTAATTTTGTTCATGAGCGATAACAAAAAAAAATGTCGTAAAATGTTGAA
>JBBBDQ010000744.1:392500-407500 GCA_037127315.1 Ascarosepion bandense | reverse complement strand
GTAGCAAAGATGAACTCGTCCGAATCACCCTAAATTTTCTTCATTCTTTCATTGATGAAACTGCCATATAGATAATTGTTAAACATTTATAAATTCATTTGATGCACATGTTATTGTGCAATATTAACAAAAGAACCATTCTATTTTCATTTACAATTATTCACTTGGCAATAAATACTCAAAAATAGTATGAAATACATCATTTTTTAAAACACTAGGGTGGCCTAATAATTATGGCTGTTAGCGTATGTATTTCGAAATATATACCAACACGATGATATATATATATATATATATATATATATATATATATATATATATATATTCTTGCATTTACTGCGTTCATTTCAGGACATAGACGATCACGGATCTTCATAAATTTCTATATTGTTTGGTATTCAGGAGTTCTTCCTTTACTAACGCCCTCGGCATCTATTGACACAAGCTACCCAAGTAAACGGTGTGCTGCCTTCCTATAATTCTCTTGCCCACAATATACTCCGAGAGAATTAAAATTTCCAAACACTCCTTTCTCGTTATGTGGTATTTCCTAATTTTGAGTATAAGGGTTCTTTTTGCTATCATATATATATCTATATATATATATATATATATATATATATATATATATATACTGGCCTGAATGTTTTTGAGAAATTTTGTTCGGAAAATATATGTCAAAAATATTTAGGCCGGCATATATATATATATATATATATATATATATATATATTTTAATCATATCACCCCGAGCAACATTGGCATATATATATAAATATATATGTATATTTTTAATCATATCACCCTGAGCAAGATTGGAAAAGAGAAAGCCGGAAACCACATCCTAAACAGGGAACAAGGGATGAGCCTCTTCACCTGTTCTATAGACGTGGGTAGAGTGTGAACCGGGCGATAGTTTAGTATATCTACTCCAATTGAAAAAAAGAAAAAAGTGAGAAGATTGGAAAAGAGAAAACCGGAAACCGCATCCTAAACAGGAAACAAGGGATGAGACTCTCCACCTGTTCAATAGACGTGGGTGGAGTGTGAACCGGTATATATATATATATATATACCGTTTAAGTAAAAACAGTGTCTGTACTTAAATAAAAGTATTTACTAAAAATAATGTTCAAGAAATTAATTAAAATATGTCGGTTGTTAATCCATTTCGTAAATCCCCTGAACTTTCCGTAATATATATATATATATATATATATATATATATAGGTAAAGTGAACCCAATCTTTTACGATTTTGAGTTCCCTGGTATTTAATTTTTAATAAAAAATGCTCAGTACCATAAATATTGTAGACCATAATATATACATATAATTATGAATTAAAAGTACATTGCGACACATTGATGACGAGAAAAATCCCAAAACATAGAAATATCCGTGCCACAATGTACATTTTATTCATATATTTATATATATATATATATATATATATATATATATATATATATATATATATGTTACATAGAGGGTATTTTTAGTGAATATCCATGATATACACCCCTAACTACGCTAATAGCTTGTTAATGAAATTTAAGATTTCTCAGTTTCCTCTGAATTGTCTTTTAATAAACTTTATCAGGTGGTTTGCACAATACGGCAACACCCCTGTTAGGTTTTCATTATTCAGTGTTTTTCTTTTGTTTTGTTTTTTTTTTTATTCGATAGTTTTAGGGTGAACCACGCTAATAGCTTTTGTACGAGAATTACACATCTGTACATTTTCTGGAGAAAATGATGCATATAAGCATACTTTGAGCATATATTTAACAGAAAACAATAAAATCGTCTCTGTTATGATAAAGACCGTTGTTTATATATACATGCATCCATCTTTTCAACACACACACACACACACACACATATATATGTGGCTCACTTATAGATTTTTTTCGTGTTTTTGCTCTAATACTGTATTTTCGTACTTTCGTATTGAGCACTTTTTCTGGTGTTTAGGTACCGTTTTGGGGTTATTTTCTTTCCTGCGGATACTTGACAGTTCTTGTTCCGCTGGTTTCTTTTTTTCTCCCCCATTATCTGACGAAATATTACGCCTGATTTTAACGGATTTAGGTTCTGTTTGTTAACATTTTTTCAAAGGTTTAGATTAGCGTAAACTTACGGAGTCTAGTTTATTATATATATATATATATATATATATATATATATCTTCATATCGGAATGGCCATTTCAACATCTTTGAATTAATCCTTTTTTAATATATATATATATATATATATATATATATATATGATTAAAAACAATCGGATGTCTAACTGTACTGATGAGCTGTGATACAGCGAAATAGATCTATCTGCGGCTAACTATATACATATTCCTCCTGTCACGCTCATTTAGAGAGAGAGAGAGAGAGAGAGAGAGAGAGAGAGAGACAACCACGTGGCATCGTCAGCTCAGTTCATTTTCTTTACTATCAGTTATTGAACTTTACTACCAGTTATGAAAGCGCCTGTCGCTTATTTGCTCTTCAACGGTGCCTTATTATTTCACTTTATACAATTTTTTTTTTGCAATAATGTTGTCGTCGAGTAGTGAAGTATCTATATATATATATATATATATATATATATATATATATATATATATATATTTGAAAGTCAAGTCAATTACGCAACATTGGTTTCAAGATTTCCGTATCATCAGGCGTTTATAAAAAACGCCTGAACTTACTGAAAGTTTGAAACCAAGGTTGCGTATTCCACTCACTTCCAAATTAAACTTTTAAAAACTCTACATTATATATTTATTGCAGACTTTTTTTATACAACTGTATACTGGTATAATTTAATTCACACCAATAACTAGTTAATAATCATTGTATATATATATATATATATATATATATATATATTCTATTCACGTTCAAGGTGGATAACATCTGGCTATTCATCTAATAATTTTCTCAAATATTTTTCCGTCGTTTTTGCTAGCAGAGGTACAGAGGTATTATAAAATTTATTGGCATAATGAATTATTTGACCACATGAGAGCCATTTTGACGGATAACATGAAAAATTGTATTAGAGATGGATTCTTTTAATATTTCTTTTATAGTAGCCGGTTGGACTGCCTTTGGTTTATCTTTGATGGCCGCCCATAAGATACTTTCGATGTAAATTGACGTCCATCGGCATAAACATATTACTTAATGAGGAAACAAATATTTTCGATATAGTTAAGATCCGGGGAGTCTGGCAGCCACACTGTCAGTCTCTCACCTTGCATGCGGTAAGAGCCTTGGAATGCTTGTATGGTCCTGTCGGAATGAGAGAGGTCGTTGTCGGACATGAATACCAACGTCCTAAATATTGACACAGGTATATCATCTAGCCGGGGATCTAACAACACCTCCGTCAGGTGTTTATAGTCAGAGGCTGCTGTAACTCATTCAAGCACTCTGACTTAACCAAGATCTCTATCCACATTGATATCATCCCACATGACTCTTCCACCCTGTTGTTGACGTTGTAAACGTTGACGCTCATCTTTGAAATAGACCTCACGAATTGCTCAACCGGCAGTTCTGTCAGAGGTCGCCCTCGACTCATCAATGAACAGAACACAACTAATGCCCAATGTCATGTAATTACGAGCCCGTTCTATCCGCAAATTCCTGTGACGGGACATTAGAGGAGACGGTTTCACAGAAGTCATCGTCCGAGGATGTGATTTCTGGTGAATTTCGGTATATGAGGAAATCTAGCGGCGGTTTGTCTGTGTTTCTAACGTAACTTACGGCTAATATTCCTTAAATCCATAGCTGCCACTGTCTTGGAGGTCCTGTTATCGCCTGGTTCACACTCCACCCACGTCTATTGAACAGGTTAAGAGGCTCATCCCTTGTTCCCTGTTTAGGATGTGGTTTCCGGCTTTCTCTTTTCCAATCTTCTCAATTTGTTTTTTTTTTCAATTGGAGTAGATAGATCTATCTATCGTCAGGTTCACACTCCACCCACGTCTATTGAACAGGTTAAGAGGCTCATCCCTTATTCCCTGTTTAGAATGTGGTTTCCGCTTTCTCTTTTCCAATCTTTTCACTATTACGTAGTCCCCTGCACATCAGTGGCGTTACCGCCTTGCTCGGGGTGATACGATTATATATATATATATATATATATATATATATATATATATATATATAAGTTCCATCAGATGACATAGAACCGTGCCCACATGACGGCCAAGCGTCTAATAAAAGTGATCTGAAATTTACTTTGATGTATTCTTAGTAAAATACTATAAAATTCTATATGAATAACTTATTCATCTGGACACTAAAATTAACAGGTTGAGAAATAAAATTAGACAAATCCGACACCTCAACATGTCTTTTTGCATGCGCTTATCACTGGGTTTCAAAGAAAGAATTATCTTTTTAAGATAATGCTTTTTTAAAATTTTCTTCAGCATGGATTAAAAAAATAATTATTCAGCAGTAACTATGATAAAAAATACAAAAAGAAAGGTTCAGTAGACATAAACTTGAACGACATGTTAAGATACAGATATTTGCTGTTTCCAAAATGTCGGAACTTACAAGTTATACATATATATTTTTTTCCTTTTTCAAATATCTAAATATAAAAATTAAACCAAAACATAAATTTAAATGACTTTAAAAAAATAAAAAAATAGCAAACATTCTTCTTTCTTCAAAGATCGGCAATGGCGTATAGTTAAAAAGCCTCAATTCCGCTGATTGTAAATGAAACGGACTTATTGATTAGTAAAATGAGCAGTTCGTAATTATTGCTTGCGTGCGTCTGTGTATGAATGTATGAGCGCGCATATATGTGAGTGTATGAGATATTTAAATCATTCTCGCTTTTTTCACTCTCTCTTTCTCACTATCTCTCCCTCGATATCTTCACGTTTACCGTCACTTCTTTGTTGATAGGTGCGTCTGTGCTTTTGTGTACTGTATATACTAGTGGATGATGGGATTTGAAAAAGAATCTGCGCTGAAAAGTCATCGGCCAGAAACACTTGCCTAAATCTTACCCTATCTTCAATAGGTTCTGAAATCCCTTCTTCGTGAAACCAATTACTCTACCTACACTCAATATATATATATATATATATATATATATATATATATATATATATAATTTTTACGAACATATACAGAGAACCACACACACGCATAAAAGAACACCAACGGGTAAGCTCAACTAAAACACACACAAGCATAACAAGCCACACATTTGTCTAAATGTTGAGCTACGATATTCAGTACACTTCCACGTAGACAGATCGAATTAGAACCAACTTAATAAATAATTATCCAAATGTTGGAGAATTTTTGTCTTTATTTTCACCTGAAATTAAAGCCAAAATACAATGGTTAGAACGGCTCATGAGTAAACATAATAGTCATTCATTGTCTCTTATATTTAACAGTATATGTTTACAAAATTATCTGCTGCCTCGATATAGTATATATATATATATATATATATATATATATATATATATATATATGTATGTATCATGTCGGTGCAAAAGTTTTTGGCGATTTAAAATTTCATCTTGAAAATGAAAAACTGTGTTTTTAAACATCTTTTTTCATAACAATAACGACCTTTGCACTCTATAACTTGATTCCATCTGTCAACGAGGTTATAAATGTCTCGCTTGTAAAATTCTTTAGGGTTTGATGTGAAATATGAATCTAACTCATGTTTAATCTCCTCTCGTGGTTAACCTAAGGCCATCTAAATGGTTTTGTCATCCTCGTAATAAGTGATAATCCGAGGGAGATACTCAGGAGAATATACAGGATGGGGAAAGATGGAACTTCTCATCACCTGTGACAAGCCTACCCAAAAATGGTGTCTGAAGGTGTCGTGAAAGCAAAAATTCGCAACAAGAAACACGTTGTCGCAGGTTCACGGGAGAACATGGGTGAGACTATTGCAGAAAAATATGAATGATGCTTTAATAATCTGAAAGAAAAATTTATAAATTAATCATGATGATATGTTTAAGTAATAAAAATATGCGTAAAATAAATGACAAAGATTTAAAATGCTCCTTTTACAAACCGGCAAAACTTTTGCACCGACCTGATATATAAAGTATGTATATGTGTGCATGTGAGCGTTTTAACTTTTAGTATGTGTATGTAGTTAGCCTATGGATGTATACTAAAGTAGTGAGACGATATACTTACATACACACGCATATATCTATGTGTGTGTCTGTGTGTGCGTATGTGTGTGTGTGTGATTCTATGTCATATATATATTGAAAAGTTTAGTTGTTACGCATTTCGTCCAATAAAGTCCTTTTTCCATTTTCTTATAATATATATATATTATATATCTAGCCACACTGATGAGCTGTGATACAGCGAAACAGGCTTGTATGTGGATGACTAATATATATATATATATATATATATATATATATCAACATGCAGTGTGGGTATAGAAGAATCCAAAGGAGTATTCTGTACATACACTGGTAGGATAACTCTCTAAGAGAACTCTAAACATATGCATATAAATACATATAGAGCAAATATAAGAAAAATTAAGGCAGACAGGTTATCTCATGGTGATGGTTCGCCTGAAATAGTCCATACTTCCGATTCACCATGACATAACGTGTCTGCCTTAATTTTATATATATATATATATATATATATATATATATATATATATATATATGGATTCATTTCAGATAAGTTTGAATTAATTTATTGCATTCGAACCATTCTGATAATGAAAATATGTTTTACCTTTAATTTAATATAGAAAAAAATGGGAAATACATTGAAAGTTTTCGCCTTAAATAAGAATTGTAAGCATAAATGTTAACGACTTTTTTCAAAAGTCATTCTTTTCCCATTTTTCTTCTTTAATCACGAGAAACGCCAACTTAGGGAAAAAGTAATAAGCTTCATTATTTAAGCATATACACAAATAGCAAGACACTCATTTCATTCTTTCATTTTGGGATCTGAATGGCGAAATGCATGATCAAATCTATTTTCAATTATATATATATCTGTAAATTCAGAAAAAATGCAAGTTAAAAATGTCTATTTCCCCTCTAAATTTTTCTGAATTTACAGATAAATAAAAAAATATCCGCTCTGTAAGTTAAATTAATTTACAATGAGCTCTCTATTGGATCAGTTTTAATATTTTAACGATATTACTAGGATACTTCTGGATTATGTACCAACCTTATCCCGGAATATTTACCAATCCTATCCTGGTTTTACTGCTTATATATATATATATATATATATATATATATATATATATATATATATATATATATATGTATATAAAACTGGATATCATGACAGCATATGTATCTATATTAAGAAGGGAACTTCGTCGGGGTGCAATAGTTAGCAAGTTTGTTTCTCTAGATCAATTGCGACTAATAGTGGTTGTGATCCTCACTGGGTTCCTCATATTTTCAGCATACTTTTACTTTTAATCTACGCTAAGTAAATAGCTATATTTATATTAATAATACACACACACACACACACACACACACAAATATATATATTATTAGTTATAATTTATGTACATGTTCTAAAGAATAATATCTAATAAATATTCATAGCTCTATTTTTAAATTGAGCACTGTTTGAAATTAATGTTTTGAACTTTGCAATTATTTTCTTCGTTCCTAATTCATTCATATATATATATATATATATATATATATTCTTCTATGTGCTATGTCCCTTCCGAACGTAGGCGATCACGCTCTTCCACATCATCCTATCACTTGTAGCTCTTCAAAACACTTCTCCTGTTATCCCTCCCAAACTCTGCTCAAGTGCATCAAGAATGTCACGCATTGCTTTACCCTGCCTATCCTTTCCTCTATCCGTCTCGTGATTATCAGATTCCCCATTCCCTCCTTCCTCATTAAATGTCCCAGAAACGTCAACTCTCTTTTCCTTATGTTAAGTATCAGTTTTCTTTCAGTTTCCATCTTCTCTACAACCTCGTGGTTTCTCAAATGTTCGGTCCATGGTATCCCCAGCATCCTTCTGTAGGATCAGATTTCGGTTGCTTTAGGCCTTCTTTCATTTTTGATATTGTCCAGCATTCACTACCATATTGAAGGACAGACATCACATAGTAGTCCAGTACTTACTTCTTTATAATAAATCAAATATATAAATTTTATATAGTCAGAAACTATTATAGATTTATATTTTTACTCTAGTCATTTTAACTGGTGCCTATATATGCTTGATTATGAATTAATATATGAACTCTAGAAAAGATTATTGAAAGAACTCCTATACAATTTCTTGCTCCTTTGTTGTATTCATATTTTGAGAAGTAGGTCAATGCGATATTGTTTTTATTATCCTTCCGAATGCATTAGTTATTTTCAAGAACAAACAACAAAACAAGAACTTCGAAGAGTTTATCCTCAATGTTTATCTATCTATCTATCTATCTATCTATCTATCTATCTATCTATCTATCTATCTATCTATCTGTCATTGGCTGTTCACTATCTATCTATCTATCTATCTATCTATCTATCTATCTATCTATCTATCTATCTATCTATCTATCTGTCATTGGCTATTCACTATCTATCTATCTATCTATCTATCTATCTATCTATCTATCTATCTATCTATCTATCCTAAGCTGTTCACTATCTATCTATCTATCTATCTATCTATCTATCTATCTATCTATCTATCTATCTATCTATCTATCTATTCTGTTCAGTATCTATCTATGTAGCTAGATAGTCAGCTAGCTACATATCTATTGTAAAAAAATATGCATCTCTTGCTGATACCAAGATAGACTAAGTTAAGTTCGCATAGAGAAAATATTATCGTCTTCTATGCGGACAGGTGTTGTTGATGCTATCATCAATCAAATAATAATAATTACATACACATACACACACACGTGTGTGTGTGTGTGTGTGTGTGTGTGTGTGTGTGTGTGTGTGTGTGTGTGTGTGTGTGTGTGTGCCAGTGCAAGTGTCTCTATTCTCTCGTCTTTCCAAATCGATGATACTTCTCTTGAATCTATGATATGGAATCTCTACTCAACTACACCTCAATTTTCATAAGTTTATTTTCATATAAAATTCAACTTTTATTATTGTTATCTAATTATTTACAATAATGAATCGTGTGCAATACAGAGGATAATCCAACGAGAAAAAATATATTAAAATGAAAATTAGAGACATGTTGTCATAGGTTATTCCATTTTAAATTAATCAAATATGTTTTATAGCAATTTTTATATGAATGAGATTTTTGTAGTTCAAATGTTGCATAGTTTAACACATTCATAATAATGGATAAAAAAAATAGAGAATTTTATATAGTGCTCTTTTCTAAGGGATTTAGCATGAGCAAAACTAATTCACGGATTTGGAGAATAAATAAAAAAGATGCCAAAATGACGTTAAAATCCCCAAAACATTTCCAGCCTTAAATAGTCAGTAGTCGTTAGTTTAGTTTATAACGTAAATAAATGTAGGTAGAAAAATGCAGACGCTGATAAGGGAGATAGTGTCACAAAACACTCCCCGGGTCCTCCAATCAGGCTTGATCCAGTGGTAACTACCCTTGACCCTCGCGACCGGTAGGACCCGTGGAGTGCTTTGTGACCCTATCTACCTTATCAACATTTGTTTTTTTTCTACTTACATTTATAAATTTATAAACATTACCAATTAAATTAAGAAAAATTAAAGAATGAAAAAATTAAAGAATGAAAAAGGAAACATTTTAGAAGACTAGAAAAATTGATTAAAACATTACTAAAATCTTCCTTATCGGTCGTTTTTAACGAAAAATCTTTATGTATATATATATATATATATATATATATATGTGTGTGTGTGTGTGTGTGTGTGTGTGTGTGTGTGTGTGTTTATAAGTATTGGGCGCAGTAATCTTTTATTAAGCATGTTTCTTTATTGACCGACAAGGAAGACTTTATTAATTTTTGAATTAATTTTTCCAGTATTCTTACATGTTTCCTTTTTGCTGAAGATAAGGAGTGTAAAAATGTTCCATAATAATTTTAGACTTGAAAAGCACTTTCAGCCATTTCACTGACCATTTCAATGATATTATTTTTCCGTTGTTGTTCTTATGTCCTCATGTTTGACTTTCAATTTTGATGTATTTTTGTTATATTTTGTGATTTTGAAAGGGAGAGTTCCTTAAAACTATCACGTGATGCGCATGGCAGGGCATCGAGTGGGTGTCCCCCATTTTTTCTTTTTTTTAAATTTCAAAACTTTGACTGTTAAAAAATGTAAGGTTGATGCTAGAAGAAAATTGTTTTATATAGGGTGCCTCTTGTAGCGAGGTGCCTTTGATATAGTAATTTAAATCCTGTTATATATATACGTATGTATGTGTGTGTGTTTATATATATATATATATATATATATATATACGTATGTATGAGTGTGTGTTTATATATATATATATAGATAAGATATAGATCTATGTATGTGTTTATATATATATATATATATATATATATATATATATATATATATATATATATATATATGTCAGTGTGTCTGTCTGTCTGTCTTTCTATCTGTCTGTGTATGTGCGTGCGTGCATGTCTGGGCGTGTTATTTATGATTTACTTTTGGAGATTCTCTCCTATTTCTATGGAAGTACAATCTAAAAAATACGATCGATGCTCCGAAAATAATGCAACTTAATTAATTGCACGGGAACTGCAAGAGATACGGAGAAGCACTATAAAAAAAAGTAAAATGTTTTTCAAGAAAAACGCACGACATATATATATATATATATATATATATATATATATATATATATATATTGGAAAAAGAAATGATTTTAAAATTTAAATTAGAAACGTATCTCGCGAAATACGTTTCTAACTTAAATTTTAAAATCATTTGTTTCTGATGAAGGACCAAGAACGGTCTGAAATATAAATATAATAATAGAAATAAACAAATACTGCCAAAAAAAATACATTTTTAAACTTACATATTTTTTAGTCGTTGTTTTTCCTATACATATTAAGACAGTATACGTGGATCATCACTATGTTATATATATATATATATATATATATATATATATATAAATTTTAAAATTCAAAACTTCCCTCGTCCATGGGTATACGTGGTCTCACCAACATAGTAAATTTAATCCAGAAGACTCTTAGAGAGCGAAACGTGTCACGTGAAAGTTTTTTCCACTGTGTCTCACATTTTCTCCCCAAACTTGTTTTTAATATATAAAGATTTATATTTCTTTATCTCATATATATATATATATATATATATGAGATAAAGATATATAAATTTCTACAAGGAATTCCTCGCTTCTTTAAAATTCAAATGTGCTAGCATGTAGATGCCCCAAATAGGGTGGAATTAACAGGCAGCTTATTGTATATATATATATATATATATATATATATATATATATATATATATATATGCTGCCTGTTAGATATAACAATTATAGCGCATTTAAGCAACTAATCTTATCAAAATCCTCTTCTAACATTATTTTTAGGGGATATCCGGGTTTACAGTAGATACTACGTTTTGTTTTTGTTCTGTATTTTTTTTATTTCGCTCTTTTTTTTTTTTTTTTTGCTTTTAAATCCTAAACAGTGTGTATTAAATCAACCGTCACTGAATCAGTTGTAATCTTTGTATATATAAAACGAGAGCCGTAGATCATTAAAAGATATCTAATTGATGATGTAGGTATGTCCGAAATACAGCCAAACATGTCTTTCATGGAAACACACGTGGATGTGTATGCCTGTTTGTGTCAGTTAAAGTGAGAAAACGAATGAAACTGTGAGAGAGACAGAGCTTATTGAAAAATTCTCGGCCTGAAAGACTTACTAAAATTTGAACCAATATACCAGACTTTTTGTTTTTTATAGAATCTCATGTAGAGGAATTCTTACCAGAATTACGTTTACATATATATTTCACTCTGATAAGCTTCTTCAGAGATTTATTTACAAGACAGAAACATTTTTTTGAATTAAAAACAAAACAAAACAGTATACTGGAATGTTGATTGGGGCTTGATTTCATTGCTCAGATACGTGTCACGTGTAATAAAGCAAATTTTTTATTTTAACTTGTATGTATAGAAATGCATGTCTTTTTATGATACACGCGTCAGGTGTATTAAAACGTCGGACAACTTTTTAGAATATATATATGAGAAAATCATTAGTGGTTAAATATATGTGTGTTTGGATGAAAAAACAAAATGCATTTCCGTTTAAATTTCTTGCGAAATGTTGTATACAAGTATCAAGCAAACTGTTTCAGAAATAAATTCATTTTGAAAGTAATTAGTTACTTGCGGTTTGATTGAAATAATATTCATTAAAGCATTGATATTTATACATTATTTAATATGAATGTACTCCTCCGGTCAAAAATGACAGCATAATACTTAAGAGGATTATTAGCTGTTTCCTCACAGGTTATCCATCCCCGAACATGACAAGAGAATATATATATATATATATATATATATATATATATATATATATATAAATTCCGAAAACATTGATTAATTAATATTAATTAAAATAATATATTTGAATTAATAAGTTTTGTTTTGGATACTTGCTGGTGAAGCGAGAGATTTCTCGCTGAAATAGCTATTCAACGAAATATAATTTTCTGAATTTATTGATATAATATACATATTTGGCTCTGTAAAATAGATAATACGATTCACATCGAGCCCTCCACCTGAATCATTTTTAATACTGATAAAATTAATATTAATAGGATCTGGTTTTTGGGATTTTACCTGTATACACTTCTTTTTGGGATTTAATATATATATATATATATATACATACGTATATTATCCTACGTCTATGGCACGACTCAATGATTCACCCATTATGCATTCATGCATTCATTGACTCTGAGTGTCATGTGTTGTACAGTTGTCAGGTGCATGTTGCAAAATGATCGTTTAATAAATTTTAATTAACGATTAATTTATAATATGCACCTGACGATTTCCTAATGCATGAAACTCTGAGTCGTGCCATAGACGTAGGACAATATATATATATATATATATATATATATATATATATATATATATATATATATATACACACACGCAACAGTCTTTCTTATAACGAAGAGCATTTTACAGTATTATAATTAAGTAATATATAATACATTCAAAAATATTACGTTTAAATTTATTATAATAAAAAGTACACACACATATACATATACAAAAATTGATATTTAGAGTTGGAGATAGAGAGACAATTTCAAGCACTTCTCATATCCAATTTGTTTGGACAATAGATTATTCATTAGAATATTGGATACCGACACGTCTACTTCCTCGGAAGTCAACATATGTCGAGCCTCATATTAAAGACTTGCAAAACATCCCAGAGCTCGTTATCAAAATACACAGCCCAATCCTGACATATATATATATATATATATATATATATATATATATATATATATATATATATATATATATATATATATATATATATATATATATATATATATATATATATATATATATATATATATATATGTGTATATATAATTGTATATATTTATATATATATATATATTTGTGTATATATATATATACATATATATATATTTGTATATATATATATATGTATATATATATATATATATATATATATATATATATATATATATATATATATATATATATATATATATATATATATATATATATATATATATATATATATATATATATATATATATATATATATGGAAAGTTCCGAAGATTTACGAAAGTTTTAATCGTTGCTCGTATTTTACTAGATAGATTTTTATATATAAATATAACGTTTAATTAAAAAACAGAATATTTACTTAAATACGAGTATTAAAAAATTTTCATGAAAATATATATATATATATATACATATATATATGTATATATATATATATATACTACCGGCCATAATTATTAGGCCACACCAGTTTGAAAAAAATTATGTATTTCATACTATTTTTAGTATTTACTACCAAGTGGATATTTCTAAATAAAAATAGAATGGTTCTTTTCTTAAGACCCTCGGGTCGTGTTGGAATTCTGTTTCGTTTGAAATATTCTTAAAGTAAGTCCTTTTTTTCTGCCTAATTTTAAATTTTAAGCTTTTCATGTTTAATTGGTTTTCGTTAATTTTTGATTTTAGCAGATATCTCTTGACTGGACTTTTACTATGTTAAAACTTAGTAATCCACCACCATGTTTTTTTTTAGTTTTTTTTTCAATTGGAGTAGATAGATCTATCTATCGCCCGGTTCACACTCCACCCACGTCTATTGAACAGGTTAAGAGGCTCATCCCTTGTTCCCTGTTTAGGATGTGGATTCCGGCTTTATCTTTTCCAATCTTTTCACTATTACGTAGCTCCCTGCACATCAGTGGCGTTACCGCCTTGCTCTGGGTGATACGATTAAAAAAAAAAATACTGCACAATAACATGTGCATCAAATGAACTGTTCTGATGTCCAGTTTTTGTGATCTCTTCCCCATGCTAGTCTCTTCTTTTGGATCGGCCGAAGCAAAGGCTTCCTGGCCGCCTTGTAAAGGTTTGCAAAGTAATAATCACATAAGATTATTCTATTTTCATTTAGAATTATCCACTTGTCAATAAATACTAAAAACAGTATGAAATACATAATTGTTTTTAAACTGGGGTTATCTAATAAGTATGACCGGTAGTATATATATATATATATATATATGTATACATTAATGAAAAACAAAAGTAAGTATAATAATGATGAAAATACTGTTATAACATCTACTTTGTAAGTACTTTTATAATATACTTATCTCTGTGTATGTTGCTATATTTATATATTTATATTCTTATGTATTTTATCTTATTATAATATATTTACGGGAAAATATCCT
>JBBBDQ010000744.1:242500-387500 GCA_037127315.1 Ascarosepion bandense | reverse complement strand
TAAAATATCAACCTATCCAGTCTTCTCTTAGATTTCTGTCATGCATATTTTAATGCGAAATTATGAAAAAAAATCGATAACAACTTATTGATTTTTCTCATAAAGACGTATTTATTTTCAGTTAGTCACATCAGTGTAAAATTGAGTGATCCGTCTGAGCACACACACACACAGACACACTCACACACGCACACACATGCGCATACACATACGCACACACACGCACTCACCCACGCACACACACACACGCACACACACACACACACACACGCACACACATTCAGACACGCACGCACGCACACACACATACACACACAAACACACACATAGACACATATATTTTTTTTTGCATGCATATATATCTTACATCTATCTATCTTTCTATCTAATATTTATATACGCACTCATAAATTTATATATATACATATATGCAATAATATGTAATAGAATTTAATCGTTCTTTTTTAATCGGATGCTGCACGCATAGAAAGACTTATAACTACAAATATGCAGGCATGCATATATATATATATATATATATATATATATATGTATATATATATATATATATGAATGTGTGATCAATTCGATCAATATAAAAGCGTGTGCGTATTTTTGTAAATGTTCATATTTTGTGTATAAGTTCAATATATGTGTGTGTCTGTGTGAGCGTGTGGATTTTATTTTGTTTGTAAGTGTACGTATGTTTATATATGTTCACACGTCGTATATAGATTCAGTATACTTACATCCGTCTGAGCGTAGGCATATAAGAGTTGTATACACATTGATGTATGCCTAACTGTGGTTGATCTGTTCGCGTGTCTACAATTGCCGGCTATCATATTAATTAATAAGTGGCTTGGTTAGTTGATAGCAGGTCGTTCAGTCGGTGGAAAAAAATGCGTACGTACATAAGTACCTATCTACTTACCTACTTGCTAAGCGACCTACTACAGAGGTAAACATGTCAATGTATATTTATCTGAAGGTAAATATACTGTACCTAATCGAATGAAAGTCAATATCGTCTTTTATTTTTTGTTTCAACGCTGTATTTTTCGGATGATCTATAGGTGTTTCAGAAGTTGTACATGAATCAAGACTGATGAAAACGTGAGAAGAATTATATATATATATATATATATATATATATATATATATATTACGGAAATTAACTAATTTTAACGAAGCTTGGTTTATAAAAATTTGTTAATTTCCGTAACATGTTTACATTTGTTGACATTACAATACATTTCAGAGCGGATATGGTTGTTTGCGATGAATCGAAAATTGTGTTATATAGGCTTGATTAAAACCTCGTTTAGACTGGAGGCTATTCGTGGTCGAGTGGTCTAAGACGTTGCCAGATCAAATGGTTGCTTCCCTTATGTAAATATGTTCGAATCCTACCGAATGGCATACATTTTCGTAATAACAATTTATCGTAAATAATCAGGCTGGTAGATATAAATATATAATACTGTCTAATTAAAAAACAGAATATCTACTTAAATACTAGTATCGATAAAAAAATAATGTTCAAACAATTCATTTCATATATATATATATATATATATATATATATATATATATATATATATAATGAACTTAATGGCAGTAAGGCAACACTAATAATAACAGACTAAACATCCGAAAATAGTGCTAACTTAACAGTAATTTAAACCGTCTTGTAACCCGGCGAGAACTACCTCATGGGTTGAATAATGGGGGAGAAAAAAAAGAAACAAACAGCGCACAAGAACAACACGTCTAGTGCCCGTTGGAAAGAAAAAAACCCAAGACGATACCTTAACTATAAAGTGCTCGATACGAAAGTACGAAAGTAGAGCGAGAATACAATACAAGAAATCTGGTGGCTCACTTCTAGATTTATTGTATTGTATATATATATATATATATATAATGGTTACTAATAGAAGTATATTCCACAGTTAGATATTTATTTCTAAAAGTGCTCAAATTAAGTAATAAATGAATGATAATAATTTAACATACAGGGCTTTTACATATAAAATTTGGAAGATATTTCTCATATATATTTAGCCCAACGGATGGTATTTTTCAGCGGTTGTTACTGATAAAATATATTTTTTGCCAAGCAGCTTTTTTATCGTAAAATGCTCGATAGTATGAATAAAGCGTTGATAGTTACAAAGAGTTTGTCTCGTTAATATATATTTATATATATGTAGAAAGAGAGAGAGAGACGGTGAACTAGAGCGAAAGAGATTCAGAAACAGGGGCAACGTCACGAAGTGATCTTGAAATAGATGATGTGGATATAGAATCAACATTGGCCCTATGATAACAAGCCAAACAGATATATGCACTCCCATAAATAAAGCCCAATTTAAATATAAATATAGACAATTCATTTACACACGAATACACATACGCGCACACTCACACTCACATACGCACATACACATACATCTATTTATCTATTTATCTCTCTCTCTCTATATATATATATATGTGTGTGTGTGTGTGTGTGTGTGTGTGTGTGTGTGTGTGTGTGTGTTTCGTTGAGTATAAGGCAAGGAAGATTTTTTTTTTAGTTTTTCTATCACAATGATAATTAAAACCTAGGAAAATGGATAATAAATTACTCGAAAGTATTTGGGACAATATAAACTACGGACAAATTTCTACTCACTTACCCGGCAGCAAAAAAAAAAAAACGCAATATAATAACATTATTTTTTTTTCTGACTTATTCATCAAAACATGTTTTGAAGAAACGTAATTATATATATATATATATATATATATATATATATATATATATATATATATATATATATATGTTTTATTTCGAGGCATAGAAACATGAGATTAGGGCAATTCGACGTGTAATGGCTAGTAAGCTTGTCTGGATAGTTTAATTGCGACAAAGTAAAGAGTTCGATCCCTCACTCGGTGCTCCATACTATGGGACTGTGCTATGGGACATGTCTAAACTATGTTTAAGTAAGTCATTAAAAATATGAGAATTTTTTTTAACTTCAACAGATTTGTTGATTATATCACTCCGGTGAGCATTTCGATGCGAAACTCTTGAGTCGGGGAATCAGTTAATTGAAGTAATATATATTTACTGAATACACACACACACACACACACACACACACACACACACACACACACACACATATATATATATATATATATATCTGAGTGGGTACAGAACGAAGAAAGAATTTTTTCCGTCCAAAACATTAATTTAAAACAGTGCTCGATATATGATGTATAGAGCTGTGAATATTGATTATAAATTATGTTTAAAACATGTACATTATTTTTTAATATACTTTAATATAAATAATATAATATATTTTAATATAAATAATATGATATATTAAAAAAATATTAAAAAATAATGTACATGTTCTAAAACATAATCTATAATATATATATATATATATATATATATAAAGTTCATGTTTCATGTTTGAAACCAAACTTCGGGTCATGTCATACGAAATATACCTGTTATTGAGCACTTTTACAAATAAGTATAAGATTCCATAAAATTATCTTTTTATCACAAGCACACACATATATATGTCTATATTAGATGTATATTAGAATGAGGAAAAGAAAACCCTATATCGGAGATATATCGTTTTACACATATACACGTGCGTGAGTATACATGTGTGTGTGTGTGTGTGTGTGTGTGTGTGTGTGTGTGTGTGTGTGTGTAGAGAGAGAGAGAAAGAGAGAGAACGAAAGTGAGTGAGAGAGAAAATGGGAAGATTTTAAAATTATCTATATTTATGGAAGAAGAACATTGAATAAGGAAGATATAACTTTGATGTGTATACATGTTATAAGGTGAGAATCCAATAAAATTACATCTACAGAAGACAATTCTGAAAAATTCATCTTTGAGATGTTTTGACGATGAACTGACTTCATAAAAAAAAAAATTCTATTCCTTTCATCAAGTGCTTTTTTCCTTACCAGAGAGCCTTCCAAATTTGAATTTTCATAATATTCTGATATATTCATTACTTTATATAACGGTCTTTCCACACATTCTGTTTATTCTTTAAGGTTAGCATATCGTATTACAACATTTTATTCAAAGTGTCATGAAAAATGTGTATTTATGTTTTTGATTGTGATATATATATATATATATATGTGTGTGTGTGTGTGTGTGTGTGTGTGTGTGTGTGTGTGTGTGTGTGTGTGTAGCCCGGCGTTGCTCGGGTGTACTGAAAGCTTTAAAACTAATTCATGGTCCTGGAGCTAAGACTCTTTGGACATTGGCACGAAAGACTAAAAAAGCAATAGTTGTTTCCAGTTAAAGCAAAACCGTAGACTGAAAGAAAAATGAATGGATGTAAGTCAAATTTTGATTTCCTGGTATTGATATCAAATAAGTTTTTTCGTCGTAAACTGAATTTTGAAGGCTAAATGGCGGTTCTATCGAGAACTTTCCTTCTGAGTAAATTGTTTTCTCTTTTGATGAGTATGGCGTTTTTTATGTCGAAATTATGGTCCTATTTATTTCTATGTATTACCAGTGTATAAGTTAAATTACTATTTATTAAGACTTTTCTGTGTTCATTTTCTGCATGTTATATATATATATATATATATATATATATATATTTTAAAATAAGAATTAAAATAAAACGTATCAATGAACACAAAAGAGACCTAATAAATAATAATTTAACTAATTCACTGGTAACAAATGCCATATATGAATGCAAACATGAATTTAAAGTACATAGACACTAGATCTAACCATCCCGAAAGCATAATTAAGTACATTCACAAAAGAATAGAACACAGGCTATCAAACATTTCGTCAAACAAAACAATATTTGATGAAAAGAATAGAAATTATGAAGATGCACTAAGGAAATCTTGCCATAACAACATTTTAGTATACAATTCCCGACCAAATAAAAAACAATGATAGAATATGAAACATTATCTGGTTCAACCCACCATTTAACATAGAAGTAAACACCAAACAGGACAAATATTTTTTTACTGATCGATAAACACTTTCCAAAAAGCTCAGAACTAAACAATTTTCAATAGGAATACAACAAACTGAGTTATAGCTGTATAAGTAATTTATAAAAAATTTTTAAGGAAACAAAACGCCAAAAATTTAAATAGCATTGTACAAAACAAGATCATTAATAAAGAATGTAACTGCAGGGACAAAAATAAATGTCCACTCCAAGGACTTTGTTATACAAAAGAAGTCATTTACAAAGCAAAAGTACACGACTTAAATGGTAAAAAATACATATTTAGAAACAACCAAAGATTCTTTTAAGACCGGGTGGTTCAATCACAGGTCTACATTTAAAATAGAAAACATTAAAAAAGTGTACAAAATTGGCCAACCACGCGTGGAAATTGAAATTAAAATATGGAAAGACCTAGACATAACGTGGAGTATAGTGAAAAAAGGCCAAGCTTTACAACAGTCGCAAAATATGTAGACTGATCCAGGAAGAAAATTTATCTATTATGTTGTTCCCAAACAAAAATGAATTAATGAATGAAAGAACAGAAAGTATGACTAAGTGTAACCATACCATAAAATACATATTAGGTTCATACAACCACGGATGAAAACGTTATATTTTCTTCTAATTTAGAAAATTGCGCGTTGAAAAAGTCCCCGTCACGTGAGCGTTGTTTAAAAAAACGTTAAAATGAGTTATTGCAAATGGTCTGAAAACACCACATGGTAGAAATCTATGTCACGTAATAACTCGTTCAGAAATGAAGCATATATACATGTGTGTGTGTGTGTGTGTGTGATTTTTTTTTTATTTTACACAATGATCTACTTGTTTTCTGCTATTGAGATAACAAAAAGTACAAACACTCCGTCAATGGAAATATTGAACCAGCCTTCTGTATTTAAATCTTTTCATTGTCAAGATATATATATATATATATATATATATATATATATATATATATATATCAAGATATATATATATATATATATATTGTCAAGATATATATATATATATATATATATATATTGTCAAGATATATATATATATATATATAGTCAAGATATATATATATATATATATATATATATTGTCAAGATATATATATATATATATATATTGTCAAGATATATATATATATATATATATTGTCAAGATATATATATATATATATATATATTGTCAAGATATATATATATATATATATATATATTGTCAAGATATATATATATATATATATATATTATAATAAGATATATATATATATATATATATATATATATATATATATATATATATAAACGAGATTATAATTATACTCGTCTCGAAAACTACCTAACGAAGGCAAAAATGGTTGTAAAAAAAGAAAGAACTTAGGGCATCAAAGTCAGTCAAAAGTGTTAGGACAAAAATCAGCACGAAGCCCGATGAAAAAACCCGACACGAATAATCATCTAACAGAAAGTGCTCAATACAAAGGTAGAGCAAATTAAATAAATATCTCCTAATGAGCCAGACGAAGCTTTCCCTAACGGAAATATACTATATATAAGTCTGTGTGCATGTTTGTGTGTGTATGTGTGTGTGTGTAGGTGTTTGTTCGCCCTTAGTCTAGTTCACTTTCCGTCCGGTTTTTTGAACAAGAGTAGATTTGATCCCATGCTTCCGGCTTAGGATTGAGTTTCGGGTTCTTTTTATATCTTCTTCCTAGTAACCACATGAGTCTTAGTAGCTTTATTACCTTGCTTCAGGTTAACTATGTGTATGTGTGTGTGTGCGTGTGTTTACTTCATATAAATAAAATGGTATCGTCACACAGACTTGACAACTACTAAACAAATGACGCAAATTATATATTTAGCTTTGATCAATACCATTCATTTTATTACACACACACACACACACACACACACACACACACACACACACACACACACAAGTATCAGTGTTGCTATAAAGTTAGTGTTGAACTTTGAAAACAAACACTGAATGTGTGTGTGTGTGAGTATATATATATATATATATATATATATATATATATGTATGTATTGATTGATTGATTGATTGATTGATTAATTACTAAGTTTTTGGTCATAATAAGATTACACCAGTGCACATTTGTATTAAAAAGTGTTAAATACAATTATATTGTAGATATTTTGAATATTTTCTATTTGTAAACGAGTTATTACGCGACCTAAGTTTCTACCATGAGTGGTGTCTTCAGCCGATTTATAGCCTGAAGACACCACTCATGGTAGAAACCTAGGTCGCGTAATAACTCGTTTACAAATGGAAACGATTGTAGTAAAAAAATTACAATACTAAGCTGTACTTTGTATTGAGCACTCTTTCTAAAAGTAAATGCATGAACAGTGGGTTTTAATCTGCCTGTTCTTTCACTTTCTCATAATATCTCTCTCTCTCTCTCTCTATATATATATATATATATATATATATACGCATATTTTGAATGTTTTGTTTGAATATGTTTTCTACATGGTGCAGCTTAGTAAACAGCAATGAACTCCTCAAAGAAATAACTTTGAATTCCTCTGTTCACTGCATGCAACCTGGAAGATTCATCTTAACTTTGATGCTGGTTATATTTCCAATTCCGGCCTAAACACCGATTTGGGCCGAAAGTTCAATTCATGCCAATAATTCAGTTTTTGAAATCACAAATGATGTGGAACTTCAATAACTCACGTCACGAAATCTCTTACATTGGCTCTTATTCCTTTGAAGAAATGAAATTGATTCCTGCAATTCACAATGTTTTGACGATATTTTAAACAGAATTCAAAACATTTTTTTAATTTTAAGTTTTTGTGTTACTTTATATTGTAACTCAATATAAATTAAAAAATTAAAATCACTAATTTTTTTCAGTTTAAAATTTGAATATTTAACTATTCCCGCCTCAGCCAGACACAAATTCCAATGCTGGGTGTTCAAGCAGCAGATGAAGAGCAGACCATCTTGATGCCAAAAAGGTATGATATGTCTATGTAGAGGAAGTATGGCCAAATTTAGAGAACATAAACACACGGAAAGACAGAATTTTGTTTATTTATATAGATTATGCAGATTGTTAACACTCAAAACTAGTTACATCCACTAAATCACTGAAAAAAAAAAACAAAAAAAACAGCATAGTATGAAACATAATAAAAACGAACTTTTTTCCATCAAAATGTTTATATTATTATTAACAGGAAAAATCAAAGTAATTCTTAATTATTTTTTAAAATGTTTTAAACCTTTCTAACATGTTCGAAATTTAGGCAGAAAATCTTGTTTTGATTTAAGTTAACGGGAAATCAAAACGTAACGACTGTTTACAATGAAAAACGTATTGATGACATTACCCACTTTTTTCTGGTGACAAACACAATAATTTGGAAATTTTCGCAAAAATCAAATAAATGTCAGATTTTAATGAAACTTTGAGTACTAATTACAACTGAACAAAATTAATTTTGAAATTATTATTTTTTAAGAACCTTGATGAAAATATTATTTTTTCCCTCTGTTACTCGGCTCTGCATAAATCAATGAAATTTGAATAAATTTTAGTTTGTTGCAGTCTAGGTTTTATTAGTTCATTGAAGAATATAAATAATCTAATTTTTTTTTATTTGGCCTCTGTATCCGAAAATCTGCTCCGAAGAGTAAAATAAAACATGCAATAAAACTCTTACAATATTTAATTTGATTAGCTTTTAACAGCTTGAATAAATAATAAAAATTTATTATATTATAGGCTGAAGAAAAAAAAATTCGATGACTAATAAAATTTTAAAAGAATTGTTTTCATTTTTTTGTAAATTAAAATAATTTATGAAGTCTCAAAAATATTTTTAAAATACTTTAAATATTTGTTGCAGTTAGATTTTTAAGTTAATAATTGAAGATTATATTGCCGATAGAAAATTGAAAAGTTTAATACAAATCGTTTGGCCTTCATATTTTTAAAATAATAAAAATTTTGTTTCGTGTATTGGAAGTTTTCATTATGGTAATTTCTATGTGCAAATTAAAATTACCAGAAAAAAATTAATACAATTTTGTCACTTGTGAACGCCATACACTTTTATCTTGACTCTTATCACGCACATGTCAACACGTTTTGATATACAGCGGACATTCTAAATTATTTAAAATTTCGCACTAATATAAGTAATACTTGTATAAACCAGATTAATTTAACAGAAAATTTGCTAATTTTCTAAAAATAATGTGTCAAAGATGTATATTTTATTTTTGCAAGATTTTTAAAACTGTGAATTAACATTTGTTTACAAATATGTCGATCGCTCAAAAATGGCAGCAAAATTCAAATACTTTTAAAAATCAAAAACTTTCATATTCCAATCAATATAATTTCTGTTTGAAATAAACCACAGTATTTTGCTTACTAGAAATAATAAATTTAAACATTTAACTTTCAATTAAAACTAAAATAAAAGTTGCAAGATAACTTTTTCATTTTTAAAAATTCAGTTTAAAAGTTAGATATTGAAAATTACTGGAGGTACCTACTCAAAACATATTTAAATCACACGAAATTCATATATGCATGCTTTTAGATAGATAGATAGATAGATAGATAGATAGATAGATAGATAGATAGATAGATAGATAATGAACAGCTTGACATAGATAGATAGATAGATAGATAGATAGATAGATAGATAGATAGATAGATAAATATGACCAAACTGAGATAGATAGATAGATAGATAGATAGATAGATAGATAGATAGATAGATAGATAGATAGATAGATATGACCAAACTGAGATATATATACTTCTTTTATGAGCCGTGACTTTTCAGGACATAGATGACCATGGCCTTCCACATCATCTTGTCCCTTATAGTGCTGATATATTTTTACCCTATTATTTCTCCCAAGCCCTACTCTGACATTCATTTGCTTAAGCCTATCAAGCGGTTTGCTGTCAGTGTATGTTTTGATTATTCTAATGTCTTTCTCCAATATGCCAGGGTTGTTGAGCAGCTCAACACACACACACACACACACACACACACACACACACACACATATATATATATATATATATATATATATATATATATATATATATATAATTATTTATTTATATATATTAGGGTTATGATATTTTTGTAATCCTATGTTCCTGAGTCATAAGTCGATGAACTTTGTTCGAAGGTAATGAAAATGTATTCATTTGTTTTAGTTCTTGAAAAAGGTCTCCCCCAACCAAACTGAAAATTCGATTTTACCATGCACGCAATAAGAATAAATAATCAAAATATTTCGGTAGCTTTTTTTCAGTTTCCTAATAATGTCATCGGATTGTGCTTATGTATTATAACGCGTTTAACTGTTTATATCTATAGCATAACCTACGACCTTATAAATAAACAAACACAAGTTCCTGAAGGATCCATACAGCTCTACAAGGTTCCAGAAAGTCAATGTATCACGATACTTATATACGATTTTAGAAATTTTGTGTTAGGGAGGTGATATCTTTAAAAATATATATACTGGATTAAGCCCTTCTTAGTTACTTTTTAACAAAGGTTCATCGAAATATGATACAGGAAATCAATTATTTCACAAATCAAATCGGAAAGTGATAACTTCAATATATATAGCGAAACTGATCTGTCTGCAGATGACTATTTACGCTCTCACATCCTGATTGAGCACTCTGGAAGAATGGTAGACTTTGAAAAAACAGTAGCTACTCTAGCGTCTACACATCGTTCATTCAGTAATGAATTAGAATACTCTGAGCTATTGGGCATGTATAATGATACATTACACGCTAAAATGTCTGCCTCCATCTCACGAGCGTCCATAGCTCAGAGTTAGAATCGCCGACTGATATCAATTTAGTCGGGTTTCAATCCTGTGTAAAAAGCAATCGGATGTCTAAACGTACTGATGAGCAGTGATACAGCGAAACAGATCTGTCTGGGGATGACTATATATATATAATGAAAATAAATTTGACGACGTTATAAATCTATTGGTAACAGTTTATTTCGCGAAGACTTTGCAAATATCCGCTCCTCAGACCAACATTTTTCACAAAAATGAATGGGTTTTACTTATCCAAACAAAAGGAATCGTAGTGGAACAGGGGAAGAAGGAAAAAAATTTATCGATGGGAGAGGCGGGTAGATACAGAGTGTTAATCATTAAGTGGCTGTCTTTCTATCTCTAGTGATAAGATGACCTTGAACTGAGCTTTTAGTTGGCCATTCTCAAATATATGACAGTAAATTTAGGGGCCATATTTTCACTAGCTCAGAGGTAGAATCGCCGACTGACGCCAATTCAATCGGGTTTCAATCCTGGGTGAGAGCAATCGGGTGTCTAACCGTCCTGGTGAGCTGTGATACAGCGGAACAGGTTTGTCTGCGGATGACTGTATATGTATTACGGAAATCCACGAAATTGACATTATTTGAATTTTTATTTGTTTAACATTGAAAAAATAATTTTTAACAAAAACTATTCCAATATATATATATATATATATATATATATATATATATATATATATATTGTAAAAATATACTCAGTTATGATCCCGGGTTAACTCTCACATCAGACCTCAAGTGGAATCACTATATAGAATTCACAGCTAAATCCGCTGCTAAGAAGAACAGTTCTCTGTGCAGGGCCAGGAAGCTTTTCTCGTCTAAAACAATCCTGCACCTATACAAATATACCATCCACCCGTGCATTGAATACTGCTGCCATATCTGGTCGGGTGCTCCCGCTATCCACCTAGGTGTCTTTGACAAAATTCAACGGAGAATCGATCCCGACTTGGCAGCTAGGGCACAGTCGCTTTCTCACCGATGCAGTGTGGCTTCCCTGTGTCTCTTCTACAAATACTTTCACGGCTTCTGCTCCGATGAACTTAGCTCACTGGTACCCACTACATATGAATTTCCTCGAGCAACAAGATTAGCAGATAGGTCCCACCCTTTTACTGTGAAACTAATAAATTGTAAACGCAAATTCTACTCCATCAGCTTCTTTTCTCGCACTTCTCACATGTGAAATTCCCTTCCGCTTACTTGCTTTTTCCGACAGCTACAATCTTCAAGAATTCGAATGTAAAATCAATAGTCATCTCCTGTCTCTCTAACTTGCATAATCACTTTCTTGTTTTTTTTTCCGTCTACCTCACTCTCATCAGCATTCTCATGTTTCTCTTAGCCTCTTCCTGACATCTCCTGTAACCTGTTACTCTTTCTCATAACATTCCTCTTATTTAGCCCCCTGCACCACAGTGGCAGTAAAATGCTTTGCTGGGGGCGACACGGTTTAAAAAAAGAAGAAGATTAAGGTCAGGATGGTTAAATAAAAAGAAGACAAGAGGAAAACTATTTAACTCGCCTACGCGTTTCGTCGTGTTAAAATGATATTAAAATGAAGGGAATTCAACCGTTTTCCTTAGACTTTTTCTTATGTATGTTAGTCTCCCAGTCTCACCTTTTCTTATAGAAAAGGTGAGACTGGGAAAAAACTGGGGCGCAATTTGATATTTTGGTAGTATTGGATGGCGGCGATCTTGAGAATTTTACTTCTGAATAAATTGCTTAGATTTTTTACTTGTGTGGAATTTTTAAAATCGAAATTAGGGTCGAATTTATTTCTGTGAATCACTAATGCATTCGTTAGATTATTATTAGTGATTCTCTTTTGCGTTCATATGTACGTTATAAATGTTATATTACGGAATTTTACGGAAATCTACAAAATGGACATTAGCCGACATATTTGAATATTTTTTTGTTTAACATTTAAAAAAAATGAACATGCTAAGCAAATAAAAATTCAAATATATATATATATATATAGAGAGAGAGAGAGAGAGAGGTAGAGTTTATAGAGTTCGTGTGCAATTATTTCTATCACAAATGCAAATAAAGTTATAAATTTTTAAAGTGCACATGGACTTTATGGACACCCTCTATACATACATATATATATATGCTTGTTTGTGTGTGTGTGCTTGTT
The DNA here is from genome assembly GCA_037127315.1 of Ascarosepion bandense. Classification (NCBI taxonomy): domain Eukaryota; kingdom Metazoa; phylum Mollusca; class Cephalopoda; order Sepiida; family Sepiidae; genus Ascarosepion; species Ascarosepion bandense. The sequence goes on along the minus strand of JBBBDQ010000744.1, from coordinate 374,436 downwards.
TGTGTGTGTGTGTGTGTGTGTTTAATATGTATATTTAATATATATATATTTGAAATAGATTCATACAAATGACTCCTCTATATCTTAAAGACAATACCTCACTAGACCCCATAGACTGGCACACTATAATCAGAAACAAGCATTATATCACATAATAGAAAACAAATACACTTCACTCACATTCTATCAACAGCAGCAATAAGAAAATTGTCTTGCACATGTAAATAAGCAAGAAAATAATGACATAATGAACCTGTTAAATTTTTACGCGAAGAAAATCAGAATATCTGTATTTTTTTTTTTTTTTACGGGTATTTACATTTTTGACGGGGATTTGAAGAAAAGTTACTTTTTTGCGGGTAAATATTGCATCAAAAATTTCCTGACAATATGAATATCTTTTCCAGATACAATTTAACCCGGAGCAGGGGAATGTGACTTCATAACGTTACCGTTAATTGTAATTGCGTGTAAGTGAATGTATCGCTCTCGACTGGAATTCGAAATCGGCTTTCTGAGATCTCATTTCGAGCCGCTATCGATTACACCACCCGCACAAAATGGACAGAAAACCCTATCGATATTAGAAAGATCTATAGAATTTAGTAGACTTAAGAAGTATAATATCATAAAAAAAAAGTTTTAATAAAAAGATTTAATAAGTTTCAAACGAAAATAACGCTAACTGTTCGGTTAATTTATGCCGAACATTTCCCACCATTATCATTGTCTCATACCGAAACACTTCTTATCATTTAAGAAAAGTTTTAAGACGTACAAAAATTTTCTCAAGGCTGTAAAAGACCAATTCTTCTTCTTCTATGTGCCCTGTTCTTTTCAGAACGTAGACGATCATGGCTTTCCACGTCTCCCCATCCCTGGTGGCTCTTCGCACGTTTTTCTCCAGTTACTCCACGAAACCCCCGTTCCGTCATCCACTTGATCAAGTCATTCAAATATGTAATCCGGTGCTTTCCCTTGTCTCTTTTGCCCTCTATCTGACCTGTTAGTATCAGGTTCTCCAAGTCCTCTTTCCTCATTGCATGTCCCAGGAACTTTATCTGTCTCTTCCTGATGCTCAGTATTAATTTCCTTTTGTTGCCATCCTTTCCAAAACCTCATAATTACTCACATGCTCAATCCATGGTATTCGCAACATCCTTCTGTAGAACTACAGGTTCAGGTTTTTGCTTCATCTTCGATTATATTGTCCATTAAAGAAGTGACATCAAATAGCAATCCAGTACTCTCTTCTTTATTTCTAGCGAAATTGTCCTGTTTCTTAATACTTTACTCGACTTCTGGAATGCTTCTTAATCGTTCTAAAATGACATGGCGGAGTACAATTAAAGAACTGTGTTAAAGACTAAATTTTCATCCATTTACTTGCTTCCCGACAGCTACAATCTCCAAGAATTTAAATGTAAAGTCAATAGTCATCTCCTATCTCACTAACCTGCATCCTCTCTTTCATGCTCCTTTCTCTGTCCACTCCACTCTCATCAGTATTCTCATCCTTCTCTTACCCACTTCCTGACACCCCCTATAACTTGTCACTCTTTCTCATAACTTTCCTCTTATGTAACCATCTGCAAAACAGTAGCAGTAAAATGCCTTGCTTGGAGTGATATGATTAAAAAAAAAGTCTTAACGCAAATATTCGTCAACAATTTGTGGTGGAGTTGTGGCGAAACTTCGCCTCAGGGTTCTAGTGACCGGTTTGGTTGGATGTAAGACACGGAACATAGAAGGTAGGTTCAAAACAGTGTAATAGTATAACAAGAACAAGATACAAAGTAAGTGTTAATAATAAGTAAATAAAAATAATTAAGTCCGAATGGTATTATTACGCTGCTTATTGCCTGAATAGTAGCTGTCGTTAACTGCTGTACTCGACTGCCGTTAACTGCCTTCCGGAAGACACACAGGTAATTATATATAACAAAACGAAGAGTCCATTCCTCGTAGGAGGGCATCATGATAGCAATAGAATTTTTTTGTTAGAAACAAAAAAAATATGTTTAATGAACCGTTATGTAATATCAGTCCTCCTATCTAACAGTGAATGCTGGGCAATCTGGTTACAGATGAATTGTACTTCTACAGAAGGATGTTGAGAATATCATCGACAGAACATGCGAGCAACAACAAAGTTTAAACAGAGAACGGAAAGTACGAAACTGAAATCCGAGGAAATATTGGAATAGCGAAAGTTGCCTTCTAAAAGCTAAGAAAAGTATTAAGAAACAGAAAAAATTTGTTAGAGAATAAAAGCAACAGAAATGTGGTTCTACAGAAGGATGCTGAGAATACTATGAACCGAACATGTGAGCAACAATAAAATTTTAGAAAAAATGGAAAGGAAAATGGCTAGGAAGTGTTTTAACAGAGAACGGAATATACGAAACTGAAATCCTAGAAAATATTGGAATAGCGAAAGATGCCTTTCAGTAACTAGGAAAAGTATTACGAAACATAAAAAAATTGTTAGAGAATTGAAACAACAGAAATGGGGTTCTACAGAAGGATTCTGAGAATACTATGGACCGAGCATGTGAGCAACAATAACGTTTTAGAGAAAATGGAAACAAAAATGACTGGGAAATGTTTTAACAGTGAACGGAAAGTACGAAACTGAAATCCGGGGAAATATTGAAATAGCGAAAGATGCCTTCCAATAGCTAACAAAAGTAATAAGAAACAGAAAAAATTTTTTAGAAGCAAAGCAAAGAGAATTGAACTGTTATGCAACATAATATCAGGCCTCTCATATGACAGTGACTGGTCAGCAATCCAGTGACAGATGAAATGTGCTTCTATAGAAAGATGCTAGGAATACCATAGACCGAACATGTAAGCAACGATAAAGTTTTAGAAAAAATAGAAACAATATTAGGCACGTATTCTTAACAGAAGGAAGAGACAGTTGACATTTCTACGAGAAATGAAGAGACAGTTGACATTTCTAATGAGAAATGAAGGTTTGGAAAATGTACTCACGAGAAGAGAAAAAGTGGATAACAGTAAAACAACACATGACTTACTTAGTGAACTTGTGTAAAAGGATGTGTACTTATATATATATATATATATATATATATATATATATATATATATATTACGCATCGTTGATTCAGTAATGAATTTAAACACTCTCGGCTACTGGCGTGTGTTTACATTGCATATAACACGCTAAATTCCTCATTCTTTCACCATAGCTCGGAGGTAGAATCACTGACTGATGTCAATTCGGTCGGTTTCTATCCTGGCTAGAAACATTCTAGACTTTAATAAATCTCTGTGGAAGCTTGAGAAACATATTAGATTAAACAGACTTTTTTCTTACTGTTCTTTACTTATTTTATTCATATATATATAGTCGTCCGCTAACAGGTCTGTTTCGCTGTATCACAGCTCATCAGTACGGTTAGATTGCCGATTGATTTTTACCCAGGATTGAAACCCGACTGAATTGGCGTCAGTCGGCGATTCTACCTATGAGCTACGGGCTCTAGGTAGAAGGAGGCAGACTTTTTAGCGTGTATATTATCATTATACACGCCCAATAGCTGAGAGTGTTCTAATTCATTGCTGAAATGCCAGAGTAGCTACTGTTTTTCAAAGTCTACCATCCTTCAAGAGTGCTCAATCAGGGTGTGATAGCGTAAATAGTATATATATAATCATTCGCGTACAAGCCTGTTTTGCTGTATCACAGCTCATCAGTGCGGCTAGATTAACTGTTTGTTTTAAGCCGGGGTCGAAATCGGACTGATTTTGTCATCAGACGAATATCTTAGCCCTAGGTTATCGTCGCACAGCAGAGAAAGGCAGATTTCACAGCATGTTATTCGCATAATGTAAACAGGCAGCCAGTAATCGAAAGTGTTAATTTCAGTAGCCGAACCAAATTGCGTTCAACTCAGCAATCGAAGAACGTTGCATAAAGCCAAAAGTGGCTACTATTTTATGAAATCTACCCTCCTATATATATATATATATATATATATATATATATATATATATATATATATATCAGATGCAAATCGACACATAATCACATATCTATATTTGTGTGTGTGTTGCGGGAGTAATAAAAATGTATGTATTGGAATTGTTAATTGCCAGTAAGATCGATAGACACGGACAGACAAACAGACAGACAGATACAGATCGGCAGACTGACAGGCAGGCAGGCAGGCAGGCAGGCAGGCAGACAGATAAAATTTTAAATGTTAAGAACATTTCCGGGTAGACAAAATTATAGATTAATCACAGTTTACCGATAATGGTATCGTCTTTTTGAAGAGTTCAGCAAGAACTGCTTGTTTTTTTTATATTCTTTTTTTCATGCAAACGTACACACATTGGCGTCTCGTCAAGCACACACACACACACACACACACACACACACACACACACACACACACACCATCGTACGCAAGGACAGATACAAATACACAGAAACAAACATTCACGCTCTCTCTCTCACACACACACACATACACCCACACACGTACGCGACCACACATACAAATGCACAGAAACACACATTCACGCTCTCTTTCCCTCTCTCTTTCTCACACACACACACACACACACACGCACGCACACACACACACACACACACACATGCACACGCGCGCACATTTCCGTACGTAAAGCTCAGTCCGCATGACGGGTGCTGCCTCGCAAGAGGTTATATATGTTAGACGTCACTTTACTTGATAAAAAATGAATCAGTTGGAGTCAAGAAGGCTGAAAGAAATTGATTTGAAAGAACTTATTTTATTGGGAATAAAAAAATTGAAACGTTTTAAATAATTCTATGTCGATATTAAATTTCATGTTCTTCGGAATTATAAGCGTTTACTAAGCTTACCTTTTTTCGACAAAAAGATAACGATGCGTAACACATAGTAAAGATCGAACTCCCTCGAATTTGCAATGTTAGCTTATTAACCACAAAACAATAGGAAGTCACCGTAGTCAGATTATATATTTCAGTCAGTCAGCTACGTGCCATACGGGATACAGGCTAAGGTGATCATGCCTCGAAAGAGATATAACTGACTGGACAGAAGATTTTCCCGCAATAGGTTGCCATTAGTTTCGCCGGTAGACTGGTTGCCAACCAAGGCTATAAAATCTAATATGTCCTCCTACTGAACCCATAGCTGGAGTGAGAAGTAATGAATTCATATCTTTTCCAAGCGTATTAGCGCGTATATATGAACGGAATGAATTCAACTGGAATTCGAACTCTGCTGTTCGATTTCACGTTCCGAGCAGATATGTATAACCTGTATAACTGCAAAGGCTGGTTTGTCTCCCTAGTTCAGTTTCGCTATCACAAAAAGAGATCAAAGCACTGGCCTTGCCTCCCGATGATCAGTCTTCACTGTCCTAACACAGATAAGCTGGTAAAACTCTCGTTGGAGACAATACTTTTTTTCTGTTTTCTTTGGTTTGATTTAATTCTTAAATTTCCCCTATCAAAATTGAATCAATATTGTTTTGAATGTCTAACTGTAACATATTAATAATTTTTACTTTGTACATAAATTGTTTTTTTATTGTTAAAACCTCTCACGTTGATCGTATTTCTTTACTCTATTTTTCTCTCACTCTCTCTCTTCTCTCGCAACCGTGACAAATGGGGGCTCCTCGTAAATTCTGATGTTCATTGCAAAGCAAAAATAGCAATTCAGATGTCTTAAATAAAACAAATAAAAAATAATCTTCTCATTCGATGTGCATTTCACAACAACAAAGTAATTCATATACTTTTTCAGATATTTTTGGGATAAAACAGACTTTGTAGTTCTGTTTGTTTAAAAATGTTTTCTGTTAAAGAATTTCTTCATCCAAATTTGCATGAAGAATTTCAAGAAATCAGAGTTATTGCAACTAGCTGCATATTTTGATTTAAACATTAATGCAAATATGGAAAAAAGCATAATTATCATTAGACCTACAGTAGTACTATTAATAGCAATGACATGATTATTGATTACATTTCCACTAATTCTTGATAGTTAAGGTTTAAAATTCATTTTAAAAATGCTCTCTAATATACTTCAAACAGAAATTATGTTAATAAGTGTCGATTCATTTTCTTTTCGCTAACAATAACTGATAAGCATCGTTTTTAGACATCTATGATCGCAATTTAAATTTCTTTATTAAAAAAATCTCCCAAAAATAAGATATACTTTTCTACAACTATATTTGAGGAATAATAACTGATTCAAAGTATAATTAATCTGATTTAAAACAAATATTATTGACTTTAAGTTGAAAATAATAGAAAGTGGATTTTTAAAACAAACAGTACCGGTGCTTTACGTTCCTGTCACCGCTCGTCAATGATTGAACAAGCACTGATATGGTTTTGACAGGTTTATTGTTGTTCTACGGAGACTTTATCAGTTAAATGATAATTTAAGAAAATGACAGGCGAACGCATTTTTATATAATTTTGAAGTACTTAGTAATTTTTCTAAATCAATTTGTTATTTTACTGGAAAAAAGGCGTTGAAATATTTATAATAATTTTTGGTACATCGCTGACGAAAAACATTTTTTAACTGAAATTTAGAACATATTAGAAAGGATTAAAAAATAATTACTTTGGTCTTTCTTCTCAATAATAACATGAACATTTTGACTATAAAACTTCCTTTTGCTTGAGTTTAGTGCCTATTTTCATCATGCCATGTCGGTGTTTCTGCAAATTAGTGGCGTTACCTAGCTTAGGCGATCATGTCTCGAAAGAGACATGACTGACTAAGCAGAAGATTTTACGCTGTAGGTTGCCATTACTTAGGTACCTCTAATTTTTGATACCTATAGTTTAAAAAGTATTTAAAAAGTATTATTATAAATTATAAAAAATTTTTGAAGCTTTCTACTCCTTCAGCTTCTTTTCTCGCACTTCCTGCCTGTGGAACTCGTTTCCTTATTCTTGCTTTCCTGATGGCTACAACCTCCAGAAATTTAAATGCAAGATCAATACTCATCTCTTAACTACTTGACCCTAGTTCTTTCCACACCGCCCTGTATATCCTTCCCTTTCTCTCCACCTTTGCAACTGTCTTCACACCTGTATTCCCATCCTTCTCTTGCTCCTTTCTAACTGGTTCGTCCTTCTCTTCAATCTTCTCTAATCTTTTTCTCTTATTTAGCCCCTGTACATCAGTGGTTTTACCGCCTTGCTCGGGGTATGTATGTATGTATGTATGCCGCATTCACCCTAGTCGGGTTGAGCGGGCTTCCTCCCTGACGGAGCAAGTCTCATTGGAATTTGTTTAAGGGCAGGGTCCCAAGTCCTACCCCGTTATTTAACCCATAACTGGAGGGAACGGACGGATTAATACCTTTCCCAAGGGTACTAGTGCGCAAGTGAGTGCAGTGTGCTCGACTGAAATTGGAACTCGGCTCACCGATTTCCCCCTCCAAGCCGACATCCACCGCACCACAACGCACATCCGTGAACGCTAACAGCACCTTGCTCGGGGTGATATGATTAAAAAAAAATAGCTTTGATTAAAATCTAAATTATTAAATTTACAATTTTCAGTAAGTAAAATATTCTGATATTTTTCAAAATTAAATCATTTTGATTGGAATCGATTTTTAACATTTTTTTCTAAAATAAGTTTTTAGTGCCCTTTCTTCTCAATATAATTCTCTCAATCAAAAATTTTCCAAAAATAAAATGTACTTTTCTGAAACTTTATTTGAGGAATATTAGTTGATTTTAAGTATAATTAGCCTGATTTTAAAAAAAATTACTTTAACTTTAAAATATATTTTTAAAACAAAACTGTTAAACAACATCGCCATGTTTGACGTAACTGACAAGACATTGACAGTTCCTGACATAATGATTGGCGATCTACGAAGAATTTATCTATAAAACATAATTAAAGAAAATAATATGAGTGTCATTTTTACCCAAATTTTAAGTACCCACTAATCTTTAAAATGTTAGAAATATTCTCTATAATCTAATTTTAGGAATGTTTACTTTAAAATTAATATGGCCATCGCTTTTATTTTCTAATAATGTCGTGTATGGTCAACTATACTTTCAAAAATAGGCACGTTACGTAATATTTTACATGCATGAAAAATAATTATTTTCAAGATCTTGGTGCAAAATAATTTGTATTAATCTATTCAATTTTTGATTAGTAAATATAGATATTACTTAATAATAATATCATCTAACCAGATGAAAGAAATGTAGAATTTTAAGATTTATATATTATAAATTATTCTAATTAAAATATTTTAAAAATCAATTCTTGTAAATATCCTTTATTCATCAAATAAAAAATTCTTAAAATAATAGTGTCCTTGATAAAGCGTATTTTTAAAAACATTTAAAAGCATTTTTTTTTTTAGTTGAATGATATCGTAGTTTTATTTCATTTTTTCAGGTCTTGTGTCGAGGTACACCCGATAAATATAAAATCGATAATCGAAAAAATCGGGTTATAGAAGGAGTGGTCCGATATTAATCAAATTTGACACACTCATAGACAAAGACATAAGAAACGATATTCAGAAGTTTCCAGGTTGCAGTTCTTACAATAGTGCAGAAAATCGATAATATCCCCAATATCGGAAATCGATATCAAAAACAAACCGATATTCAGCCATCAATATGGCTCATTTTCTCCAATTTCACTCCCGATGGGTACGATAAGTTTTCATGGACTTATTTAGGTTAGTTTGTCCTTGGATAACTTATTTGACTCCAATATTGGAAATTGATACCCCAATATTCTACCGGGTCTGATCAAAATCAGTTTTTTGGCCCTTTTATTTTAGTTTTTGCTTTGGGTTTGGCTCTAAATAGGTATAATTGTAGTTCTTAGTCTCAGCCATGATACCATTTACTCAGAGGACTTATTTAGCCTTCAAAATTCAGTTTACGACGAAAAAAACTTATTTGATATCGATACCAGGAACTCAAAATTTGACTTACATCCATTAATTTTTCTTTCAGTCTAAGGTTTTGCTTTAACTGGAAACAACTATTGCTTTTTAGTCTTTCGTGCCAACGTCCAAAGAGTCTGAGCTCCAGGACCATGGATAAGTTTTAAAGCTTTCATTACACGCGAGCAATGCCGGGCTATACTGCTAGTTTACAATACTCGAAAGAATTAAAACTTACAGCACATTTCCAGGCCTAGTTAACCACCTCACTTAACTACAAAGAACAGCAGCCAGGATTACTGTGTCATCCTTGGCAGATTTCCTATTGAGACGGGAGTAAATGGTGGTGTCATCTGCATGTATGCCTACTTGGGAACTGATGACACCAGGAAGATTATCGCTGACAACTAGAATCTGCGTAGCTCCTATAATAGAGCCTTTAGGGACGTTTGTGTTAAATGGTCTAGAAGCTTGCCCGTTCAAAATAACTTTTATTTCAGGATTTGGTAGGAACGATTAGATTAAATCAAACAATCGTCTAGAAATATCGTAGTTCTGGGGTTGCGCAAAAGGACATCATGCCAAATTCTGTCAAGCACTTTCGCGATATCTAGAGCGCAACTCAAGAATAAATGAAATGAATGTAAGAGTACCATGTGAGGTTTGAAGTAAATTTAAAACCCAGCTAGTCAGTTAAGTGCTATATGTGATACATACTGGGGCGATCATGTCTTGAAGGAATCATGACTGACTGGGCAGAAGATTTTATTTTCTGCGCTAGACTGGTTGCCAACTAAGGTTATAGAACCTAATATGTCCTGTTATTTGACCGATAGCTGGGTACTTGCGCGTAAGTAAATTCAACGAATTCATCTGGAATTGAACTCGGCTCTCCCGAACTCTTATTCCGAGTTGATATCCACAGCACCACAATGCACATCCTGAAACCCAGTAGAAGATCAAAAAATTGATCCTCACTGAGACTGTAAACATTCTGGAGAAAATTGGATATCATAACAATGCTGATTAAACGATAATATTTTCCCCTTTTGTAGGGAATTCTCCTAGGATAGTCAGTCAGTCAGTCAGTCAGTCAGTTAAGTGCCAAACGTGATACACGCTGTGGGCTATCATGTCTCGAAAGAGACGTGAATGATTGGACAGAAGATTTTCTCACAGTAGGTTGCCATTGAGTCCTGCGTTAGGCTGGTTGCCAGCAAATGCTATAGAACCTAATCTGACTTGTTATTTGACCCATAACTGGAGGGAAGAGATGGATTAATACCTTTCCCAAGGGTATTTGTGCGGAAGTGAATGCAAGGAATTCAACTGGAATTCGAACTCGGCTCCTCGATCTGTCGTTCCGAGCCGATATCTACTGCTCCACAACGCCTATCCATTCATCCACTTACGAGCAAATACCCTTGGGAAAAGTATTAATTTGTCTCTTACCTCCAGTTATGTGTTAAATAATAATCGCAAATAAATACCAGGCTCAGGTTTCACACTAAATAAATTACATAAATAGTTGATCAAAAACATTAAAACAAAGTAACACATCAATCAATAAGTCTCGGGCCCGACATACCGATGGCGTCACAAAAAATATTCCATATAATCTTTAAATGGCACATGACAAAATTTGGGCCCAATCATCTTATCAGTTTACAAATTACAGTTATTAAAGTGAAGCTATTGTTGTAAATTTTTAAAACAATAGAAAAATATGAATTTTGTGTGTTGATGAAGTATTGCTTTCTGATGGCAAAAAATTCTGTTAAAGTAAAACAATGGCTTGATAAGTATTATTTTTTCTGTCAGAAACAACGGTTAAAAGTTGATATTCTGTCTTTAAGAGGTGATATGCTGACATGTGTCGTACGGACACAAATGATGCAGAATGCACTGTTCCCCCCAAATCGGCAGTTATCCCTGAAAACGCCAAAAACGATCCACAAACTCGTAAAGTTTGTAAATTGAAGTTGCGTGAGATAGAAGAGGAGTTGAACATATCAGAAGGCAGTGTATTCATCATTTCGCATTAACATTTGTCAATGAGAAAACTGTGTTCAAAGTGGGTTCTGCGTTTGCTCACAGTCGATCAAAAACAACAACGCGTCGACGATTCAGAGCGTTGTTTGCAATTGTTTCAACGCAACAAGGTGTTTTTGGGTAATTATGTGACAGCGGATGAAATAGCAGCTGAGTGGATTGCAGCAGGTGAAAGCCGTCCAAAGCGACCAAAGATGCAAACATCAGCAGGCAAAGCTTTGGTCTCCGTATTTTAGGATACTCATGGTAATTTGTTCATCGATTACCCTCAGAAAGGAAGAACCCTCAATAGCGAATATTATATGTACGCGCGTTGTGGTGCAGTAGATATCGACTCATAACAACAAATCAGCGATCCGAGTTCGAATTCCAGTTGAATCCCTTGCATTCACTTACGCACAAATACCCTATTGAAAGGCGTTAATCCATCTCTTCCCTCCAGTTATGGGTTAGATAATAGGACAGATTGGGTTCTATAGCCTTAGCCGGCAACCAGTCTACCGCAGAAAGCAATGGTAACCTACTGCAGGATAATCTTCTGCCCAGTCAGTCATGTCTCATGATCGTCCAAAGCGTGTATCACTTATGGCACTTAACTGACTGACGTGTATCGAGAAAGGCGAGAGTGCGCAGAGATAAGAAATTGATATGTATACGTAAAGTTTGTATATATATATATATATACACAGGCAGATATATTTGTTTATGTGTGGTTATGTATGTAATTATATTCGTACCTTCTGAGTATATGTGAGATTTGTTAGTTTACTTGCAAAATATGTGTTTGTATTATTTATACATATCTGTCCGGTCTTCATAAATATGTGAGTTTGTGAACACAATATTGACATGTATGTATGTATGTATGTATGTATGTATGTATGTATGTATGGGTAGTTGTACACATAGACACATTTGTATGTACATATATAAAGGTAAGGGAATATGTGTATGGGGATATACGTGTGTATGTGTGTATGTGTGTAAGTATGTAAATATATGCGTATTTTCCGAGTATATGTGCGGTTTGTTAGTAGACTTGCGTAAATATGTGCTAATATTATTTATAAGCGTATAGATCCGGTTTGCATAAATATTTATATGAGTGTGTGAACACAATATTTATATGTGAACATGAATGGGTGTGTGTATGTGTGTATATGTGGGTGTACGCATAGACGCATTTGTATGTACATATGTGGAAATATGGGTATATGTTTATGTGGATATAAGTGAGTGTACGTGATTGTGTTAATATGTAGTGTTATATATGCATACGTACTCATGTGCATGCATATATATGTATTTATTTAGAATTTATAACATAAATATCTTATAATATCACAACAAAATTAGCCATTTTGTTACGGTACTATCTATAGTCTTATCAAGTGATGACGTTTGTTTCAAATTGGAGAGTTTTAAAAGGTTCGAGACTAGCCAAACTCCCTTAATCAGGGAAGCATTGTTACATAGACAGAGTGGACCAATCAAAACAAAGCAATATCTAATTAGAAGAATATAAAAACAGACGCTAGAATATAAAAACCAGATACAAAAAATAATTTATTAGGGCCTTAACATTATTGCCATACCTTCTAAGTAAATATTATTCACTCTACTTTGTATTGAGCACTTTTTGAAGAAGAGTGTTTCTTTGGATACGGAATTCTATTCCATCCCTACCTACCCTATTCTTGGGTATATATATAGTCATCCGCAGATAGATCTGTTTCGCTGTATGACACCTCATCAGCACGGTTAAACATCCGATTGCTTTTAACCCAGGATTGAAACCCGACTGAACTGGCGTCAGTCGGCGATTCTACTTCTGAGCTATGGGCACTCGGCAGAAGGAGGCAGGCTTTTTAGCGTGTATATTATCATTATATGGGCCCAATAATTGAGATTGTTCTATATATATATATATATATATATATATATATTAAATCATATCACCCCGAGCAAGGCGGTAACGCCACTGATGTGCAGGGGGCTTCGTAAGAGTGAAAAGATTGGAAAAGAGAAAGCCGGAAACCACATCCTAAACAGGGAACAAGAGATGAGCCTCTTCACCTGTTCAATAGACGTGGGTGGAGTGTGAACCGCCGATAGTTTATATATATATCTAAAGTCTATTTTGCTTTTAATATTTATAACTTTTGGTAATAACACTATCGTTATTACCTTTCATATATAACACCAGGTGCAAGTGTGCTAATTTCTTAAAATCCTAATGCGTTATCCAAATTACCTCATTTAAACTATAAAAATGATTAGCTGTTTGCTATTGGTTAACATTAGTCATTCACAGCTGGAAAAATATATGCTTCATCATAATGATAATGAAATAGATAATTTCTGCAGTGATTGTACTAGGGCGGGTCGGGGAGAAAGAGTGAAGTGGGGAAGGGTTCGAATGGGAGAATTATTGATGAAATTTTTCTTTGGCAAGAAATTAATCTTGAAAGGAACGAATCGTGAATAAAAAAAAAATAGGCGCATCTAACGTCTCCAATGTGAAGGTAGACAAATCAATTTTATAAACGTTTGACGCGAGCAAGAAAAGGAAGAATAACAGAGGCGTATCTATCTATCTATCTATCTATCTATCTATCTATCTATCTATCTATCTATCTATCTATCTATCCCAGTGTATACATTCTATCTCTCTGTCTATCTATTCCAGTCTCAACATTCTAGCTATCTGTCTGTTAACTCTAGTCTAATAATCATCTATCTCAATCTATCTATCTATCTATCTATCTATCTATCTATCTTAATCTGTTAATTTCTTTGTCTATATCATTTCTAGTTGTCTGTTTATTAATCCATCTGTCTCAATTCGTATATATAAGTATATATTTGTCTATCAATCACAGTGTGTTCATATCTATCTATCTATCTATCTATCTATCTATCTATCTATCTATCTATCTCTCTCTCTATATATATATATTTCTAACTCTATGTTCAATATCTTCATTTTATAATCATTTCATTCCAAGCAAGTTAGGACCGTCACAGATTCATAGGGGCGGCGGTTCAGTGAGAAAAAAAACGTACAGGGAGATGTCGGTGAAATGAAAAGCGACGGATGGGATTCAACTAGACAGAAGATGGCAATTGACATTGCATTTAAACTTTTGAAGATTGTAGCTATCAGGGAAGCAAGGAAACGGAAATGAGTTCTACAAAAGGGAAGTGCTAGAAAATACGTTGTTACAGTAGAAGAGACGGGTTACATTTAACTATTTCGACGGTAAAAAGGTGGATCCTTGATGCCAATCTAGTAGCACGCGTAAATCCATGGGATCAGGGAAGCAGGGAAAGAAGCTCATCAAAGCAGCTGCCATGGAAATACTTGTAGAAAAGACGGAGCAAAGCCACTTCATGTCGGTGAGAAAATGACTGAAGGTGGCTTGCGAATTTAATCTATTTACCTCAATGCGATCTTAAAGCCAATGTTACAAATATATATATATATATATAAATATATATATATTTGGCTCTACGTTTGTACTTTCGTGAAGAATTTAATCTATTTACCTCAATGCGATCTTAAAGCCAATGTTACAAATATATATATATATATAAATATATATATATTTGGCTCTACGTTTGTACTTTCGTGAAGAATTTAATCTATTTACCTCAATGCGATCTTAAAGCCAATGTTACAAATATATATATATATATATATATATATATATATATATATATATTTGGCTCTACGTTTGTACTTTCGTGAAGAATTTAATCTATTTACCTCAATGCGATCTTAAAGCCAATGTTACAAATATATATATATATATATATATATATATATATATATTTGGCTCTACGTTTGTACTTTCGTGAAGAATTTAATCTATTTACCTCAATGCGATCTTAAAGCCAATGTTACAAATATATATATATATATCTAAATATATATTTGGCTCTACGTTTGTACTTTCGTACTGTGTATCTAGCACTTTATTGTTAACTTTTCGTAGAGTTTTTTTTTCTTTCTAACGGGTACTCGTTGTTTTGTGCTTATACGCCGTTGGTTTCTTTGTTTTGCTCTCCCCTTGCTCTTGGAAGAGATTCTCTTCTGGGTGTTCAGGACAATTAAATTACAGTTGAGTTGGCGCCAGTTCTAGCGGTTTAGTGTCTTATCACTGGTATTGGTTTCACTGTGATTAGTGATATGATATTATATATATATATATATATAAGGAAACTGAACACAAAACTAAACGGTTACAAATTCAGCATTTATTTCAGCAATGCAGACAAAAATTCAGTCTGTTGATGAAAAAAAAAATTCTTTACATTGCTGAAATAAATTCTGAATATATAACCGTTTAATTATGTGTTGAGTTTTGTTCTCAATATATTTGCTCTGGAGAGGCTCATCCCTTGTTTCCCGTTTAGGATGCGGTATCCGGTTTTCTCTTCTCACTTTTTTTTTCAATTGGAGTAGATAGACTAAACTATCGCCCGGGTCACACTCCACCCACGTCTATTGATCAGGTGACGAGGCTCATCCCTTGTTTCCTGTTTAGGACGCGGTTTCCGGTTTTCTCTTTTCCAATCTTCTCACGTTTTTTTCTTCTCAATTGGAGTAGATAGACTAAACTATCGCCCGGTTCACACTCCACTCTCGTCTATTGAACAGGTGAAGAGGCTCATCCCTTGTTTCCTGTTTAGGATGCGGTTTCCGGTTTTCTCTTTTCCAATCTTTTCAAACCTATGTAGCCCCCTGCACATCAGTGGCGTTATATGATTAAAAAAAATATTAATTGAGCTCTATATTTTTATCTAATTGATAATTTTTATTATTTAGATAAAACCGTTTGGATTATCGTCTCCGTCTTCACGAGTTGCCATTCTCACACACACACATATATATATATATATATATATATATATATATATATATATTGGTAAATAATCCGAGTGGATCCTAGTAATATCGTTTAAATATTAAACATGTTCCAACAGAGAGCTCAATATAAATTTAATTTGCAAAGCAGATATTCATTTATTTATCTACAAATTTAGATCACATTTAGGAGGAATAGCTATATCAACATGTCAGCTCGAGACATGCATTGTCAACCTCAGTCAACCAAAGAATGGTGAAAAATTTTTTTTTTCTCAATTATTTGGTTGACTGTTGTTGTGCATGTCTCGAACTGACAAGTTGAAATAGCTATCCCTACTTAATGTGATCTGAATTTACAGATATATATATATATATATATATTATCGGATATACTCAATATAAATTTATGAGGTTAAGATATAAAATATGTTAAGTTGTTCTATCTTTCAGGCACCATCAGTTTTTAACTATTATACTCACTTATGCCTTTGACAAAGTCATACAGCAATTTTCTTCAAGGTTTGCATTAAAGAGCTTCCCAGAGTGTACTCCCTTGCTTCGGGTTGAAGCCATTTCTTTAAAAGAAAAACAGGTCCGAAATCAACTCACTTGCCTTGTGAACATCTTTAGAAGAATAACAAACTATTGCCCTTGACAAAACTACATAGTGGTGATTCTAAGTGGTCTATTCCGTCAACTTGTGGCAAGTTCGGCAACTAGGCTGCTAACAAACTATATTATTTTACCCTTTTCGTTTTGTCGGAGTTTAACGTCAGCGCAGATTGAGGGATCTCAGTAGCCACCGATCATGTCAACGCCGGTCGCCCCGTAGTTCTTTGGGCTACACTATCGTCTCCCCCAAAATGGCCGGATGAATGCCAACGCATTTTCTTCTTCGTTTTTTTGTGGGTGGGTTTGGAGGGAATGCATCTCTTAGCTTTTAGATAAAGATTCCATATTTCGTTTAAGACAGAGAACATTGAAAAGGATGCAAAAAACTAAAATATTAAATGATACACACAAAAATAAAAGGTAAAATTTATTCACTGATTATTTACAATGCATATATTCACTGATAACAGCATACTGACTTTAGCACCTTAACAACAGACAAAGAAAAAAATATATCTATAGATATTCATATATATATATATATATATATATATATATATATATATATATAGATAGATAGATAGATAGATAGATAGATCTAAAGTTATTTATAAATGGAATTTGTCTGTGTGTTTGTGTATGTGTCTCTGTGTGTGTATATCCGTTACATATAGACTCCGAAACGGCTGAACCGATTTTCTTGAAAATTTACACAGTTGTACTACAAGCATCTGCGAGTGTTCTTAGCTAGGTTTGTGTCGAGGTACACCCGATAAATATCGAAAATCCATAATCGAAAAAATCGGGGTATAGAAGGAGTGTTCCGATTTTAATAAAATTTGATACACTCATAGACAAAGACACAAGAAACGATATTCAGAAGTTTTAAGGTTGCAGTTCTTAGAATAGTGCAGAAAATTGATAATATATATATATATAAAAACAAGATGTTTGTGTGTGTGTCTATTTATCTGCCTGTATGTCTGTATTTTTTCAGCCCTTTTATTTTAGTTTCTGCTTCGGGTTTGGCTCTAAGTAGGTATAATTGTAGTTCTTAGTCTCAGCCATGATACCATTTACTCAGAGGACTTATTTAGCCTTCAAAATTCAGTTTACGACGTAAAAAACTTATTTGATATCGATACCAGGAAATCAAAATTTAACTTTCGTCCATTCATTTTTCTTTCAGTCTACGTTTCGCTTTAACTGGAAACAACTATTGCTTTTAAGTCTTTCGTGCCAACGTCCAAAGAGTCTTAGCTCCAAGAACATGGATTAGTTTGAAAGTTTTCATTACAACCGAGCAACGCCGGGCTATACTTCTAGTAGATAGATAGATGTGAACAAGCGATAGATAGATAGATAGATAGATAGATAGATAGATAGATAGATAGATAGATAGATAGATAATATTTTCGTGTATCTAATTATGCGCATATGTGCGTGAACGGGAAATATAAATCACTTATATCAGATGCGAACATGCCACGATTTTCTGCACGAAACTATCTCGGATATATAAGTCAAATGCAGTTTGATGCGCCAAGATGTTAACACTAAAATGTCTGGCATATGCACACTTTCTCTGTTTTGATAAAATGTTTTCTGTGAGCTTACACACACAAAAACACACACACGCACATACATTTATTATTATTACTTTAGAAGATGTGTGTATTAATTATTATTAATAATTATATTATTATTATTATTACATTAGAAAATGGGTACATATTCTAATAATAAATATTCATTGCTCTGCTTTTGTGTTGAGCACTGTTTTAAATTAATGTTTTGAACGTTGCAATTTTTTTCTTCCTTCTTATTCATTTATATATATATATATCACCCCGATTGACCACTATAGATGAATGGTAGACCTTGAAAAACCGGATGCCAATTCGGTTGGATTTCAGTCCTGGCTAAAAGCAATCGGAGGTCTTATCGTACTGATGAGCTGTGATACAGCGAAACAGATCTGCCTGTGGGTGACTACTCTCTCTTTCTCTCTCTCTCTCTCTCTCTCTCTCTCTCTATATATATATATATATATATATATATATATATATAACCGAGTATAGGTTACGTATGGATGGAATAATATTCCTTATCCAAAGAAACACTATTCTTAAAACAGTGCTCAATACAAAGTAGAGCTAATAATATTTACTCAGAAATTTGAAATAAACCACATCACTTGACAAGACACAAGAATTGTCGAAACAAAACAGCTACTTTTGTAGTGATATTATAACATATCAATGTTATAATTTCTGAAGATATATATATATATATATATATATATATATATATATATATATAGTTTTATGGCTTCGCACCCGTGAAACTCACTTCCGTTCATTTGCTTCCCTGAGTGTAGCAATCTCCAAAAAATTACATGGTACGTGAACTTATGTCTTCTTTAATCCCACTCATCAGTTATATTTCCTTTATTACCCTTTGTACTCATTCTTTTCTCTCACTGTAACACCCAGTGAACTAGTGGCGGCTTTTTGCTTGGGGTGAAATCATTAAATAAAGACTGTATATGCTGTTGACCATTATTTGGGTAGACGGAAAGTATAAAATTATCCGTATTTTTTACTAAATATATGGCAAAATTGTGGATAATTTTGACTTACCATTATATATATATATATATATATATATATATATATATTTTTAATCATTTCACCCCGAGCAAGGCGGAAACGCCACTGATGTGCAGGGGGCTACATAATTGTAAAAAGATTAATTAGAAAAGAGTGAGGAGTACAAACTAGTTAGAAAGGAACAAGAGAAAGCTGAGAAAGCAGGTGCGATGACAGGTACATAGGTGGAGAGAAAGGGAAGGTTATAGTCATCCGCAGACAGATCTGTTTCGCTGTATCACAGCTCATCAGTACGGTTAGACTCCGATTGCTTTTAACCCAGGATTGAAACTCGATCGAATTGGCGTCAGTCGGCGATTCTACCTCTGGGCTATGGGTGTTCGATAGAAGAAGGTCGTCTTTTTAGCATATACACTATCATTATACTTTTCCAATAGCCAATTCATTATGGAATGACCGATGCGTAAATGCCAGAGTAGCTACTCTTTTTCAAAGTCTACCATTCTTCCAGAGTGTGAGAGCGTGAATATATATATATATATATATATATTCACCCCAAACAAAGCAATAAGACGTCAAAATGGCAAGGGATTACACATAGTTAAAGATTATGTGAAAAATAAAAATATTATTAAAGTGAGGTAATAATGATAGAACAGGAATTAAGAAGGCAGAAAAAAAGGTTTGACATTTACATCTTTGAAGTTGATGGTAAAGTAAGAACCTGAAGAGACCTGAAGAGAATTCCGCAAGAGTGAAGTGCGAGAGAAGAAACTGTTAGCATAGAATTTACGGCTACATCTGGCAATATGAACTGCAAATGGTGAAACCTAACTACCTTTAAGTTCACAACCTAAAATT
Organism: Ascarosepion bandense; assembly: GCA_037127315.1. Lineage (NCBI taxonomy): Eukaryota > Metazoa > Mollusca > Cephalopoda > Sepiida > Sepiidae > Ascarosepion > Ascarosepion bandense. Next base: position 354,477 of record JBBBDQ010000744.1, on the reverse strand, counting down.
AAAAAGAATAGCAATTATTTCACAAAATAAATTCATTCATTCTAAAAATAATCTCTTTCCTTGCTAAGACACTTATATAATTCTTCTTGTTCTATGAGACGTGTCCCTTCAGGTTTTGGGCGATTATGGCTCTTCACAACTTCTCCTTTACAGCTATCTTTTCTAATCCCTGTTCTGCAAAGCATTTGAACAAGTTCGTTAGGTAGTTATTAACTGCTTTTCTCTTCCCCTCTTGCTTTCAAAAGTTCTTGTGCGTGTTAAATTCTCCAATTTCTCTTTCTTCATTATGTATCCTAAAAATTTCATTTTTTTCTGATGTCTCTTTCTAATTAAAGGATGTGCGTTGTGGTGCATTGGATATCGGCTCGGAATGAGAAGTCGGGGAGCCGAGTTCGAATTCCAGCTGAATTCATTGCGTTCACTTGCGCGCAAATACCCTTGGGAAAGGTATTAATCCGTCTAATCCTTCCAGTTATGGGTTAAATAACAGGACAGATTGGGTTCTTTAGCCCTGGTCGGCAACCAGTCTACCGCAGAAAGCAATGGCAACCTACTGCGGGAAAATCTTCTGTCCAGTCAGTCATGTCTCTTTCGAGATATGATCGCCCAAGCGTGTATCACGTATGGCACTTAACTGACTGACTCATTCTAATTCTCTTACTCTCTTTCTGTTTCCCTTAGTCTGATTCTTTTACTCTCTTTCTAATTCTCTTACCCTCTTTCTATTTCTCTTACTCTCTTTCATGTTCTCTTACTCTCATTCTGTTTTTCTTACTCTCTTTCTGATTCTTTTACTGTCTTTCTAATTATCTTACTCTCTTTCTGATTCTCTTTCTCTCTTTCTAATTCTCTTACCCACTTTCTGTTTCTTTTACTCTCTTTCAGGTTCTGTTACTCTCTTTCTGTTTCTCTTAATCTCTTTCTAATTCTTTTACTCTCTTTCTAATTCTCTTACTCGCTTTCTAATTCTCTTGCCCTCTTTCTAATTCTCTTACTCTCTTTCGGGTTCTCTTAATCTCTTTCTGTTTTTCTAACTCTCTTTCTGATTCTTTTACTCTCTTTCTAATTCTCTTACCCTCTTTCTATTTCTCTTACTCTCTTTCGTGTTCTCTTATTCTCTTTCTGTTTTTCTTACTCCCTTTCTGATTCTTTTACTCTCTTTCAAATTATCTAACTCTCTTTCTAATTCTTTCACACCCTTCTGTTTTTCTTGCTCTCTTTCAGGTTCTCTTACTCTCTTTCTAATTTTCTTATTCTCTTTCTTATGCTCATATTTTATCATCATCTTTCTCCGCCTCTCACTCTTATTTTTCCCGCCAATGTAGAAATAATTTCACTTTAATTACATTATGAATATACGTGATACACTTTATGCAATAAAAAAATTAATATTATACTTGAAAAAACGTAACTGTGTGTACACATGTCGGACAGTGTATAAGCGCCATCACGCCCACACCCACACACAAAATATACAAATAGAAAACCACACACATACAGTACCTATATTTAAATATGAAATATGCATTTACTCATATTTTTCCACATCGGTCATACGTACGAACAAAGGTATATGCACATGTATATTTACCTGTAATTAGTTTACTAAAATATCCTACCTGCTCAAATGATACAAGTATTATCAATTACTTGATTTTATATATACGTGAATTATTTATATATAAACTTTTATGTGTGCATATATATATATATATATATATATATATATATATTACAAATATATATATACATGCATATAAGTATGTATATATACATATATATATAAAGACTCAGACATACACACACACACACACACACACACACACACATATATATATATATATATGAATGACATTGGTCTTATTAGTACATATATATGCATACGTGTAAGTACATATATATATATATATATATATATATATATATATATATAAACAACCTTATTTCTGTTTTTAATATACATTCATATGTGCATATAAACACACACACACACACACACACACACACATATGCATAAGAATAAACTGTTTTATTGCATTTAACTGTGGTGTATTATATATATATTAGTCATCCACATACAAGCCTGTTTCGCTGTATCACAGCTTATACGTGTGTGTGTGTGTGTGTGTGTGTGTGTGTGCGTTTATAGAAGGGCATAGATACTTATGTATCTAAACATGTACATAAATTTTTATATGTATATGCAATTCATGCATGTATGTATATCGGTGTAGATATATACAGAGAGAGAGAAGGGAGATGTGTGTGTGTGTGTGTGTGTGTGTGTGTGTGTGTGTGTGTGTGTGTGTGTGTGTGTGTGCCAAAATGCTCAAAGCCTCTCGCCGTATGTAGGTATTGATGCAATATAATGACGTATTAGCTTTCAGGTGCCATTTAATAAGTTGAAGACGAAACCAGTGGAAAGCCTTTCTGCGTCTTTGCCAGACAAGATATTTGATTTTGTAATCTCTTTCTCCTTCGCCTATCGTATTAGTTAAACGGCTTAATTCTTTTTGCCTATTATCCCCCACTTCTCATCCGCCATTTTTGTTATTTTCTTTCATGTTTCCTCCGCTTTCTTTCTTTCTTTCTTTCTTTTCCTTTCTTTTTTAGTTTCTTTTTCCTTTCTTTAAATTTTTCGCATTTCTTTCTTTTTTTATTTTGTTTTATTTTTTTTATTATTTCAGTCTTTTATTTTCATCATATTTTCTTTCGTTCATATTTCTTTTCTCTTTCTTTTTTCATTTTCTCATATTTCTGTCTTTTTTCATTTTTTTATATCTCTGTCTCTCTTTTCTTTATTTCTTTCTCATTTTCCTTCTTTCTTTCATATGTTCTTTCACATTTTCTTTCTTTGTCCTTTCCTGTATTTATATTTCTTTTTTTTTTACTATAATAACGTCATATTTCGTTTCTTTCTTTCATAAGTTTTTCTATCTTTAATATTTGTCACTTTCTTTTTACATTTTCTTTCTTTTTCCTTAATTTCTTTCACATTTGTTTTCTTTATTTCATTTTCCTTTAATATTATCTTTCTTTTTATAGATTCATCCTCTCAGATGTTCTTTATTTCTTGGTTTAAAATATTTGAAATATGCTTTGTTTCATTCGTTATCTTCCATTTGTTCTCTTTCCTTTTCTGATATTTTTTCTATTTCTTCCTTTCTTTCTCTCTTTCTTTTTATCTTTTCTTCTTTTTCTTACTCCTTTCAGGCTTTTACGTTTTTCTACTATTATACTTTCTTTTTCCTTCTTTTCACGTTTTCTTTCTTTTTTCATTATTCCATACTTTTCTTTCTTCCACCTTTTCCCTTTTTGCAGTTTTCATTTGCTTTTTCTTTTTATTCTTTCTTATGTTATTCTTTCTTTTCTTTTTCTTTTCTTTATTTCCTTCATTCATGTCCGCTCTTTTTCTATGTCTTTTCTTCCGAATTTCTTTCAGCCAAATCTCTTGGTTAATATTGTGGAAGAGTGACAAGAAAAATATTAACTACAGTCCATGAATGTGCAATAAATTGGGTCAAGTCGCGATATTTTTTCCAGAGACTCTATAAATATGACCTTATGCCAGACTAAAATGAATTTAGTCAATAAATGAGCATCTCTATAAAGTTTGTTTAAAAACTTGTCTACCAGACCACTGTGATGTGTGTCTTTGTATCAGACAAGCTAAAGAAGTCATTATATTGGGATAATAACAATTGAATCCAGTGGGTCCACATTGAACTTAAGACTTGTGCCATACAAAAATAAGCTTTGAATTTTCTTTACCTGGGTTCGTTCAAATCTTATCTGAGATTTTTTGTTTTTTGTTTGTTTAGTTTTTAATTTTAATCTGTTTTTTTTGGTGAGTATTATTTTTGTTTTTTATTTTGTTTTTTATTTTTTCCATTTCAAATACGTTTACTGGGAATTTTTTTATTGTCTTCTTTCACTTTATTTATTCTATTCTTTTTCTTCTAGCAAGTTTCTTCTTCACACACACACACACACACACATACACACACACACACACACACACACACACACATGCAGACGAACGAGTGCTGAAAAGTTTTCGGCCTGACCCATTTCCCGAAATCGGGCTAAATATCAGAAGTTTTAAAAGAATATATCAGGTTGAGAACTATTCTCAATCCTTCACACACACACACACACACACACACACACACACACACACACACACACACGCACGCACATATATATATATATATACTTCTTATTTTCCTTTCTGTCTTTCATCACTTATTTCATTCTTTTTTCTTTCCTTTCCTTTCCTTTCCCACTAATTCGTTCTCCTTTATTTTCTTCTTTTTTTCTTATCTATTTTCATTTTTTTTATTCTGTTATTTTCACCCATTTGGTACTTACTTTTGTGTTTCTTTTTTCCCTTCTTTTCGTAGTTCCTTTATTTTTTTCTTTAATATCCGAACCTTCATAATTCTTCAGTTCTTGCATTTTTTCTTTCTTCCAACTTCATTCTAGCTTCTTTCTTTTTCAGGGAATAATTCTTTCATTTTTTCATTCTTTCTTTCTTTCTTTCTTTCTTTTTTTATCTACTTGCTTTCTTTTATTTTTCATTTTCCTTTCTATTTTCTTTAAATTCTTTCAGTTCTTCAATTTTCCTTTCTTTATTCTTTTTCTCTCTTTCATTCTCTAATATTTATATCTTATTTATCCGTTTTTACTAGGAATTTCATATTTACTTGATTTTTTTTTTCTTAAAAATTCTCTCCTTCTTTTCAGCGCCTCAGTCTTTCTTTCAGGATTTTCATTCCCATGTTTTTTTACTTTTAAATTCTTTCAACGATATCTTATCTTTTTCTTCTCTACCTTCATGTTTGCTTGTTATATATATAAGAAAAATTAAGGCAGACACTTTATTTCATGGTAAATCGGAAATGTAGGCCTATTTCAGGCGAACCATCATCAGCTTCGGTCTTTATTGTACAGAATTCGTGTAAAATCTTCTGTACAATAAAGAGGGAAGCTGATGATGGTCCGCCTGAAATAGGCCACACTTCCGACTTACCATGAAATAAAGTGTCTGCCTTAATTTTTCTTATATTTTTACTCTATATGTATTTATATACATATATATTTAGAGCTCTCTTAGATAGTTATCCTACCACTGTATGTACAGAATACTCCTTTGGATTCTTCTATATCTACACCGTAATGGTGTGATATATATATATATATATATATATATATATATATATATATATATATATCTTAAATGGTTTCCTTTAGCTTCTCTTTGTCTTCATCTCAACAAAATGGAAAACAATTTTCAAAATGAAAAAAAAATTAATGTATAACATAAAATATGACAGACAATTACTGATAAAAAGGAAGCAAAAACAATAACCTTAAACATTTTTTTCTTTCTTTGAGTTGTTTTTTTTTTTTTTTTTTTTTTACCTACCTCCTACCTATATAGTGAATTCCCCTCTCCACCTATCTACCCAGACTTATACCTACTTCGATTCCTTCTCATTATCACTCTTTCTTCTATCAATTTTTATTTGACTTTTTTGCGTTTTGTTTGATTTTGTTTTTGTTTTTTGGTTCCTGGGGCATCATCTATAATATCCAAATGGATTAGAATCCTCTAAAAGAACCGAATCAAAATAAAGGAAGTAAAAAGACCAAAAAAAAAAAAAAAAAAAAAAACAGCATCCCAAGTTAATATACGAAAATACGCAAATGCGTATTTACATCTCTCCTCTCCTCTTCTTTATTTTTTATTTTTATTTTTTTTTATTTACTTTATTTTATACTTTTATTTGTTTATTTTTTTATTTTATTTATTTATTTATTTTTTTTATTTTTATTTTTTTGCCATTATTTTACGGAGAACCTACCCCCCTTCAAACGAAAGAAAAGAAATAAACAAAAAAGCAAAACAAAAAAGAGTGAAACACCTTGAAGCGTTTTACCAGCACCCTCCTCCAACAACACCACCACCGCAACGCTTGTTTTACCCCATCCTGCCAAAGTATTCTCTCTCTCTCTCTCTCTCTCTCTCTCTCTCTCTCTCTCTCTCTCTCTCTCTTATCCCGCCTTCTTTGGAGTCACGTGACCGTCTGGCCGCCGGCGGGGGACACCATGCACTCATTTTTGTTATAAAAGTCTCGACACTGATTCTTTTATGTGCATTATTCGAGTTGTTGTTTCTTTTCTTATTCTAATTATTAAAGTATATCTTTCTTAGCTTTTTCTCTAACATCAGCAGCATTTTTTTTTGTTTAATATCATCATGCGTATTTTCAGAGAGATCTTAAATTTATTTACGTACTCATATGTACGTGAATGTGCAATGAAATCTGTACGTTTGTGTCCAGGAATACACGTATCACCGTATGTCATGTAGCGAGAAAAGGCTAGATATAAGACATCAATGTCGATATTCGAAGTTGGAGATTCAGGTTCGAAAATATCTTTCAGCTACTAAAATCTTTGTAAACAGAAACTTTAGAAACCTTAAAACTACAACGAAAACGAATTTAAAAAATGCAATGAAGATGGCATAGTATGTCTTCTTTCTTTTTTATGTTCCCTATCCTTTCAGGACGTAGGCGATCATGGCTTTCCACATCTCCCTATCCCTGTTGGCTCTTAGCACGCTTTCTCCTATTGCAGCATGCAACCCTCGTTCCGTCATCCACCTGATCAGGTCCTTCAAATCGTGTGTCACTTAACCCATTAAACTCTGGGGTCTATCATTTCCTAATGAGCTCTCCCCAAACTGCTGATTGATGGGTGCTTTTATAGTAACATTTTCCCAGGAGTTGGAAATTTAGTTTCAAATCTACCTTTCAGCTCTACTTGTACTTGGGCGATCATGTCTCGAAAGAGATATGACTGACTGGACAGAAAATTTTCCCATAGTAGGTTGCCATTACTTTCTGAGGTAGACTTGTTGCCAACAAAAGTATAGGACCCAATCTGTGATGCTATTTGACCCATAGTTGGAGGGAGAAGAAGCAGATTAATACCTTTCCCAAGAGGATTTGCGCGTAAGTAAGAGGAAATCGAACACGGCTCTCCGATGTTTCTTTCCAAGCCGATATTCACTGTACCACAACGCGCAACAAACAGAGTAAAGGCCACAATTTAAACAACCTAAGGTACGCAGGTGATACAGTGCTGATAGCAGACACAGAAAGGAAACTACAAGACCTCCTACAGAAAGTAGCTGAAGACATGGGCTCGTGTGTATCACCTGCGTACCTTAAAATATTTGAAGTTGTAGATTTAGGTTTGAATCATTTGTAATCAGGAACGAAAACGAATTTTTTAAAAAAGTCTCGAAATTTCATCATGATCAACTGTTAAACACCGGAACCTAACTATTTACCGATGAATTATCGCCAAATACTTTGGGTGAATTTCAGGATTTAAGATTTCAGTCACTTCTAAGCTTGATAACTATTTACCGCGAAGTTGTAAAAAATATCAGGTTGTGAAACTGGCGCGGGATATCCTTCTCTCAATGAGGGTGAATGGGCCTCTCTTAAGTCGTGGTAGGCAACCCATCTAGTGATGGTGTCACGATAAAAACACCCTTGTTAGCTCTAGCGAAGCATCAAGTATTCAGCTACTGACAAGATTTTGATTCTCGACCGAGGCCGCAGAATGATGATGAAGATGATGAAGCTTGGTATTCTGGAAAGGGTCACCCATCTAGGTACATTGATTAACTTCGGTGATCATAGGGAAACCGGTGTTTCGACGTCATGTAGCCGAAAACCCTTTTCAGCGATATGACCGGGGTCTTTACTAAATAACTTTTAAATCCTATACATTGCTGCTAGCGGCCAGGCTGCTGAGGGTTGGATGCTTTTACTGAGATATCTTCTCTCGATTGATTACCAACTGAGGTTAAAGTGGTTCTTGCTGGCCATAGGCTGACTTCATGCTGGCTAAACCATCGAAATATTTTTTGCGTTTCTAGTTTCACTCACAATAGATTGGGTCAAGCCGCGGTATTGTTTCGACACTCCCAACGTCGCTGCACGCTGAGATGGTCTCAGTCTTTTCACAAATTGCCAATCGTGAGATTCGAACGCGAGGCTTATGATTTGAATGCCACTGCTCTAACCACATGAGCCCATGTCTTCAGCTACTTTCTGTAGGAGGTCTTGTAGTTTCCTTTCTGTATCTGCTATCAGCACTGTATTACCTGCGTACCTTAGGTTGTTTAAATTGTGGCCTCCGATGACAAATCCAGGCATAACTTCTAGGGTCCTCAAAATCCGGTGAAACGACACATCCTTGTCTTACGCCCCTTTCTATCTTTGTATATCTGCTGAATTCATTACTTGTCCGTATACAAGCAGTTTGTTGCCAGTAAACATTCTTGATTACTCTTAAGTCTTTCCCAAATATGTCAAGGCTACCGAGCATCTCCGTCAATTCTTTGTGGCGTATTTTGTCAAACGCCTTCGTATAATCAATAAAGCACAGGTATAAGTCCTTCTTCATTTGTATTGCCCTTTCAGAGAGCATCCTAATCATAAATATGGCATTCCTTGATCCAGTGTCTTTGACGAAATCGCACTGTTCTTGTCCTACCTCTGGCCTGGTTCTGCTTCTCGCTCTATTCATCAGGATTCGAACGATCAGTTTTGTTATATAGCTCATTAAACTGATGGTTCCGGAGGTCGAACTCATTTGCTCCTGGCTTCTTAGGTAGTGCTATGAAGATAGACTTACTGAGGTCATCTTGTGTTACACCACTATTATAAATTTTATTTATTATTTCTGTAATTTTCTCTATACCAAATTATTCCAGGGCTATCTGCAGCTCTATGACTATGCCATCTGCACCAGCTGCTTTGTTTCTATTCAGTTTGGCTATTGCAGATTCCACTTCAGACTTTAATATTTCCGTTCTGTCCTCATCTTTGCGTATTATTGGTTGCTCTTTGTTGTCGTTGAAAAGATCTTTAATATATTCTTTCCATCGTTGCAGTATTTCCTCTTTCTCCGGGGCTAAAAGTTTCAATATTAACTTTGACGTCCCTATGTATGTGTTTGATTCTGCTCAGGTTGCCAATTTAATAGGCATATATATCTTAGACACATTAAGTAGAATTGTGAATGTTAAATAAATACGCTTATACCGAAATTATGGAATTATGTTCATCTCCAATAGTAATGTTCCCTTGTCTATGAAGATTCAGAAGAAAATTGTTAGGGCTTTTAAAGTGCTAGGATTTAAAATAGAGATTGCTTCCAACTTAAAATTGTTAATTACTTAGACATTACCCTCATCCTTGATAATAATTCTTTCAAACCACACCATAAATAAAATTAAACCCTTAGTTACATCAACATTTATTCTAACCACCCCAATCCTATTGTAAATTAGATACCTAGGAACGGTAATACCCAATAATAACCAAGTTTTAATGAATCTCTATGAAACCCGTTGTTGTACCCTCCAGTATCCACAGATCGACGTCAAATTGTCCGGTTAAAGGTAAATGTAGATCTACTAACGTGATCTACTAAGGTACCATCTCTACCCCAAAAGAACAAGGAGAATCATGTGTACATAGGAATTTCCGCGGGAGTTTGGAAACAAAGATTTTATTCTCATAGGCTCACTTTTAACAACCCTAAATTAAAATTTCAGGCAGCCTTTTCTCCAAACTACTGGGGAATAAAAGAAGAAGTCCTAGACGCACAGATAGATTGAAAACTAATAGGCTCAGCACGTACTCCCAATAGTCTAAGTGATAATAGAATCTTTGCTCAGTAGAAAACCTTTGGATATTAAAATATGAATGTCAGAATTTACTTCTTAACCAACGTTAAGTGTCGTCATCGGAGAATATTTAAACTCCCTGAAAAAGTTGTAACTATTCTTTTCTTTCTAATTTAATCATTATATTCGTAGCCTACTTTTTTATATTTGCTAGAATTTAGATTTGAATAATTTTAAGTTAATTTATAACGGTTACTCTCGGGCAAACTACAGCTTTTCACACCTAAAAAAAAGTGTGCTACTATTATCCCTCTCTCTTCTTCATGGCCTTTTTTTTTGACCAAACTTTCGTACCCCTTCCTTTTTTTTTTTCACTAACTTTTATTTCCGGTATACTAGAATTTCTTCCATTTCCGTCCGACTGGGGTTGAAAAATGCATGTCTCTAGTCAGTCAGAGCCATACGTGAAACACGCTTGGGCGATCATGTCTCGAAAGAGACATGACTGACTGGGCAGAAGATTATCCCGCAGTAGATTGCCATTGCTTTCTGCGGTAGACTGGTTGCCAGCCAAAGCTATAGAACCCAATCTGTCCTGTTATTTAACCCATAACTGGAGGGAAGAGACGGATTAATACCTTTCCCAAGGGTATTTGGGCGTAAATGAATGCAATGAATTTAACTGGAATTCGAAATCGGCTCCCCGATTTCTCGTTCCGAGCCGATATCCACTGCACCACAAAGCACATCCCATGTCTCTAGCAGACATGCTGAAATAACTTTTCGCTAAATATAAAACCTAAATTTACACACACACACACACACACACATAAACACACACACACACACACACACACACACACACACATATATATATATATATATATATATATATATATATAATCCTTTCAAATATTTTGCCGCCATTTTTTACAGCAAGGGTACATTCATTCAATGGTAATATTAAATATGATGGACAAACTCCCAGGCAATATTTTGCAGTACTAGTGCATTGATATTTACTCCTATCATTCATTTACAATTGATTAATCATATTTTTTACACAACATTCGTCTGATCAGTTTTTTTTTCAATTTCTTTTTTTTTTCTTTCTTGTTATTTTTAAAATAAACAATTAGTCTATTTTTAAGAATTAGTCAAAACTCCACGCCCGTAATGTACTAAATTATAAATAATCATAATAAAAGTAACGCTCAATACCCTATTAAACGCACCCATATAATTAAGAATAGGCTTCACCCAAAGATTCCGGGTATTATAACCCGGATATGCAAGAACCGTTTTGAAATTATATGTTTACAAATCATTTTTTTAGATCGATTGACTTGGTTACGATTTATTAAAAACCAATCATATTTTCCTCAAGTCCAGGATGAAAAACTATGTAGGGTGCGGCAGAAATACATCTCATATATATCACCCATTTAATGGTAAGACAGCTAGAGTTATTTCTGGGAAGTATATGTGGGAGATATTTCTACAATACTCTGTATAATCCAAACAATTATATCATTAAAAATGTGTAGAGACACCATTTTGTACTTTTCCTTATAAGTGATAAAAATGTTATTATTATGTTGTCATTTTTCATCACATTTCTATTTCTGCTATGGTAGCACTACCTACCAAGTCTGCGGGAAGACCTAAGGCAGGTCGTGGCGTGTTGTTATGGCTCCATTTCATGTTTTGACTATCTCCTTTAACATCCCTGGCGTTACATAGTTCTCCTTAGTGTGTGGGCTGTACTTAAGACATTTCTTTGTATATCTCTTAAGCTGGGGTTTCCAGGGATTCTTTCAATGTGTTGTTTTGTTCCATTTTTTACCATTCCAAGTGCACCTACTATCACTGGCACGATTTTTGTTTTCAATTTCCACGTTTTTTCTATTTCAAATTCCAGGTCTTTATATTTTGACAGTTTTTCGAATTCATTGGTTGCTATTTTGCAACCCGCTGGACAAGCCATATCAATTAATAGGCAAGTTTTTCTTCCCAGGTAGCAAACGATAAAACGGCACATACATCTACAATTGTATCTTGTATTGAATCAAATATGTGTGTGTGTGTTACAGAAAGGTTAAAAACTTGAACAAACGGTAAGCTGCGTTATTCGAGACCCTGTTTTATGGCGATTAGCTGAGACCTCTTTTTTACCTCATCTTCTTCTATATAAATTGATTATCGATTTATGGGCTGGCACTAATATCCCATTGACTGACATTAGCTTTTAATTATCCATCTGATTCAGTATTGATCTCTCCGTTCCATGGCCGGTCGCTTTTTATTGATATCAATATAAGTCTCGTCGGTTCGGCGTTACCTTATCAGCTGCCTTGAATGGCAAAGAAAATGCTAACAAGATATAATTAAACCCAATGTATTATTATTTTTATTATTATCTATGGGGATAATCGGTACACAAAGTGGATATCGGCACAAAAAGCGGAATCAGCGATCCGATTTCAAATTCCAGCCTAACCGGCTTAATTCCCTTTTGCACAAATATCCTAAGGTGAATTTAGTTGGAATTGCTGAAAAAAAGGAATACAAAAGACACAAGACAGAGATAAAGAAATAAGTATTAATTATTAAGGCAATAACAAAGAAAAGTCCTTGCAAAACTATTTGTGTTTGCGGCTTTACAAGTCCAACTATGAAACGTTCTTTAATGTACAAATAAATTAGACGGCTCTTAGAATGTTCAAAATACCCTCAAATAAGGAGAGGAAATTTCCTACCTGTTGTTCTTTGCTAGAACATTTGAAAAAAGAGGAAGGTAAAAGGATTTTTGCACTGAGCCCGCCAAAATTGGGTGTCCACTGATTGGTCAAGGAAAATCGTCTTAGCCAATCAAACAGACCCATTTAGATTAAGGGTGGGTGAGAAGAGAACTTATGTGGGAGAAGTAGTAGTAAACCCTTTATTTTTATAATCCATGGACAAAAAATATATATCCATCTGGTCTTCCTGCAGCTATGGATGAAGTAGTTTGCTATACTGATATCTATAAAACATATGTATATATTCTTCTGCATTTATATCGCTCTAAATATTGCATTCCTTGTTCAAGTGTATTTAACGAAACCGAAATGTTTTTGTTCTATTTTCAATCATAATTTACTCACAAATGAATGAAGATAATTTTGAAATTATCATTTTAATGAAATATTGGTAAACATATATTTTTTTACATCTGTTATTCAATGACCCATCTTAATTTCATGAAATTTCTAGAAATTAAATTCTGCCCGCTAACTTAATTTGTTAAACACAGAACTCATTAGAGAAGTTAAATCATCGATTTCTCTTTTTTTACAAACAGTTGCAATTTTTCCCGAAAATCTGCTCCGAATAGTAAAATATTAAAAATGCAATAAAACTATGATATTATTTGATTAGATAAGTTTTAAATTGCTTTCATAAATAATATATATATATAAGAATATTATTGCCTGAAGAGCAAGAAGTCGTGATGAATGATTCTTTTTTACAACAATTGTCTTCATTTTTCCTATTAAAATCATGATAATTTATAATTTTAAAAAACTTTTTAAAAGTCTTTTTAAAATTCAAAACGTTGTTTGCGTTAAGTAATGACTATATTTGTTTAGCGAAAATTCACAAACCTAATAAAAATCATCATGCTCTAAGTTTTTTAAATAAATTAGATTTTTTCTTGTATATTAAACGTGCCCATTTTGAATGTATGGATGACCATACACGACATTATCAGAAAATAAAAGCGTAAAAAGTAAAATTTTACTACGCACTCTAGTTATCTAAATTTGGATGAGTTTCGTTATGTAGGTCATAGCCCGAAAGTTAAACAAAATATTATGAAACAAAAAAAATTAATTAGAATTAACGAAAAGACAACTAAATTGTTTTGCAAGGTCGAACCTCCTTTACAGTAATGAATACTAGACAAATGAAGAAGAGACTTGGGGCCGCAAAAACGTGTTTCTACAGAAGGATGTTGAAAATCTCATGGACTGAACTGTTATTTAATATCGGGCCTTCTTTATATCAGTGAATGCTGGACAATCCCCTCACAGATTAAGAAGAGACCTAAGTAACAGAAACGTGGTTCAAGAGAACGATGTCAAAAATCCCATGGACTGAATATGTGAGTAATTAGGAAGTTTTATGAAAAAATTGAAAAATAGGATACTTATAATTAGAGTTGGCACAAGAGAAGTGGAATTTCTTTGGCACATAATGAGGAATGCTGCCGTTGTTGGAAGTCTTAATAGTGTGATTTTTGTGATTTGGAAAAGCTCTTTAAGATCATGCAGCGCCAGTGTATAGGATCTGATAAAGGATTGCTTTTTTTAAGAGTAAAAGAAATAATTCCGTTGAATTACACCGTGAAACAGGATCTTTTGACTTTGGGTAGCAATTGTTATTTCCTATTTGCTTATGCATAGAAAGTAGAAAATAGGGCTAATATTTTCTTCAAACTTTGCTTTTATTTGCAGGATAATGATATTTTTGAAATTTAACCCATTTGAAAAACCGGCGAATGAGAATATTATTGTTCACGCAAAATAAGAACAAACTGACATGATTCAAAAGTAGTGTTTAATGGGTAGTTTTCCGCGATTGACGCTTATATTATAAACTAGCAGTATAACGCGGTGTTGCTCGGGTGTAATAAAAGCTTTAAAACTAATCCATGGTCCTGGAGCTCAGACTATTTAGACGTTGGCACGAAAGACTCAAAAGCAATAGTTGTTTCCAGTTAAAGCAAAACCGTAGACTGAAAGATATAAGTCAAATCTTGCCTTTTATATATACAGTCCCGATAAAAAATTTAAGACCACTTAAAAATCTTTAAAAAGAAATAAATAAAATTAATAAGAAATAAAATGTTTGGAATGTAGCTTTTTGTTTCCATAACCTTTTAGATTGTAGCCTTCAGTGGGAGGAGTTTAAAATCTATCCGTAAAAAAAAAATATATATATATTTTTAAAGATTTTTAAGTGGTCTTAAATTTTTGATCGGGAGTGTATATATTATCGATTTTCTGCACTATTGTAAGATCTGCAGCCCTAAAACTTCTGAATATCGTTTCTTATGTCCTTGTCTATGAGTGAATCAAAGTTGATTAAAATCGGAGCACTTCTATAACCCGATGTTTTCGATATTTATCGGGGGTACCTCGACACAAAACCTAGCTCAGAACACTTGCAGACGCTTATTGTAAAACAGTGTAAATTTTCAAGAAAATCGGTTCAGCCGTTTCGGAGTCTATAGGTAACGAACACACACACACGCATGCACATACACACACAAAGTTCCATTTATAGATAATTTTAGATTATTTTCTCGAATGTGCCTTATAGGCCTGATAAATTTTAACGGATTTTACCAGAATGTACGTTTTTTTAGCTGTTGCCTTGATAAATTCGCCAGGCATAACAAAATGCGTCTGCAGAATTTTTACATGAAATGAATGCTTGTATCGACGTCTACTTGTTTGCACTTGGACAACCAGAAGTAAACTGAAATGTTAAGCTTACGTTCCATTTATACTGCTATGTTGCCAAAATGTTCTAGGAGTTCTTGCAACTTTTCTAACGATCTTGAAACTTCTAGAAAGTTTTGGAAAATTCTCCTTCAACAATACAGCGCTGAATATCTGTGGAATCTAATAGACAATAGGTTAGTTCATTACATTGACAACTAGGTCATAAAATCAAATTCTGAAGGGTATAATAGTAATTTCCTTTACAGAAAGAAACAACAATTGTGTTACACAGTGTAATACATGGACCGCCAACCTACGGCACGCGTGTCACACGTGGCCTGCCAAACAATTTCCAGTGGCACGATTTATTTAACTAAGGAAGTCTCTGGAAAACAAAACGTCTATTGCTATTCTCAACTGTTGGCCCCCGTCTCCGAAATCTTTCATCTGTTTCACGAAGATTGGTTTTGTTCTTCTTTCGCCTTATGGTTCAAGTTATTCCCATGAGAAAATTTCCTCTCATATCAAAACAGTGTTAAGTTCACAAAAAGTTGCCTAACCCCTGGACATTTACAAAATTGTATAAAACACAAAGTAACAAAGTATGCTGCAGATATTAAGCAATTGGCTAAGACCATGCAAAGGCAAGGCTCCCGTCAGTAATATTTTTTTTTTTAATTTTAAAAAAAAAATATTTATATTAATGTGGTAGGCATATTATTGTACTAGCAGTATAGCCCGGCGTTGCTCGGGTGTAATGAAAACTTTAAAACTAATCCATGGTCCAGGAGCTCAGACTCAGCCTAAAGAATATTTGTGTGAAGTTTGGTGAGAATCGGATAAAAATTGTGAATTTGTATAAAGGACATACATACAGATAAACAGACACACACACAAACATCTTGCCTTTTATATATATATTTATATATATATATATATATATATATATATATATATATATTATCGATTTTCTAGACTATTGTAAGAACTGCAACCTTGAAACTTCTGAATACCGTTTCTTATGTCTTTGTCAATGAGTGTATCAAATTTGATTAAAATCGGATCACTCCTTCTATAACCCGATTTTTTCGATTATCGATTTTCGATATTTATCGGGAGTACCTCGACACAAAACCTAGCTAAGAAAACTCGCAGACGCTTATAGTACAACTGTGTAAATTTTCAAGAAAATCGGTTCAGCCGTTTCGGAGTCTATAGGTAACAGATACACACACACAGACACACACACATACACACACATAGACAAAGTTCCATTTATAAATAAGTTTAGGCATATTACAATATAAAATATATTGCAGAAAAACTATATTGATCTTGACTTGTATAAAAATACGTATTATTGGTACACTGTATGATTTTAAAAACCTAAGTGGGCACATAGCAAAAGATTGCCAATAGATAAGACTGGGTTCTCTTCGCCTTGGTAGCAACCATTCTAAGAGAAGTGCAACTCTGAATTCATACCCTGAGAATCTACTGTACGGACAAAAGACGGGCTACACCATTGTTCTGCGGTCTACTGTCGGTCAAGAGCTTAGACAGGAGATGGATGTTGCCAAGCTGCCAACCCACTTAAAAGATCAACGAGGAAGAAGAATCAAACTATTTTTTTCGCTTTCAGGCATCCCTGACAATTCTAACAGTCGAAGAAATTATGAAATAATACCAAAGACAGAAAAAAATGAGAACATTTTGTTATTCTGTGTTACTATACTGCACCGTGAACAAAAGATTATTCCTCTTCTTCTTTTCTGTGCCATGTTCTTTCAGGACGTAGGCGATCATGGCTTTCCACAACTCCTAGTCCCTGGTGGCTCTTAGCACACTTTCTCCTGATGCATCATGCAACCCTCGTTCCGTCATCCACCTTATCACGTCCTGCTTTTCCCTGTCTCCTTTTTCTTCTACCTGATATTAACAGGTTTTCCAAGACCTCCTTCCTCATTGTATGTCCCAGGAACTTTAGTTGTCTCTTCCTGATGCTCAGTATTAATTTCCTTTTCGTCTCCATCCTTTCCAAAACCTCGTCATTGCTCACGTGCTCGGTCCATGATATCCGCAGCATCCTTCTGTAGAACTACATTTCAGCGGCTTCAAGTTTTTCCTTCATCTTCGAAGATATTGTCTAACATTCACTGCCATATTGAATAACCGACATCACATAGCAATCCAGTACTCTCCTCTTTGTTTCTAGTGAAATTGCTCTGTTTCTTAATACTACATTTAGTTGCTATAAAGCTACTGTACATTATTTTTGTTGTTTTGAGTGTACATCCTTATCGAAAATTTTGACCTTTTAAAAAGTAATCTGCATGATAAATTTAGCAAAATAATCCGTTAAATTTAACCATTTTATTTCTATTAGTGCTAATTACATATAAACGCTGATATAATTACATTTGAGCATTGACAAAAGGGCGATTAAAGGAATAGAACGTTGAAAATGTAAATGATTATGATTGTAATGACACATCTAAAACTGAATCAGTTTTTAGTATAAAATAACCTAATCTTGTTCTTTGTGCCATTCCAATTCAGGACATTACCGATCATGGCTCTTCATATTTTCCTGTCTTTTGTAGTTTTTTATGAATTTACACGCGGTACTAGATTAGCAATTAGGTCCCACCCTTTTACAATGAAACCGATAAAATGTAACCGTAATTTCTACTCTAACAGCTGTGGAATTCCCTTCTATATACTTGCTTCCCCGACAGCTACAATATCCAGGAATTTAAATGTATGGTCAATAGGCATCGACTATCTCACTAACTCGCACCCATTCTCTCAAGCTCTTTTTTCCATCTACTTCACCCCCATTCTCGCTATTCTCATCCGTCTATTATCCGACATTTCCTACAACTAAACCCTCTTTTTCATCACTTTCCCCTATGATTTAAAATAAAAATAAAAATACAGTTTGTCTTTTTTCTTTTCCCTCCTAAACACTGTTCTGCCATCCAATTACAAAAGCTCGCTAGGTAAGATATGCGCTTCTACCACTGTTGTCGTCTGCATCTCCTGGGGGTATAAAATTTTCCAAGCACTCTTTCCTCATTATATGCCCTAGCAATTTCATCTGCCTCTTTCTGACGTAAAGTATAAATATCTTTTTTGTTTCCATTTTCTTTAGAACTTCGTCTCTGCTCATATGTACGGTTCATGATGTGCTCAATATCCTTCTGTCGAAGCATATTTCACTTACTTCAAGTGTGTTTTTCATCTTTCAGGTGATTGTCCAATATTAACTTATACAGAGGATATTGAATAAAATATTACAGAAGGATATTACATAAAATTAGTACTCTTTTCTTTGTTTCTAGTGAAATATTCCTGTTTATACTTTGCTTAGCCTTGGAAAGGCATTTTTCTGTTAACACACTTCCCAGATATTTAAACGTTTTGTATTTGTTTCATTTCGGTATCTCCTATTTCTAATTTGCAATTTGGGCTATTTTATTTTATTTTATTTTATTTTATTTTATTTATTTTATTTTATTTTATTTTATTTATTTTATTTTATTTTATTTATTTATTTCATTTTATTTTATTTTACTTATTTATTTATTTCATTTTATTTTATTTTATTTTATTTTATTTTATCTATTTTATTTTATTTTATTTTATTTATTTATTTATTTATTTCATTTTATTTTATTTTATTTATTTATTTCATTTTATTTTATTTATTTATTTCATTTTATTTTATTTTATTTATTTATTTATTTTATTTCATTTTATTTTATTTTATTTATTTATTTATTTTACTTCATTTTAATGTATTTTATTTATTTATTTATTTATTTCATTTTATTTTATTTTATTTATTTATTTATTTCATTTTATTTTATTTTATTTCATTTTATTTCATTTTATTTCATTTTATTTTATTTTATTTTATTTATTTATTTCATTTTATTTTATTTTATTTATTTATTTATTTTATTTTATTTTATTTATTTTATTTTATTTTATTTATTTATTGTGTTCTTTCTTTTAGTTGTTCTTCAGTAACTTCTGTGGAAATATTTGTAGTTACCGTTTTGTGTCTGCTGTCATCTGCATATCTTATGCAGTTAAGATTGTGGCCGCCAATAATGTGGTTGGACTTCTAATTCTCTCAGAATAGCTTTACTGTTCAGGTTACATAAATCTATTAAGAAAATACACCCTTGTCTTATACCGCTTTCTACGTTTGTACTTACACACAATGGGAAAGGTATTAATCAGCCCTCTTCCCTCCAGTTATGGGTTAAATAACAGGACATATTGGGTTCTATAGCCTTGGTCGGCAACCAGACTACCGCAGAAAGTAATGGCAACCTACCGCGGGAAAATGTTCTGCTCAGTCATTCATGTCTCTTTCTAGACATGATCGCTCAAGCGTTTATCATGTATGGCACTTAACTGACTGACTGAAATAAAGATATGTACTGAACTCGTTTTCCATTAAGTAATAGAAATGCTTTTAAACAAACCAATGACTTACTTCATCGACCGCTGCCGAAGACCGACCATAGCAGTTAAGCATAAAAAACTATAATCCTTTCCGTGAATACATAGAATATACTTCATCAGGTCTACAAAAAGTTTTGAATTCAGTTTTGTACTTTCCCCTAGGCTGGCTGCCAAGGTTGGCTAGAGAGCCAAATCTGTTCTTCTGCTTAATTTATAGTCGGTGAAGCTTATTTGTGCTTAAGTGAATGCCACAAACTGGACCTGAATACGAAATCAACTCGCTGTTGTTCTATTTCGAGACGCAAAACATGATAAATTAAACCTGAGCGGGATTTTTACGTGATATTGATCCTCTTCTATGGCAGTGAATGTTAGACAGACTCTCCACGAAAGAGGAGTCAAAACTAAAGACAGCAGAAATGTGGTTTGATAGAAGGATATTAAAAATTCCGTGGACGGAGCGAGTCACAAGGAAGTCTTAAAGGAAATCACAACAGAAAGCGCACTTACCAGGCAAAGGGAGTCCTGGGTATGACGATAAACTACATTGGGCAGCAAGTCCTCTGATCGGGAGATTGGAGGTTTTGAATAGCGCGGAACAACTTCTTGATTGCTATTCTTCCCAGATCCACCCTGATCTGGAATGGTTAGCACATGTTAGGGTCCTAGCTATGGAAAAATTGTTAAAACCCCAGTCAATAATTAACAGTACATTTTTATACTAAAATGAGCAACAATATATTTTTATAGCAAAATGACAATCAATGCAACACAAAAATATAAAAATACATTTTATAGTAAAAATTACCAACAATAATTTTTATGACCTAAAAAGTATATATATATATATATATATATATATATATATATATATATATATATAATAACAAAAATAAATTTAAACAAAACGTTCACGCTTTCTCGCACTTTCTTCTTCTATACCAATTTCTCTTGTTGAAAAAAAAACAACCTATTTCTGTTCTTTATATATATATATATATATATATATATATATATATATATATATATATGCAGTATAGCCCGGCGTTGCTCGGGTGAAATGAAAGCTTTAAAACTAATCCATGTTCCTGCAGCTCAGACTATTTGGACGTTGGCACGAAAGACTAAAAAGCAATAGTTGTTTCCAGTTAAAGCGAAACCGTAGACTGAAAGAAAAATGAATGGATGTAAGTAAAATTTTGATTTCCTGGTATCGATATCAAATAAGTTTTTTTCATCGTAAACTGAATTTTGAAGACTAAATAAGTCCTCTGAGTAAATGGTATCATTGCTGAGACTAAGAACTACAATTATACCTACTTAGAGCCAAACCCGAAGCAAAAACTAAAATAAAAGGGCTGAAAAAAATACAAACATACAGACAGATAAACACACACACACACAAACATCTTGTATATATATATTACCGATTTTCTACACTATTGTAAGAACTGCAACCTTGAAACTGCTGAATATCTTTTCTTATGTCATTGTCTATGAGTGTAACAATTTGATTAAAATCGGACCACTCCTTTTATAACCCGATTTTTTCGATTATCGATATTTATCTGGGGTACCTCGATACAAAACCTAGCTAAGAAACACTCGCTTATAGTACAACTGTGTAAATTTTCAAGAAAATCGGTTCAGCCGTTTCGGAGTCTATAGGTGATTGACACACACACACACACACATACACACACACAGACAATGTTCCATTTATAAATAAGTTTAGATTATATATATATACATACATACATATATATATATATATATATATATATATATATATATATATATATGATAGCAAAAATAAATTTAAACAAAACGTTTACGGCTTCTCGCACATTTTCTTCTATACCGATTTCTCCTGTTGGAAAAACCCGTATTTCTGTTCTTTATATATATATATGTACATATATAACTTTTTGTTTAGATTTATTGTTGTTATTATTATTAATATTACTTGCTTTGTATGATGTATTAAGTGTCCATAATGATATTTGTGTCGCTACACGTGTTTCGAATCTAAAGTTGACTTTCTTCAGGTGAATAAATTGTGCATTGGCAAAGTGCACTTCAAAGAATATGTTTGAAATGAAAGGCTGCAAATATTCAAATTGTAATCAACGGTGTTGCATGTGAGTCAGTTATCGGTATTACTTGATAAACAGTTGGTATGTCGTTAAACAAACCAATAAAAATAACCATATACGATAATTAAACTTGAATAAGATCTGCTGGGATTAAATGGAATAAACCAATTGGTCAAATGTCAGGTTCTTTAGGTTTTAGGTTGATTAAAAATAGATGTCTGACAAAAACTAAGATCTTGCATTTCTACTGGGATAATATTGATTTACTGTTATACAAACCGATAAAAACAAAATTATTAACCTTAGGTTATTTTGGGATAATATGTGCGTTGTGGTGCAATGGATATCGGCTCGGAACGAGAAATCGGGAAGCCGAGTTCAAATTCCAGTCGAATTCCTTGCATTCACTTACGCACAAATACCCTTGGGAAAGGTATTAATCCGTCTCTTCCCTTCAGTTATGGGTTAAATAATAGAACAGTTTGGGTTCTCTAGCCTTGGTCGGCAACTAGTCTACCGCAGAAAGCAATGGCAACCTACTGTGGGATAATCTTCAGCCCAGTCAGTCATGTCTCTTTCGAGACATGATCGCCCAAGCGTGTATCACGTATGGCACTTAACTGACTGACTGACTAACAATGTACAGTGAGGGTCAAATTTTTGAAACAGGAAAAAGTGATAAGATGGCTGAATAAAAATTCAAGAAAAGGCCTAACCTGAAGGAAAAAGAACTAAAAACACAGCTCGATAATTTGTCTATTTATTATTGCAATGCACAATGAAATTTCGACTAAAAGTATATTTGCATCTCAAAATTTAAAAAAAAAATATTGTTTTAGGATGTCAGTAAGTAAAAATGCAGGTGGTAAGCTAAGATTTTGTTTTGACGAACACAAAGGTCGAGATCAAAAATATGATGCGTGTGTGCTGACCCGCCGACCAAGCCACCTACTCCACTGTCAACGTCACCGAAGAAGTAAATAAAGATATGTTGCATATTTTTAATAACATCTGCTTTGCATTTCGTTATTTTATCAGCAAGGAAAAGACTGTCATTTTAGCAGTCGAGAAGATCGTCCTTTTGATTTCCAGTTGTATACTGCAGAAGATTTTTGATTTCCAGTTGTATACTGCTGAGAACGAAAGAGGGTTGGGTCACTGTGTCGGGTCAGGAGGTTTATTCCACCTGAATCCATCTTCCACATGTACAAATCAACCATCTGTCTGTGAATAGAATACTGCTGTCATATATGATCAGGCGCACCCGCTGTTCATCTCAGTGTTCTAGACAGACTTCAAAGGAAGAATCAATAATGTGATAGATACCGACTTGACTGCTTGACTCCAGCCACTTTCTCACCGATGGGATGCAACTTCCCTTTGTCTGTTCTATAAATATTTTCATTTTTTCCGACGAACTTAAGTCACTGGTGCCCCTGCCACAGGAATTTACTCGTGCAACCAGACTGGCAACTGGGTCTCACCCATTCACAGTTAGATCAAACAAATGCAGCCGAAAATTCTACTTCATCAGCTTCTTTTCTCGCACTTCGCGCCTGTAGAACTCACTTCCATATTCTTGCTTTCCTGACGGCTACAACCTCCAGGAATTTAAATGCAATGTCAATACCCATCTCTTATACACTTGACTCCAGTCCTTTCTACATCATCTGTATATCTTTTCTTTTCTCTATACCTTTGCAACTGTCATCACACCTCTATTCCCATCCTTCTCTTGCCTTTTCTCTGACACCCCCTGTAACTAGCTCGTCTTTCTCTTTACTCTCTTCCTATCTAATTTTTTTCTCTTATGTAGCCCCCTGAGCATCAGTGGCATTACCGCCTTGCTTTTGGGTGAAACGATTAAAAAAAAAAAAGAAGAATGAGAAGACTTTAAAAGAAACCAGACACGCAATCCTAAAAAGAAACAAATTTAAAAGACCAGGGTGGAGTGTGAACCGCCAATAGCTTCCATTTTGCGTAATCTGCAAGGATGAAAGCTGTCTCTCAAGCAATTTGTTCTAGAACGAATAGAAATAAAATGTCACCCGTAGTTCAAAGAAACCGTACCAGGGATGGCCACTGCATTTTATTGCGTTTTATGCTCTGTTGCGGCAACAAGAATTTCAAAATGTCCTCCAAGGACGGAAAGCGAGCCGCCGATTATTTTCAGGGCAATAACTATATTCCTTTGAAGGACTCTCTTGTCCACTGGCGATCGGCTGATATGCCAAACTGCGATAATACAACGAAAGCCTCAATAAAAGATTCTCATTGAGGCTGTTACATGAGAGATTAATTACACTTGAACACTGATAAACAAAGCAAGTGCAATTGGATACAAATGCTGATATCTGAGCAATGCCAAAATGCAACGAAAAGAAAATAACTGAAATGGAACGCCTAAAATATAAACAGTTGAGATCGTGATTAAGTATTTACAAGTGAATCAGTTTTCGGTATTAAATAATCAATACTCAGTCGATATTTTGCCAGACAAATCAAATCAATCAAAATCCACGCATTAAAGAAATATATAAATAAAATGTATATATGAATATACCAAACTGCGCATAATCATATATATATATATATATATATATATATATATATATATATATATATATATATGTCTGTGTTTGCGTTTTGGATATCGAGCACTTTGACAAAAATATCCTGATGGACAAAAATGTCGCCCGATCTGTAAAAAATCAATTTTGGCATTAAACAGCATTATAACTCAATGCTGTATATATATATATATATATATATAGTAACGGACACACACACACATACATACACACACACAGAGACAAACTTCCATTTATAAATAAGTTTAGATTTATATATGAAATTAAATTTTTAAAACTCAAGAAAACAAAGGAACGCTCAAGAATAAATAAAGACAGTGTATGTTTAGAAAACCAGAAGTCAAAATAGATACAATTTAAAGAATAGAGAAAAAGGAGAAAAACAGAGCAAGGCTTATGGAGTGTGTCGGTGTGTGTAAAGTGATAACACAACAAAAAGATCAAATAACCACGACATTCTACACGTACGCATATTCACGCAGACGGGTGCATGAGTGCGTGTACTTACACATGCACGCGCGTGCATACACAACACTTACATACAAATGTGAATTATAATTAGTCAACTGCTGATACTCCTTGAAGAGTGGACGGGGCGATCCCCCGTGGCTCCGTCTACAAAACTCTGGAGTCGGTATACTGTAGGTAACATCAATCAGCTAAATGACAAACCTTTTACTTATAGATAGATAGATAGATAGATAGATAGATAGATAGATATTGTGTGTGTATGTTTATTCACGTGATCTACTGACAATGAGTAACAAGACTTCTATATAGTCCAATATCTAATTCCCAGGGATTCTTATTATCAAATATCTTAGTTTCATATTCCTATTTTGTTTTAGTCCTGTCACAAGGCTCAGATATTTATTTAAACTGCTTTGGCGTTCAAAGCATCATAGACATGTTGAATTTTATAATATAT
Organism: Ascarosepion bandense; assembly: GCA_037127315.1. NCBI lineage: Eukaryota > Metazoa > Mollusca > Cephalopoda > Sepiida > Sepiidae > Ascarosepion > Ascarosepion bandense. The sequence goes on along the minus strand of JBBBDQ010000744.1, from coordinate 329,173 downwards.
ATAGATATATAGATATATAGATAGATAAATATGTGTGTGTGAGTGTGTTTTGTATAATGATAATATACACGCTAAAAAGTGTGCCTCCTTCTACCGAGCGCCCATAGCTCAGAGGTAGAATCGCCGACTGACGCCAATTCGGTTGGGTTTCAATCCTGGGTATAAAGCAATCGGCTGTCTAACCGTACTGATGAGCTGTGATACAGCGAAACAGATCTGTCTGCGGATGACTATATATATATATATATATATATATATATATATATATATCGCAAAAACAAAACCAGAGAGCCGAGTTCGAATTCCAGTTGAATTCTTTGAATTTACTCAAATACTCTTAGGAAAGTTCTTAGTTCGTTTCTTCTGCCTCCAGGTATAGGTTAAATAGTGGGAACAGATTGAGGTTTTCTAGATTTGGTTGATAAACTGTTTACCGCAGAAAGTAATGGCAACCTACTGCGGGAAAATATTCTACCCAGCCAGTCGTGTCTCCTCGAGACATCATCACCTAAGTGTTTATCACGTATGGCAGTTAACTGAATGATATATAAAAACTTGGGTGTTTAATTGAGTTTTGTTGGTCACTCGCTCTGTTGCACTCCAAACGTAATAATCAAGTGGGTTGCAGTCTGGGGAGTTAAGTGTTCTGATGAAAGGGGTGATGTAGTGGCAGAAATTGTCTGACAACCATGATTAGCTTCTCTCGCTTGTGTAGTACGGTACAGAGTACTGCAGCCAGATGTACACTACCGGCCATAATTATTAGGCCACCCAAGTTTTTTAAAATAAAATATGTATTTCATACTATTCTTAGTATTTATTGCCAAGTAGATAATTCTAAATGAAAATAGAATGGTTCTTTTGTTATTATTACCTTGCAAAATTTTACAAGGCAAGGAAGCAAAGATCAACACTTCCAAATCACCCTAAAGTTTATCCATTTTTCCATTGTTGAAACTGCAATATAGGTAATTATTAAATATTTATAAATTCATTTGATGCACATGTTATTGTGCAATATTAACAAAAGAACCATTCTATTTTCATTTACAATTATTCACTTGGTAATAAATACTAAGAAATAGTACGAAATACATCATTTTTTAAAACACTGGGGTAGCCTCATAATTATTGACTGTGGTGTAGGGTTTCCAGCAGCCATCCTTCTTACACAGGGCAGCACTACCTCCTCATGGCCCTTGATATAGGCCTCCATATTGAATTTAAGGCCATGTGGAAAGATGAATGGGGGCATAATGTTGCTATTACTAGTGATCACCTTCGTAATCACCATTAGACTCATCCAACTCTTTCCAAATCCTCTGTACTGTCTCAATAGTGACACTGAAACACTCTGAAATATTTGTATTGAGAATTACGGCGCGAATGCCAAGCAGTAAAACATGCCGTTTTCAGATTTCTGAATTGCGTCATGGTGCTGTTTTTACAATTGACGCTAGTATACTGTGCATTCGATATAATCTAAAACAAACAACACACATGCGGAAAATGAAAAAATTAAAATGGTGACATTTACTCATCGTACCCTCTATATGTATATATGTTATGTATGTGTCGATTACCTATATGCATAATCATATTTCATGAGAACGTTGTTAGCATATATTCATCTGAGTATATATATATATATATATATATATATATATATATATATATATATATATATTAAAATAACTTTAATCCAAACGGAAAAGTAGAAAGGTAAATCCCAAAACCGAATCCTAATTAATATTAAAATTTTAATATTAAAAAATGATACAGGTGGAGAGCTCTCAATGTAATTAAAATTACAGAGCTAATTATAAAATAAAATAAATTTCGATATTCAAAACTGTTGAATGATCATTTCAACATGAAATCCCTAAGAGAGCTTTCACAGTTGCCGATGAGATGTGAAATCTCTCTTAGGGATTTCATGTTGAAATGATCATTCAGAAGTTTTGAACATCGAAATTTATTTTATTTTATATATATATATATATATATATATATATATATATATATATACTCTGACATTGATAAACAAATTAATATGTGTCTCAATAAACTTAATAATACCTTTAACAATATTGATAATATTAATAAAAACAGTGTACGTCAGAATAAACATAACACTATTAACTTATACTATTGCAACAAAATGCATAATAACTACAAACATGATGAAACCACACTCAAAAACGTAATACGTAGAAACGTTAAACCAATATGTAATAAAAACAAATTGCGCTCATCATATACTACAAAAAATTTTAAACAATTGACCTCATAATCTCTAATAACCCGACAACCACACAACTAAATCCTCTACAGAAAACCAATGAAGATTATTAATTTACATGCCTATTCATAGATTGCAGCTTTGGTACCAATAAAAAACCCACTACATATATTAGTTTTACTACAATCACGCTCTTACGTAGACTTACCTGCCACCTTTCTGATCATAGTTTAATTGAACATTTCTTAGAAAACATAGCCATGTAGTTAATATTAGACAAATATTTTGGTCGATAACCCAGTAATACTCACTCATATATACAGTAAAAAGAGCCTTCAGATATTGGAGGCCATCGATATTAGATCAGAACAACCCATACATAAGAAAATCACATTTCAATCTAGTCACAACACATCACATTGCATTTAGACATATGGTTCTGTTAACATTTAGGTCTCTCACGCGGTGTGACGTTATAGTACCACATTACAAATTTACGACATGCGTCTGCTATTCGGTGACTCTTATCGTCGCATAGCAATGTTTTATGTCAACACAAGATATTATCATGTGCGCCGAAAGCTTAGAACCAGAGTAGTAAAAAATATTCAAATGTTGGACAAATTTTGTTATTATTTCATCTGAAATTAAAGCCAAAATACGATGTTTAGAACGGCTCATAATTAAACATAATAGATATTCATTGTCTGTTATATTTCACAATATATATATAAATATATATATATATATTATAGTTTAGAACATGTTCAAATTACAATCTACTAGAAAGTATACATTTTGTTTCGACATAAGTGTACATTTTGTTTCGACATTGAAGGGACAATGTCCCATCAGGTAGTAAACGCTATTTTTTGAAGGGAGATGTAAAATTCGTTTCTATATATTGGTAATTTTTTGTGTGTGAGGTAAAGGGGACAGGGAAAATGAGAAACCAGAACGGGGGATCGTAAAAAAGACATTGAGGGAATAAAAACAAAAAGAGGAAAACGGGAGAGAAAGAGAAAGAACTAAAAGGGAACTGGTGAAAGACTCAGAGGGAAGCGCCAGGTTTAAGAATAGGAAGTAAAGTATAGCCATATACAACCTTTGATGACCCGGCGTTTGGGTTTCACAAAGAGGAAGATGGAATAAATTGCATAGAGGGGAGAAGGATTTGAGAGAAGATGGGCTAAGAAGAGAGAGGTATGAGAGATAGCATAACCGGCAAAGTGGTGTTTTTTTTTCTTTCTTTTAATTTTAAATTAAATTTAAATACTCCACTAAAACATATATGTATATCCACTACCGATTCCAGGCCAGAGTGTCAAAAAATAAATAATTAAATTTAATAAATTTAAATTTCAATAATTATCTCAATCTTCCATTTAGTCACAATAGAATTTTTTTAAAATTTTGGCGAAGCAGTACCCTTTTTCCTCCTACCTACCACTACTAACCCAATGGTCAAGCCACATGCCTTCCACTACTATAAGAGAAATTACTGCTAACATTCCTTAGCTTAACCCTATAATAGCCAAAATTCTCCCACCCTTGCCTCCAGCATTAAAATTTGTTCCTCATTCTTTGATTAAACTGGGTTGACAATGAACTGACATGTTGAAAATGGTTATTTCCCATCTAAATGTTATTTGAATTTATATATATATATATATATATATATATATATATATATTCTAAACATATGCTGTTAAATATAAGAGACAATGAATGTCTATTATGTTTAATCATGAGCCGTTCTAAACGTCGTATTTTTGCTTTAATTTCAGTTGAAAAGAAAGAGAAAAATTCTCCAACATTTAGATAATTATTTATTGATTTTCTTCTAAGATTTCGGCTCACATAAGCCATCTTCAGAGAGGTTGTTTAAACTGAAGTATTATAACATCCACCATCACCGACGATTTTATTTTGTGTTGACATAAAACTCCGCTTGGCAACGGCAATAGTTACCAAAAATAATAAACGCAGTTCTTAAATTTGCGATGCGGTTTTATGACGCCACACCGCGGGATAGCGCGAAATGACAACAAAACCATGTAGTCAAATGCAATGTAATATGTTATTTCCGGTTTTAAAGTTGATTTTATTGAGTGTTGGTTGTTTAGATTTGATGTACATGGCCTCCAATATCTGCAGGTTCCTCTTACTGTGTGTAGGAGTAAGGATCACCGTATTGTTGACCAAAATCTGTCTGATATTACCTACATGTTTATGTTTTTCAGAGAAATGTTTTTTAATAGTACTCTGATCAGAAAGATGACATGTAAGTCTACGAGAGCGCGTGGTTGTAGTAAAACCAATATATGTACTAGGGTTTTTATTCGTATCAGAGATGCAATCTCTGAATGGGCATTGTAAATTGGTACACTGCATTGTTTTTTTCTAGAGAATTTAATTTAGTGCTTGTTGGGCTATTATAGACTATGAGGTCAATTGTTTTAAACTTTTTATAATATATAATGAGTTTAATTTGATTATTACTTTCCATTAGTTTAACATTTCTACGTATTATGTTTTTGAGAGTTTTTTCATCTTGTTTATAATCATTATGTATTTGGTTGCAATAGTATAAGTTAATAGTGTTATGTTTATTTTGATGTCCAAAACTTATTCACAAATGTTCCCGTCCAGGAAACAATTGACACCATTATCCGTGATGTATACAATCATGCTACTCTCCCATCAATATTATATTGTCTCTCATATTTAACAGTATATGTTTAGAAAATTACTTGCTGCCTCGATATACTATATATATATATATATATATATATATATATATATATATATATATATATATATATGCATTCATTTGCCCTACAAGGAGATGAATTAATATGTATTGGAATGTAAACGACCAAATAACATGCATATCAGTATACTTACTGATATGTAAATATACCTGTTTGGAAAATGTATGTTAAAGCCAAATGTGCGGTATGGTACAGTGGATATGGGCTCGGAACAGTTGCAGGGGCGAGTTCGAATTCCAGTTGAATTCGTTGCATTCACTTACATGCAAATACTCTTGTGAAAATTATTAATCCGTCTCTTTCCTCAAGCTATTTTATTTTTATTTAACCCATTTAAATAACCGGACAGATTGGGTTCTATAGCCTTGGTTGGCAACCGGTGTACTGCAAAAAAAATAATCGCAACCTATTACGGGAAAATGTCAGCTCAGTCAGTCACGTCTCTTTCGAGAAATGGTCGCCCAATCGTGTATCACGTATGGCACTTAACTGACTGATTTTAGAGCCCCCACACAAAACTACATACACACACATATATACGAGGTGGATTTCGAAATTTTGAAATTTTTCATACAGAGATATTTGTTAATTTCGAAGAAAGAAAATAATTCGACTTCAAAGTAGCATGCTCTGACTTCAATACTCTGGTTTGAGTATTTCCGCCATTTCGTGAAGTCCCCGCTGAAGTCAGCCAAAGTGAAGGTGTTCAAGATTTCATCTTCTTCATTTTCTGAATGACTTCAAAATGACTGCGCCTGAGGTTCTCCTTCAGTTCGAGGAACAAACAAAAGTTACATGGAGCCATGTCTGGACTGAATGACAATTTTGATGCTCATCTTTGGCTACAGAAACATTTATTGTATAGCCAGCTTCTAAATTGTCATCACATCCTGATTTGTATTTAACAATCTAATCAGCTGTGACATGTAGTGTTTAGTAGAGTTGGCTCAATGAGCTGCTACAACCGTAACAGGCAAGATAGAGGGAAAAAGAGACAGGGGAAAGCAAAGGATAACATATTTGAAGGACCTTATCAGGTGGACGACGGAACGAGGATTACACGGTTTAACAGGAGAAGGCGTGATCAGAGCCGCCAGGGATAGGGAAACGTGGAAAGCCATGTTCGCCTACGTCCTGAAGGGACAGGGCACATAGAAGAAGAGGAGAAGAAGAAGAAAAGTTGGTAGGTTAGCTTATTAGATGTATAATAATGATACATATTAGATTTATAGTCATGATACTTTTGAGATGTATAGTAATGATACTCATTAGATGTATATTAATGATACTTAACATCAGGAAAAGACAGCTGAAGTTTCTTGGGCATGTAGTGAGGAAAGACGGCTTGGAGAATTTGATGCCCATGCGACGGATAAACAAGTGAAAGAGTGACAAGGGAAAGACACGCGTGACATACTTGATGGACTTTAGCAGATGGATGGCGGAGCGGTGTGTGAGCAGTATAACAGAAGAGCTACAAGGGACAGAGAGATGTGAAGGGCCTTGATCGGCCACGTCCTGAAGGGAAACGGCACATAGAAGAAAGAAGTAATTTTATACTAAAATCATAATGATCTATTGTAACTGCCTCTTATAAAAAGTCTCAAAACTTCTGAAACATCTCACGTCTTTGTATATATATATATATATGTTGGGGGGGGGGGGTGATGGAGACGTCAGTGGCGTCCTACTTCGTTCTAAGCTGAATATTCATCTAAAATTTTCCCTCTCGATCGATCTAATTAATTGATTAATAATTTCCATCAAATTAAAGTGCATTGGAAATTATTTCGGAAGGAGATTACATATAAGAATAAAACTTTCTTTTGGAAAATGAAAGCTTTTTTTACCATTAGAAGACGCGTTTTGATTCAACCGTGTAGTATGAGGTGCATATATATATATATATATATATATATATATATATGTGTGTGTGTGTGTGTGTGTGTGTGTGTGTGTGTGTGTATGTGTGTGTGTGCCTCAAACATGTTTGTTGAATAAAATTTTGTCTGTTAATTCTTCATTTAATTTTTCAAATTTCTTAAAATTACCAAAGTTTATATTTATTTGGAATTCATTATTTTTTCCCGAATAATTGTGATATCGACTCGGAACGAAAAATCGGGGAACCGAGTTCGAATTCCAATTGAATTAGTTGCATTCACTTACTCGCAAATACCCTTGGAAAAGGTGTTAATCCGTCTCTTCCCTCCAGTTATGGGTTAAATAACAGGGGAGATTGGGTTCTATAGCTTTTTCTGGCAACCAGTATAGTGCAGAATGTCATGGCAACCAACTGCGGGATAATCTTCTTCCCAGTCAGTTATGTCTCTTTCGAGATATGATCGCCCAAAGCATGTATCACGTATGGTATTTAACTGACTAAGTTGTGAAATACTGAGGAAGGTTTGAACATTTTGTTTTTAGTCTATTTACATGTAGAACTCTCATTTTAAATCCAGCCTTGTACCACATTCCGTTACTGCGATCGCACATTTAAATATCGCTGAAATGATAATTAGATAGTTCTTAGAAGAAATAGTTCGCATGAGAAACAATTACCGGGAGAAACGAGGTTTGTCGAGAATTCTCGAGACTTAGCACGAAGTGATTATACAATATTGATGACGAGGAACACAAATATTTAACAGAGGAAAAGTTATTGTTTCTAATATAAAAAAAGCAGTGGTCTATAATGTGTCATTTTATCGTAGCGACAAAATGTAGAAACATTAGTTTTAGATTTCTCTCATAATTTAGGGGTTATTTTCTTTCCCTGAATCAATGAGATTGAATTGAAAACGATGTGGCAAGGGCACGCCAAAGTTAGGACAAAGGCCACTGCTGAAGTGCTTTTAGGAAAAAGCTTGATTGCACGACCGACTATGCTTAATATGTTGAACAACAAAAGAGAACGAGATGCTGTGCGATGGACAAGACGTGAGGGTTTTAAGACTGCCGACTTATGATTTTTGCCCCGTAACAACGTCTGCGCTCTAGTTGTGAATATGACACGGCAAACGCTCGCAGCACGTCAAACGGAAGTTCTTTCACTTGCTGCATAAAACCCTAAGTTGTTACTTCCATACTATCGCTCGTTTCTCTCCGGGAGACACCATTTTGTTTCTATGGTCAGCTGATTTCTACAATTCGAACACATCTCAAAGTCTCTCTCAATATAGAAAAAGTAATATGGAAATCCACGGGGAAATAAATTGATAACAGAATAAAGATATTAGGAAATATTCTAGAAAAAAATGTTTTTTAAAGGAAGCCTTTCAATACTGTGTGCGCACACACACACACACACACACACACACACACACATATATATATAATTACGTTCTTTTTTAATCAGTTCACTCTAAGCTAGGCGATAATGCCACTAAGATGCAAGGGGTTGATTCTTTTTGGTCAGATATGTGTCACGTGTATTAAAACGATAGATAATTATTTTAAAATGTATGTAGGGGGAATATATATATATATATATATATATATATATATATATATATAAACTTTTCTTTGCTTACATGTATGTATGCGTATTAATAGGTCTGTCAGGTGTATTAAAACTATCGACAATTTTAAATTATATGTGTGATAAATCTTTTAGACGGTAAAGTGTACGATGGTGCATGCGTGTGCTTTTGGTCGCTAACGTTAGTTAATGTAAGCGTGTATATATATATATATATAGTCATCCGCAGACATGTCTGTTTCACACCTCATCAATAGAGTTAGACATCCAATTACTTCTAGCCAAGATTGAAACCCGATCGAACTGCCATCAGTCAGTGATTCTATCTTTGAGTTGTGGGCGGACTTTAGCGTGTTATATACAATGTAAACATACGCCAGTAGCTGAGAGTGTTCAAATTCATTACTGAACGAACGATGCGTAGATGATTGAGTAGCTACTATTTTTCAAAAAGATTTTATTTTGAGAAAATTATTTTTAAGCAAAAGTAAAAATATTATTAGTTTTTTTTTTAGATATTTAATTCAGCAAACGCTCATAAATATTAATCTGGTTAAATGTTAGGTTTAAGTAAATTATGAAAGATGCTAAGTGATATAATTTAATGTCTACTAAACAAAAGTGCTTAAATGATGTTGCACGTAGTTTGGTTGATTCTTTCGTTCTTTGGTTGCTTATCAACAATTTCTAACATATTTTGGCAAGTATATATCACATTAACACTTATTTTTAGTTATAACAATAAGATACACGATCTACAATTCAATTCATATCTGTTACAAGATGATAGACATATTTGGCTATTTGCGCTTAAGTGAATGTAACGAATTCGACTGGAATTCGAACTTGTCTCTTCAGTTTATCATCTCTAGCCACTACCCATTACACCATTAATAAACTCACTGTTGCAAAAGTAATCAAACTCTAATGATGTTGAAAATATTTCCCAGTCATGTCTTTATAGTCTGATCTTGTTAATCACAAAACGAATAACACCCGAATCAATAAAATGTATTTTTACCATTCGTAAATATTTAAACACTAAATGACGCAGAAAAGATACATACAAAATTTTAATCTCGAAATTGAGTTCACCTGTGTAAATGTTATTCAGAGCTTAAAAGTAGCAGTTTCGTATCGAATTAAAAACAGATCAGGTTGGATGGTAAACGAGCCACTAAATTTAGAAATACTTCGACTCTTATTTGAGAACAGCGGAGAGTTTGTTTTAAATAAAGAGCTGGTAATAAACGATTTTTTAAAAATCGTATCACCTCATGCAAGACACATAATGCCACAAGGACGCAAAACGTTACTAGGAGTGAAAAAGAATGAGAAGACTTTAGTGAGGAGAAAGTTTGGTTGTTTTGTTTTTATCGCATATCAACCTCGGCGGGTCATTTATTGCCAACTAAATTTTATTTATTTATTTATTGCTGGTAATACCTTTTCTTTCAACAATTTATTGTTTTTTTATATAAGTATTTTTTTGTCTAGTAATACTTTTTTTCTTTTTGAGTATCAAGATTCATTGGGATTTGTTTTTAAGGGCAGGGTCCCCAAGTCCTACCCTGTTATTTAACCCATAACTGGAGAGAAGGGACAGAACAATACCTTTCCCAGGGATACCAGTGCTTAAGTGAATGCAGGGTATTCAACTGGTATTCGAAATCGACTCACCGATTTCTCATTCCGAGGCGATATCCACTGCACCACAACGCACATCCGTCACTAAACGCTTACAGCACCTGGTATTTCCAAGTGGTCACCCATCTAAGTACTGACCAGGATCAACGTTGCCTAACTTCGGTGATCGAGCGAGAACCTGTGTATTCAACGGGATATGGCCGTAAGCCTGAGGAGAAAGGACAATACAAGATAAAACTGAAAATCGCGTTCGCGTTGCACTTAGATTTGTTAATATTTTAGATTACAGGGAAGCAAGAAGTAGGAAATGAGTTCCACAAGTGAGAAAAAAATTTAGAATAGAACAAACAGATGCAGCTAGCTAGTTTAACAGAAAAACGATGAAACCTAATTGCCAATTTAGTCAGTCAGCCAGTTAAGTGCCATACGTAATACACGCTTAGGCGATCATGTCTCATTCGAGACGTGACTGACTGGATAGAAGATTTTCCCTCATAGGTTGTCTTAAAATTTCTGCCGTAGATTCTAGTCAGTCAGTTAAGTGCCATACGTGATACACGCTTGGGCGATCATGTCTCTAATAAATCATGACTGACTTGCCAGAATATTATCCCGCAGTAGGCTGCCATTATTTTCTGCGGTAGACTGGTTGCCAGCCAAGGCTATAGAACCCAATCTGTCCTGCTATTTAACCCATAACGCACATCCGCAACAATTTGCGTCAGCCGAGAATCGAACCCGAATCGATTGCTTGGAAGGCAATCATGGTCTTCTTCTTCTTCTTCTTCTTCTTCTTCTTCTATGTGCCCTGTCTCTTCAGGACATCGGCGATCATGGATTTCCACGTTTTCCTATCCCTGGTGGCTCTGAGCACGCCTTCTCCTGCTACACCGTGCAATCCTCGTTCTGTCATCCACCTGATTAGGCCCTTCAAATATGTTATTCGTTGCTTTCTCCTGTCTCTTTTTCCCTCTATCTGGCCTGTTAGTATCAGGTTCTCCAGGCCCTCCTTCCTCATTGCGTATCCCAGGAACTTCAGCTGTCTCTTCCTGATGCTCAGTATTAATTTCCTTTTTGTTTCCATCATTTCCAAGACCTCATCATTGCTCATATGCTCGATCCATGAGATTCGCAGCATCCTTCTGTAGAACTACATTTCAGTTGCTTCAAGTTTTTCCTTCATCTTTGATGGTATTGTCCAGCATTCACTGCCATATTGAAGGACGGATATCACGTAGCAGAACTCCCTTCTTTGTTTTTAGCGAAATTGTCCTGTTTCTTAATACCTTACTCAACTTCTGGAATGCTTCCTTAGTCGATTTACTAAGAACAGTTTACCAGAACAATTGCCATGAAAATATTTATAGAATAAATCGAGAGAAGCTACGTCATGTCGATGAGAAAGACACTGAAGTCGGGATGTCAGGTTAGGATCGATTACGTTACACACCCATTGAATTTTGTCAAGAATCTCACGATATATAGTAAAAGCAACAAACTATATATGGCAGCAATAGATCAAAAACCGCAAATTTAATTAAAAATAATACCTTCCAAATTTATTCAGCTAAAATTGTTAAGTTACATGTTTCTCAACTTCTTAAAATTTAAGATATCGCACTAAGTTCCAATTATATATAACCAATGAGTGCCATACGTGATACATGCTTGGGCGATCATGTCTCGAAAGAGACATGTCTGACTGGGCAGAAGATTATGCCGCAGTAGGTTGCCGTTACTTTCTGCGTTAGACTGATTGCCAGCCAAATCTATAGAACCCAATACAAGTAATTCAACTGGAATTCGAACTGGGCTCCCCGATTTCTCATTCCGAGTCGATATCACAATTACTCGGGAAAAAATAATAAATTCAAAATAAATATTAACTTTGATAATTTTAAGAAATTTTCGTTCCGAACCGATATCCACTGCACCACAACGCACATTGTTTATGTTAAACATGTGAAAAAGTTCCCATTGCTTTCTTTTTACTTTAAACTAAAAATTGAATACCAATTCAAGTACTGTTAATTGTTTTCTCTCGAAAGATTTACCTTGAGCAATTCCCACTCAGTTAAATTCAAATATTTATATTGTTTTCCTCGAGAAACATTTATAAATTTACCATTTATTCGTGCATTGAATGCTGTTGCCATATCAGATTGGGTATTCCTGCTATTAGGTTGTCCCAAAAGTTCGTAAATACTTGCAAAAAAATTGAAATTTTACTTGCCAAGTAATCTAAGGTTACCAGAAAACACTTACAATAAACTGAAATTTTACTCGCAAAAACAACAAAAATTATTGCTCAAAATAAAGACCGCCATTTGCCAAGACTTTCTGCCATCGATCTGCAAGCTTTCGTATCTGGTCAAAGTACCATTAAGCCAGCTTCGAATCAAAGAATTATTGACACGCTTCCTCGACTTCATCAAACGAGTCGAATCGGCGGCTCTTCACAAAGTGTTGCATTGAGCGGAAAAGGCCGTAATCTGATGGAGCATAGTCAGGACTGTAGGCTGGATGTGGCAGAACCTCAACGCCGTCCAGTTCTTCAAATTTGTCTTTGGTTTTTCTGGCGGTGTGTGGCTTGGCATTGTCCTGCTGCATCAAAGCGCGCTTTCGATTGATCAGAGCCGGGTACTTTTGCTTCAACTTTTCGTAGAACCGCTGAAGTTGCTGACAGTAAAGTTCGGCACTGATGGCACGACCATTCGGAACCAACTCAAAATGCACGATTCATTCAAAGTTCCACCAAACGCACACTATGACTTTCTTGCCGAATCTATCTAGTAATTCACCGTAATACATCTAAATACAATTCCAATATTATCAGGAGATAAAAGAATTCACTCCAACGAACTTAAATCACTGGTGACTCTGCAATAGGTGTTTACTCGTGCAACCAGATTGGCAACTGGGTCTCACCCATTCACAGCGAAATTAACCAAATGCAGACGACAATTCTACTCCTGCATCTTCTTTCCTCGCATTTCCCGCCCGTGGAACTCGCTTCCTTATTCTTGCTTTCCTGACGGCTACAATCTCCAGGAATTCAAATGCAATGTCAATACTCATCTCTTAACCACTTGATCCTAGTTCTTTCTTCACCACTCTGTATATCCTTTCCTTTCTCTCCACCTCTGCAACTGTCATCACACCTGTGTCCCTTCCCTTCTCTTGCTCCTTTCTAAATGGTTTAACTACTAGTGCGTTTAAATAGTTTTTAAGAAGCCTATATTTGCAGGATAATATGTTTTGTTTAATTTAGGTTTCCAGCTGTTCATTCGATGTCTTATGATGAACATCAATGAAACGTCTAACGGATTTTACTAAAATCTTGTTTAATAAAGTTTTCGATGCTATAACCTCGCAGATGTTAATTAATTAAACTGTTTTATAAAAATAAATAAAAAACTGGTATAACGATTCAAACGCACGAAAGTAACGTTTTTAGTAATTTTATTTATGTAGCTATCTTCATCTGTTTGAAACGGATTCCGGGCACCAATTGGTTCGATCGTGTCAACAATGTCGTAGTTCTTACACGTACCCGTTTACCTAGACTAAACGCCCTTCTCCAAGAGTGCCGACTCAGGTGGCTTAAGCATGTACATGGTATACCGGGTGTGATAATTCTGACGGGTGGAAGAAGTAGTAAACTATCGCTGACAATTTACACCGAGGTATGGAAAAGCCGTGTTGGTGAATCGTGCGTGGCGGAAAGAATATAACAAGGTGAAAATGAAGGAGAGCGTCTTTACAAGCATTCGTTGCAATCGTGACTGTCCCTCGCCATCAGTGGCTGAGCCATAAAACGTTGGGCATAGATCCAAGGTCCATTGAGACCGATTGATGTCATCTAAACTTAAATGGAATATTGTCTGTATGTGTGTGTGTGTGTCCGTTACCTATAGACTCCAAAACGGCTGAACCAATTTTCTTGAAAATTTACACAGTTGTACTAAGATGAATGCACTGAACCTTTCAGATTGCAATGGGTAGTTGAGTTTTTCATTTGATGTTTCTCAACTGGTTTTGCTCGGTCGACCAACATCCTTTTGACAACCGCTTGAACTGATGCTGCCTTTTTTTACCTTACCCATCCATGTGAAATCGAGAAAATATGATCAAGCAAAATATATGGTGAGGAGATAAAAGTGCCAATTTTAGCTGATTCCTTAAAGTTTTTTCTTGCAACATTCCGTTTTCTACATTTATAAATCTACTATTTTTCCATGCATTGAATAGTGCTGTATATGTGGTCAGGAGCTCTTGTAATCTATCTTGAGATTCCTGACAAAAATCCAAAGAATGGTGTGTTGTTATCGGTTCTAATCTGGCATCTTTACCTAGCCATTTCCACCAACTATGACATGGCTTCTCTCAGTCTTTTCTATAAATATTTTCATGGAGATCATTCTAACGGATTAACCTCCTTGGCACTTTGACTATATAAATATAAGTGTATCACTAGATTGGCAATTAAGTCTCATTGTTTTACTGTTCAAATAGCTAGATGTAACCGTAAGTTCTATATTAATAGTATCTTTTCTTGAATTCTTGCCTATGGATCTCTTGTAGAATTTTGATTTCTTGCTGCACACAATCTTCAAAAATTAAAAAAAAATACATCAGTCGCTATCTTCTTTAATCCTTTTTTTTTAATTGTCTTTTCTCCTTACTAAAATCTTTCACTCTCACCAACTCTGCTGACATCTTAGTGTTAAAGAAATTATTTTAAAAAAAAATTAAATGAGGAGACATATACAAAGATTATGGAAAGTGATCTTGGATTTACACAGTTGTGCTGATCTAGAGTGGTTAATATAAAGTCCAGAAACCCCTGCTTGTTAGTCCTGAAATAAATAAAACTAAATTTACTTGGGATCTCGCCAGAGACTTAAGCCACCATAAACGTTTTCATTGCCTAAACATGAAGTTTCCACTGGAGGTATGGTGGAGTAATGGATAGATTAAGTTCTATAGCTAAGTTCAAATTCATTACATCCACTTAAATGCTAATACCCTTGAGGAAAGGTATGAATCCATCTCTTCTACTCCTGGCTATGTGTAAATAACAGGACAGACTGGGTTCTATAAACCAGTCTAGGTAAAGAAAAAACTTTGAATTCAAAAAGAGCCTGATGAAGTTTAGACACCATAAGTCTATCTTGCCTAAGATATATCTTTTCTACTGCTGCACTATGATGCCTTAATGATTCAGGGGAGTCATGGGACTCCTGATTGTGCATGAAGTCACCAAAAGAGATTTTGATGTTCATATACTAAGAGCTGAACGAATGAAATGACAAGGAAAGAGTTAACGCTGATCACTTAGATCTGATTAATATCATATGGGGAACATTCTCTAAATTTCTTTGATATCACTTTTTTTTTCAATTGGAGTAGATAGTCTAAACTATCGCCCGGTTCACACTCCACCCACGTCTATTGAACAGGTGAAGAGGCTCATCCTTTGTTCCCTGTTTAGGATGTAGTTTCCTGCTTTCTCTTTTCCAATCTTTTTACTCTTTCCTTTTTTCTTTTCTTTTTTTTCAATTGGAGTAGATAGTCTAAACTATCACCCGGTTCACACTCCACTCACGTATATTGAACAGGTGAAGAAGCTCATCCCTTGTTCCCTGTTTAGGATGTTGTTTCCGGCTTTCTCTTTTCCAATCTTTTCACCCTCACGTAGCCCTCTGCACATCAGTGGCATTACCGCCTTGCTCGTGGTGATATGATTTTAAAAAAAAATAATCGTCTGCGAGTGTTCTTAGCTAGGTTTTGTGTCGAGGTAGCCCCGATAAATATCGAAAATCGATAATCGAAAAAATAGGGTTACAGAAAGAGTGGTCCGATTTTAATCAAATTTGATACACTCATACACAAAGATATAAGAAACGATATTCAGAAGTTTCAAGGTTGCAGAAAATCGATAATATATATATATAAAAGGCAAGATCTTTGTGTGTGTGTGTCTGTTTATCTGTCTGTATGCCCTTTATACAAATCCACAATTTTTATCCGATTCTCACCAAACTTCACACAAATATTCTTTAGGCTGGGTCTGAGCTCCAGGACCATGGATTAGTTTTGAAGCTTTCATTACACCCGAGCAACGCCGGGCTATACTGCTAGTATATATATATTTGGAGATATGTGAGCGCTCATTTTTCAGTTTTATGCTCTGCTGGTTCATTTACCTATTTTCTTTATTTACGCATTTATTTTAAGCGTAAGTTTATTTATTTTTTTAATTTGACGTATTCATATCAACCGTAATTTTAAGCGTGTTCTAGCCTTATTTCTATGAATTCTTCTCCTAGTTTAAGGTAATTACAATTGTGTTAACGATTAGTCCCTGAGGAAGCGTTGGCCAAAAGACAGCCTAGGTCCTAAAACTATATTCAGTGTTTATTCAGAACTGTATTTTTGTTCTGTGGTATCAAAGCCTTATTCCGATATATATATATATATATATATTGATTTAAATGGAGTAGACGTCATAAAATAAATAACACTTTAGGACCCTTTCGACCAACATATAATCAAAATTGAACGTTGGCAAAATTTTAAATAATTATCAGAACACATTAATTTTACGTTGTAGAAGAGAAGGTGGAACTCGATTAAAAACAAATTTTAATAAAAAAAATAAATAATTAAAATGTAAGGAGGGTCTAAACATAAACACGATCAGCACATTGTGACTATTTTTACAGTTGGTCCTGGACATGACGGTAAACTGCATCCGGCAGCAAGGCCTCTGATTAGAAGGTTGTGAGAAGCACGGAACCACCTCTTAATTGATTTTGTTCCCAGGCCCACCCTGACCCGGATTGGTAGCACCTGTTAAGGTCCCAGCTATCGTTAATAGTTAACCCCCAAACTGGGGTCGAAACACTATGAAAGTATAAAAATATACTTTTATAGAAATATATACATTTTATTAATATTACCAACAATACACTTTTTAAGAAAAAAATTATTACATAACACATTTTTGAAAGAAAAAATTGTTCTCAGCAAAACTTTTTGAAAACAAAACTAGAAGATATTTTCAGTTTTCTAAAATAAAAAAGAATAAAAGCAAATTTTCATAACAATCTGACAAAATTAATCTCCTCACTATAACCGAACATTAAAAAAATACCTTAAACCCCCACCTTTCTTATATTAAATAACCCACAGAGGTGTTGATATGCCGTTAAACAAAACTCAAACTCAAACTCAAACGAATGTTTATAGTTACTTTTATTGACTGTTGGACTTTCCTTTTTATTATTAGCTCTTTCATTATTTTTAATAGTTTGGTAGGTTTCAGTGTGCGTTTAAATGAGCTATGATCGGATGATGTAACGTTAATCATCTATTTATACATGCAGTGATTGCCAATACAATGATTCATGAGTTTGATTTGATCCGGTATAATGTTTCTTAAAGGACATTTGAACACGTAAATAATGTTAGTTCTTTTTAATTTTGATTTTGCAGCTCTATTGTTTTTGTTAATGACAAGGTTATCTCTTTCAAAGTTTTTGTAGTAGATAATTGTTTCTTTGAATCCAGAAAAGAAAACACTTGTCCGAACGCAAGAACAATTGAATAAAAAGCTTAATGTTACTACCTTGTCTGTCGTCTTTAAACGAAGGATTGCTGCCTAAATACACTATATATATATATATATATATATATATATATATATACATATATGTATATATATATATATGCTGTTAAATATAAGAGACAATGAATGGCTATTATGTTTAATCATGGGCCGTTCTAAACGTCGTATTTTGGCTTTTATTTCAGTTGAAAATAAAGACAAAATTTCTCCAACATTTGGATAATTATTTATTGGTTTTCTTCTAAGCTTTCGGCTCACATGAACCATCTTCAGAGAGGTTGTTTAAACTGAAATATTATAAAATCCACCATCACCGACGATTTTATTTTGTGTTGACATAAAACTCCGCTTGGCAACGGCAATAGTTACCAAAAATAATAAACGCAGTACTTAAGTTTGCTATGCGGTTTTATGACGTCACACCGCGGGATAGCGCGAAATGACAACAAAACCATATAATCAAATGCAATGTAATATGTTATTTCCTGTTTTAAAATTGATTTTATTGAATGTTGGTTGTTTCAATTTGATGTATATGGCCTCCAATATCTGCAGGTTCCTCTTACTGTGTGTATGAGTAAGGATCACCGTATTGTTGACCAAAATCTGTTTGATATTACCTACATGTTTATGTTTTTCAGAGAAATGTTGTTTAATAGTACTCTGATCAGAAAGATGACATGTAAGTCTACGGGAGAGCGTGGTTGTAGTAAAACCAATATATGTATTAGGTTTTTTATTAGTATCAGAGATGCAATCTCTGAATGGGCATGTAAATTGGTACACTACATTGTTTTTTTGTAGAGAATTTAGTTTAGTGCTTGTTGGGTTATTATAGACTATGAGGTCAATTGTTTTAACCTTTTTATAATATATAATGAGTTTAATTTGAAAGATTAGAAGAAAACCAATAAATAATTATCCAAATGTTGGAGAATTTTTGTCTTTATTTTCAACTGAAATTAAAGCAAAAATACGACGTTTAGAACGGCTCATGATTAAATATAATAGACATTCATTGTCTCTTATATTATCAGCATATGTTTAGAAAATTAGTTGCTGCCTCGATATACTAAATATATATATACACTACAAGTGAGAATTATTAGGCTACCCCAGTGTTTTAAAAATGATGTATTCCATACTATTTTTTAGTATTTATTGCCAAGTGAATAGTCGTAAATGAAAATAGAATGGTTCTTTTGTGAATACTGCACAATAACATGTGCATGAAATGAATTTATTAATATTTAATGATTACCTATATTGCAGTTTCATCAATGAAAGAATGAAGAAAATTTAGGGTGATTCGAACGAGTTCATCTTTGCTTCCTTGCCTTGTAAAATTTTGCAAAGAACAATTAAAAAAAACATTCTATTTTTATTTAGAATTAACCACCAAAAATAGTATGAAATATATCATTTCTTTTAAAAAACTATAAAAAAATAAAATTATGGCCGGTAGTATATATATTTACGCTCTCACACCCTGATTGAGCACTCTGGAAAAATAGTAGACTTTGATAAACAGTAGCTACTCTGGCGTGTACGCATCGCTCATTCAGTGAAATGAATTAGAGCGCTCTAGCTATTGGGCGCGTATAATGATATGCGCTAAAAAGTCTGCCTTCTTCTACCGAACGCTCATAGTCCAGGGGTAGAATCGCCGACTGGCGCCAATTCGGTCGGGTTTCAATCCTGGGTTAAAAGGAAATCGGAGTCTAACCGTAATGATGAGCTGTGATACAGCGAAACAGATGTGTCTGCGGATGACTATATATATCAGTCAATTAAGTGCCATACGTGATACACGATTGGGCGATCATGTCTCGAAAGAGACACGACTGACTGGGCAGAAGATTATTCCACAGTAGGTTGCCATTGCTTTCTGCGGTAGACTGGTTGCCGACCAAGGGTATAGAACCCAATCTGTCCTATTATTTAGCCCATAACAGGAAGGAATAGACGGATTAATACCTTTCCCAAGGGTATTTGCGCGTAAGTGAATGCAAGGAATTCAACTGGGATTCGAACTCGGTTCCCCGATTTCTCGTTCCGAGTCGATATCCAATTTTGGCAATAATATTTACTATATTTTTGCAGCTATTGTTTTAATGTGACGTTCACTCAGCATGTAGGTGATATTGGCTAGCCAGAATTCATTTGTTGTTTTTCGTAAATTCAGTTATTGTAAATCGCCTGAATATACCGAACGGTTGAAACCTAGATCGCGTAAATAACTCAGTTCCATATATATATATATATATATATATATATGTATTCCGCCCGAAATTATTGTGAAATTCACATAACCATAAATCTTAATAATTCGAAGTACTTTGACATTTTTTGTCAAATTGTAAACGATTAATTTCGACATCAGAAAAAACTTCAGAGCAATTTTTAGGTTGTTTCAATATGTTAAATCATTGTGTTTATTGTAATGTGCATGTATGTATATATATATATATGTGTGTATGTGTGTGTGTGTGTGTGTGTGTGTGTGTGTGTGTGTGTGTGCACATGTGCGTCTGTGTGTGCGTAAGTGTGTGTCAAAATTTCCAATTATAATCTGAGGAACGGAACAGTATGATAAAAAATACGGAGTTTGTCAATAAAATTTCTTTCCCTTGATAAAGTCCGTCAGTGGAAAAGCCCAAAATATAAATTTACTCTTGTCTTCTTCGTTTTTTATTACACACACACACACACACACACACACACACACACACACACACACACACACACACACACATTATATATTTATATGCCTGTGTGTGGGTGTTTGTGTGTGTGCTGAAATGTTCTTTGTTCGGCCCACTTCTCAGATTTGAAGAAAACATTTTGAAGATTTGATTGGTCAGGTTCAGTTTCATCTATTGGACACATCCGTGTTTTTTTTACAAGCAAGCCAAAGTAAATACTGTTTAAAAATTGAAAATTTGCTTCTTCTTATTATTGTAAAGAGAATTAATTGGTTTGAAACTACGACGTTTCAATGTAAAATCAGTATTGAAACGAGAGAATAGATAATTAAATCCGTGTGTTGCTCAGTGACATTTAAACTCTTACACCCAGAATAAATTTAGAAGGAATTGATTTCAACCCAACACCAGTTTAAAATATTGTTTATTCATCATCCTGATTAATCCAACACTGACACAGACAAACACATTAGATTAGGATTAAGGTGATTTTGAAGTTAAGATTTCGAAGCAAACTCAGTTTGAAAGCGCGTATCGATTATTGAAACGAATAGATTAAGTTACAGTTGGAGAGGGGATGTATAGACAGCAAAGGAGTGGCAAAACAGTAATGAGTGTATGTGCGTTCATATCTACTATGATTTGATTAGGTTGGTACAAGGTCAGTCTAAAGTGGATTCTTTGGAGATTGAACTCATTGCACTAGCAATATGTTTTCAGTTTATATACTTGTCTATATGTAATAGCTGCTGCACCCATCAGCAGGCAGGTTAGGTTTAAGGTTCCAATCCAGAACTATCTACTCGGAATTGTTCATTCAGACATTCTCCCATAAAAGCATTGGTTCGTGGTTGGTTGGTTGGTTCATTTAACCAGCATATCAACCTTTATTAGGTCATTTAATGCTGAAAATCGTTTTGATTTGTTTTATTTAGTTTATTTTTTATATTGTTTTTGTTTGTTAAGTTTAAGGCCGGAAGCATATTTCTATTTTAAATCACAGTTATTTTTTATTCAAAAAAGGTTTTGTTGGTAACATTTTTCATTCAAAAAAGTTTTATTGGTAAATGCTTTCATAGCATTTTTACCCCAGTTTGGGGGTCAACTATTTACCCATAGCTGGTACCCTAACAGGTGCTACCACTCTGGGTCAGGGTGGACCTGCGAACAACAGGATTTAAGAGGTGGTTCCATGCTTCTCACAACCTCCCAATTAGAGGCCTTGCTGCCGGATGCAGTTTAAGGTCATACCCAGGTCCATTGGTTCGTGAATTTGTTCAAAAAGTAATTGCGTGTTCAATCACTGGGTGAGTTAGTGTGTACTTGAACTCATTGGAAATGGGGAGAGAAATAACTTAGCAGCACTAAAGAATAAATAGACGCAATATGGTCAACGAAACGGAAACTATCTACCCCAGATTGGAAAAAGGTTTCAGTTCTAAATTCCCTGAAGGTTATCCGAATCGAGAAGCTTTTTGATAACAAAATGACGACAATAGTTCGCGTGTAAATGATGTAATTAATGCTAACTCTTCACTCCAAAAAGTAAGAAATAAATTCAGAATCCGTGTGTATTTTAGAAGTACACAAATCTACAAGATACTGGAAATAATAACTTATTATTTTTAGAAACTATTTTCTTTGTCTATATTTCTGAGATGTTATTATTTACATTATTGTCCTGATATCTGTTGTCATTTTAGTCATTGTACGCTCCGAACTTTGTCAGTTGATTGGAATTTTGAACTTAACCCGTTATTTTCTTTGGGATAGACTGTTCTCGCTCCATGAGGCATGATACTTCCAGATGCCTCAGTTGTCGCCATTTAACTCAACACTCTAAGCTCTTATTCAGCATTGCTATAGCCAAATATTGAACTCACAACTCTTTGGGTCAAGTCACTAGATCCAACTACTGGACCATGTATTCTTATAGCACAGTTTAGTGTTTAACTCAAAATTCCAATCACCTGAAGAAGATCAGAGTATACAACGGCCGAAACGTAGTAAATATAGCAACAACGATCAGAACAGCAGTCATAACAATGTAAATAATATAAATATCTATTTTCTTATTTGTTGACCACTTAACAACCCGATGGCTGAAATAATATACTATATTCTATAGTAAAAATATTTCAAAGGTTTCTAATCTTAGGTGCGATATTTGATAAAAATGATAAAAACAAAGACAAAAGCATATTGAAACTAAATTAAAGACAAAAGAAAGAAAGGAAATAAATTTAAAAGTTTAAATTTCAGCGTTCCAACTTTTTCAGCGTTTCCTCTCAGTGCATAATTTTAACAAATACTTGCGTTTTTAGATTCAACTATTCTTCTTACACATCTGCAATTCCATCAACAAAAAATAGCTAAAGAATGAAACGGGTTACACAATCTTTTGCAAATTTTCACTAACATTGTTCTTTTAGGTAAGTCAGATTGCATAAATTGCAAACATTGTGTCTGCTTATTTTTAATAAAATCCGTTCGTACTTACGGATATTCCTTTGCGTACTGTAATTGGAATATGTAAGAAACACACTGTAAGTTTCACAGTAGAGTTTATTATTCATTTCCTGATGTTCCCAAGTACTTTCAATCTCCTTCCGAGATCATTTTTAGGGGTGTAAGTTGTGGTAACAAAAATAACCGCAAAATTGTGTTATTAAAAATTACTGTAAATTTTCTTCTTGTTTCAAATGTAACGGTTGACAAATTGCTTATCATTCATTAGAACGTGAAAATTATCTACAATTAATTTTTTTAATGTTGTAATGTCATGCAGGTGTTGAAGCTTGAAAAAACTGTTCATTTTATAAACATTTTAAAATTATAATACACGAAATATTATCCGTGCGTACGAACGGATTTTATTAAAAAATAAACAGACACAATGTTCGCAATTTATTTAATCTGACACGCCTAAAAAAAAGCTTGTTACTTAAATACACAAATATTGTTCTTATATATATATATATATATATATACCAGAACAATGTTAGGCAAATTATTGATAAGTCGAATATATATAAGTATGTCAAATTAAATAAATTACTAATATTGTGTCTGCTTATTTTTAATAAAGTCCGTTCATACTTCTTCCGAAATAATCTTCAGTGGTGTGAATTATGATAACAAGCATAACTGCAAAAATGTATTGCTAATATATAAATATATGTGTGTGTGCGTGTGTGTGTATGCGTGTGTGTGTGTGTGTGTGGTAGCGTACTGATGTAAGTAAGTATACATATGTGTATACAGATAAGTACACACCGATATATAACTATTTATCAGATGTTATTAAGTGTATATAAAAAACATATATATTATCCAACGTATAAAGCAAAACTCGGAGTTTTATGCACTACGCAATCATCACGTGCATATTATGAACTGTCAGTTTCCAAATAGATTTGAATTTTCATTTTTAGTTTTCGCGTTGTTTAAGGTCGTTATAGATTATACAAGTAGGATACCATTTTTTCATTTATTAAATGTATAAATTAATTTGGTTTATATCGAAACCTAAACATGGATTATGAAAGTAAAATCATAGGCGTCATATATATATATATATATATATTTTTTTTTTCTTATTTTCCTTTCTGTCTTTCATCATTTATTTCATTCTTTCTTAGGTGCCAATTTATCGTAAGTTATAAGGGAGTTAAAAATAGTCAGGTATAATTGATAACGTACCGAAAATAAAATTTCTAATCTAGAAACTGTTAGTTTATAGTATGCACTTGATGATTGCGTAATGACTGAAACTCCGAGTCGTACTTTAGACACAGACTATATATATATATACACATATATATATATATATATATATATATATATATATATATATATATATATGTTATTTATTATTATTATTATTATTATTATTATTATTATTATTATTATTGGAAGCGTTAATTGTAGTGGTAATCTCTGTTTGAGATAGAAGCCAAGCTTTTTATTTTAAAAACATTTAATTTTTAATTTTACGACAATCGGCCTATACACTCATAAATTTAATACAAAAATGTGTTCTGTAATTGGATTCTAAACTACTTCTAGGAGAAACTACTATTTGTTCCGGGTTGCTTTAACCTTTTTAGGATTGTATATTTCCTCGTTAATTTATTTTCGAATGCCAATATCTACCCATTTTCATATCTGAAACGTAAGCAATGCAATTTATAAAAAAATGAATGGATTTATTTTTAATCCGAGGTTTAGTTTTATTACTTGCAGTGTTATTTGTAGTGGATATCTGTGTTTGATATAGAGGCAACATTTTTTTTATTTTCTAATTTAAACAGTTATTACGGCCATTATAGTTAATAATAAAGAATACGTGATGTACGTATAAGCAAAAAGTTCTTCTTTCCCAACTAACCAAAAAAGCTCAAAAATAATATAAAATACTCAGACAAATTCCAGCAACCGGTTATTGTTAGCAAGCGGTCAGATTTCCCGTCCAAATGAGCCGCTTTCTCTGTATGTGATATAAGAGGGAATAATAGATTTTAAGCGGATTCACGGCAGTTGTGGACAACAGGGTATCATCATTTCATGGACGGATGAATTGGAAGACCTAAATGCGTCATCGGTCATTCCTTATCGGATTACCGACCCCATGTTGTTTGCGGCAATGGAATGGTAATATGACTGGTATTCTTGCCACGTGCCGACGAATGAATAAACAATCAAGCGTCACGCCACTGAAGACAATTAATCTTTGATGTGCCCACAAAAGGATGAATTTTTCAGAGGACATTGTCGACATCTCCAAATGGAGGGTAACTCTTCAAAGGAACGTGAATACGGAACGAAATGAAAGATAGATGTAACTGTCATTGTGGGTCCGTGCTGACCGAGGGGAAGGTGAACAGCAACGGCTTTATGGTGTTTAATTGGGCATAGTTGACAATCGGACCACGTCGAGATGGTCCCAACAGGTAGTCACTCAAAAGAGGTTCAGTTGAAAATGTCAGAAAACAGAAAAATATTCCCAGTAATGACAATAACATTATTGATTTAGATATCTAGCTAGCTAGCTAGCTCAGTCAGCTCACATCTATTTATATATCTCAGTCTGTTCATATATTCTGTTTATATATATATATATATCTTCCTAGGTAGTTAAATATATATATATATATATATATATATATATATATATATATATTTAACTACCTAGGAAGATAGCTAGCTCAGTCAGCTCCTATCTATCTATCTATCTATCTATGAACAAACGAAGATAGATATAAACAGACTAATATATATATATATATATATATATATATATATATATATTAGTTTGTTCCTATCAATCTATATTTCTACACAGTTTTGGATACCTCAACGTGGTGTAATGGTTAGAAAACGTGACCCGCTAGAAATAATTACGATTGAATAGTGAGTTTGATCCTCACTGTGTGCCTGATACTTTTGGCTTTGTGCCACATCTAAGCCAAGCTTAGAAAATCACTATGTATCTCAGTTTGTTTATATCTATCCATTTATTTGTCTGTCTATATATCTATCTTTCTCCGTTCATATCTATCTATCTATCTATCTATCTATCTACCTATCTATCTATCTATCTATCTATCTATCTATCTATCTATCTATCTATCTATCTACACATCTCTGGAAACCTCGCCATGGTATAATGTTTAGCAAGATTTTCTCGCTAAAACCTATCTGAGTAGTGAGTTCGTTCCTCACTGGGTACCCTATACTTTCGGCCTTGTGTCGCATCTAATCGACGCTTGGAAACTCAAATATCTCTGTGCACACAGTATGAAATTCATGTGAACTTAGCATAGCAAAAAGAAACCTTTCAACATGTTTCCTTTTTGTGTTGATAATGTTAAGCAGAAATTTTAAGGAGGCAAAACAGCTGCTATGACATTTTTTATGACTGTAAGATGGCTATGCGGCTAGAAGACAAAAGTGAATGAAACAATCCCCAGAACAATTCTTTATCGTCAATACAGGTTACAAATCTATTATCATTACTTGGTGCATTCAAGTCTGTTGGGCAGACTTGCAGAAAGCTTCATAACATTGAAAATATGGTGCTATTACTTTCAGTGACATGATCAACTTTTAGATATTAGCACAACTACATTTTGCTAAATATGGCTTTATATAGACTTTAAACCACAGCTAAGATTTGACGAGTAAAATTTTTCCTTTGTTTTATCCTCTAAATTGCTGACAGCAACCCTTGAAGAATAGAATGACAGGTCTGCGTACGAAAATCTGGAGTCGGGATGCTGAAAGTAACATAAATCAGCTAAGTGACAATTTTATTCACATTAATTCTTTCTCACACTCTCTTTATATATATATATATATATATATATATAAATGGTTTTCTGACTTCTTATGAAATATCGTACAGCGGTTTCCCGTTGCCTTCTTCACGTCTTCCGTCTCTTAAACTGGTTGACACCCAAGGTTTATATATATATATATATATATATATATATCTGTGTGTGTGACGTCATAGAACCACATTACAAATTTACAACCTGCGTCTGCTATTCGGTGACTGTTATCGTTGCATAGCAATGTTTTATGTCAACACAAGATAAAATAATCTCATCTTTGATGGTGATGACTTTATGTTAACGTCCCTGTAACCTCTCTGAAGATGGCTCATGTGAGCCGAAAGCTTAGAACCAACTTAATAGAAAATTATCCAAATGTTGCACAATTTTTATTTTTATTTTCACCTGAAATTAAAGACAAAATACGATGTTTAGAACGGCCCATGATTAAACATAATAGACATTCAATGTCTGTTATATTTAACAGTATATGTTTAGAATAGATATACATATATATATATATATATATATATATATATATATGTGTGTGTGTGTGTGTGTGTGTGTGTGTATGCGTGTGTGTGTGTAAACGAACGAAGAATAAAATTTAAACTTTTAAAACATTAATTTAAACAGGGCTCAATACAAAGATAGACCAATGAATACATATTATTTAAATTTTACATTAGAACATGTAAATTACTACAAAATTGTACATTTTGTTTCGACATTGACAAAAACAATGTCTCATCTGTCAGTTAGTAATGATAGTAATAAACGCTTTTATTTAAAAAATTATTTTAAGAAGGTAAAAATGTTTAATAAAGAAAGAAGAAAAAAGAGAAGAATAGAATAGAAAATAAGAAACCAAGGAAAGAAAAAGAAAGATGGAAAAAAAGAAAGCCAAAAAAGAAAAAAAGACAGCATAAGAAATACTATAAAAAATAAAGAGAAAAATACAAGAGGCGAAAAGTATAAGAAAAAAAAATTACAACGAGACAAAGGAAGTGGAAAATAAAGAAAAACAAATGAGATGATGTTTAGAAGGGTTTAAGCCAATGAAATATTGCTAAAGAGTAGAATCCAAATTTGAACGAAAATGAGGTCTAAACAGATATCTTGATTTCTCTTCCAACACCGTTCATCTATTTGTTCAGGTCTATCAAGTATTTGTCGCACGCTTTCCCCTGTCTCTCTTTCCTTCTATCCCTCATGTGAGTATTAAATTCTGTAGGCCCGCTTTCCTCATTCGGTGTCCCAGGAACCTCATTTGTCACTTTCTGATGTTAAATATGAGTTTTCTTCTCGTTTGCATCTTCTCCAACATGTCATCTCTAGTACGCAATCCTATATAAAGGGTGCGGCAGAAATATAAATATTAAATAGCCATGTACGTTACTAATCAACTTAGGCGAATGGTAATAGTGTTTTCATCGAACTAATTATTTTTACCATCTTTGCATTGAATACGATTGTACGTTGAATTCTGTTACCATATCTGGTCGAGTGCTTCTGCTATTCATCGCGAGGTTTTCGACAAAATTCAAAGAAGGATTTGCAATATTATCAGTCCTGACTTGGCATCTTGACTTTAGTCATTTTCTCACCGACGTGACGTGGCTTCCCTCTGTGGTTTCTGCAAATATTTTCATGGCAACTGCTCCGATGAGATTTTTCCCCTGGTGTAAATTTAAGCATGCTAGGAGATTGGCATCTGAAATAGTTGCATGTAACTGCCACTTCTACTCAAACAGTTTTTTTTCGCACTTCTCCTCTGTGGAACTCCCTTCGATTTACTTACCTTCCTGAGAGCTATTATCTTCGAAAATTTAAATGTAACGTCAATCTATCTTTTTGAATCCTGTTCATCTTTTATCCTTTCTGCAATCTTCCCTGGACCTAGTCTTTTGACACATTTCAATCCGTTGTACACTAGTGGCGGTTACGGCTTTCTCGGAATGAAATGATGAAAAAATCTTTTCAGATACTATTAATTATGATTAATTACTATTCATTATTAATTACTATTAATTACTATTAGTAGTAATTACTATTAATAGTAATTAATAATTACTATTAATAGTAATTATTAATTACTATTAATTACTATTAATTATGATCATTGTTTGAAACTATGTGGAGTTGTTGTGGTGAAACTTTGCTGCAAAGGTGTAGTGACCGGCTTGTGCCGTTAATAAGACGCGGAAACACAGAAGGTAGGTTCAAAATAGTGTATTAGTATCACAAGAACATATGTACAAAATAAACGTTAGTAGCAAGTAACTAAAACGTGATGTGGCTTCCCTTTGTCTGTTCTATAAATACTTTCATGGCTTCTGTTCCAACGAGCTTGAGTCACTGGTGCCTCCGCAACAGGTGTTTACTCGTGCAACCAGACTGGCAACTGGGTCCCACCCATTCACAGTTAGATCAACCAAATGCAGATGACAATTCTACTCTTTCAGCTTCTTTTCCCGCACTTCCCGCCTGTGGAACTCGCTTCTTTATACTTGCTTTCCTGACGGCTACAACCTCCAGGAATTTAAATGCAAGGTCAATTCTCATCTCTTAACTACTTGACCCTACTTCTTTCTACACTGTCCTGTAGATCGTTTTCCTTTCTCTCACCTTCGCAACTGTCATCACACCTGTATTCCCATCCTTCTCTTGCTCCTTTCTAACTGGTTCGTCCTTCTCCTCATTCTCCTCTAATCCTTTTATTCGTATTTAGCCCCCTGCACATCAGTGGCGTTTCCGCTTTGCTAAGGGTGTTATGATTAAAAAAAAAAGTCCAAACGGTACTGCGTATTGCCTGACTAATAGCTGACTTTAACTGCGTATTAGCTCTCGTCAACTACCGACTTAACTGCCTTCCAGAAGTCACGCAGGTAATTTTATATAGTAAGGGGAAGAATCCATTCCCCATAAAAGAACAGCATAACATGTACTCTCCGCACATTTGCTGTTGAAACGTTTTTCTTCATTTTTAACCCAATACTGCTCTGGGTTGAAAATTTCAGGCCTGAAGATCTTCTTCTTTAATATACTGTGTCCCTTCAGGACGTAGGCGAAAATAGATCTCCATATCACCATAGCACATGAAGCTTTTAACACTTTTTCTCTCGGTATCTCTCCCAAGGATGTGCGTTGTGGTACAGTGGATATCGGCTCGGAACGAGAAATCGGGGAGTCGAGTTCGAATTCCAGCCGAATTCATTCCATTCACTTATGCGCAAATACCCTTGGGAAAGGTATTAATCCGGATCTTCCTTCCAGTTATGGGTTAAATAACAGGACAGATTGAGTTCTATAGCCTTGGTCGGCAACCAGTCTACCGCAGAAAGCAATGGCAACCTACTGCGGGATAATATTCTGACCAGTCAGTCATGTCTCTTTCGAGACATGATCGCCCAAGCGTGTTTCACGTATGGCACTTAGCTGACTGATCTCTCCCAAAACCTGCTCTGCAATCCATTTGCACAATCCCAATAAGTAGGCCAAATGTTGCTTTCCTCTAACTTTTCCTCTATCCGTCCTGTGAGTATCAGATTCTCCAAGCCCTCCTTCCTCATTACCTGTCCCAGAAACTTCAGCTGTTTCTTCATGGTGTTAAATATAAGTTTTCGTTTCGTTTCTTTTCTAAAACCTCGTCGCTGCTCACATGTTCGGTCCATGCTATACTTAGCATTCTTCTGTAGAACCACATTTCTGTTCCTTCGAGTCTTTCCTTTCTCCTTGATTGTCCAGCATTGGCTGCCCTATAGGAAGACAAATATCACATAACATCTCAGCACTTTTCGTTTCCAATACTCTACTCAGCTTTTGAAATGCGCCCTTGACCATACGAATATGACTTCCATATGATTTTCCATCTTCCGTGTTATGGAAAACTTTAGAAATCGTTGACAACAGTTCATGATGACAAAAAGAGGCCATCATTTGGAGAGTGCCATTTTTGAAACCAGAGTAAAAAAAACTACAACCCGTTGCTAACAGAAAAATTAAATGATTTTTATTAAATACTTCCGCTCATTTTCGATACGTAAATTTTAAAGTGATTTTTTTTTAATAAAAAAGCTTGCTTAAAACTTTTATTTGAGTTTTAATTGAAAGCTAAATGACGGGATTTACTATTTCCAGTAAACAAAATACAGATACTCTGATGTTTTTCGAGTAAAAATTATATTGATTGGAATTTAAACTTTTTTAGACTTTTCAAAAGTTATCATTTTTTTTTTTGTCTATTTTGACAGATTGACAGGTTTGTAAACAAAAGTTGATTATCGGTTTTAAAAATCTTGTAAAAAATAAAATATACATATTATTTTTGAAAAATTCGCAAAGTTAAATTAATCTGATTCGAAACAAGCTTTACATGTTTTTAGCACTAAATTTAGAATAAAAGTATTTCTTAATCACGGAGGTTATATGTTTCTGACGTGTGAGACAGCCAGATGTGTTGGTAAGTATGGTTGACTAGAATTTTTATAGCCCTCCTAATTTTTTCTGTAAGGACAAGAAACCGTGACACACGTGACTTTTTAAAATACACGCACAAAGAACCATATTTTAAAAAAAACAACCTAAAACAAAAGTGTAAAAATTATCTTGAAATCTTTTGGCTCGAAGATTTGTATTAAGCTTTTCAATTTTTGATTAGTA
Source organism: Ascarosepion bandense (assembly GCA_037127315.1). Classification (NCBI taxonomy): domain Eukaryota; kingdom Metazoa; phylum Mollusca; class Cephalopoda; order Sepiida; family Sepiidae; genus Ascarosepion; species Ascarosepion bandense. The sequence goes on along the minus strand of JBBBDQ010000744.1, from coordinate 297,694 downwards.
AATATAGCATTCACTTAATAACTCAAAGCGGTTAAAAATCATGTTCATATCTATGTATTTTAGTTCATGAGGGAGCTTTGCTGCAGGAGCCTTTGTGTAGCTGTTCAAAGGGGCAGTAGGCTGCTCCTTAGAAGATTTTAAAATAACCAGGGCATCTCTTATGGTTGTGACACAAAGCTCTTTGAGCATTTCCCAGTCAACCGTGGAGAGGTTATCCCTGGTTAGTTTTTAATAATCGCCAAAAGTATTTGAAGAATTTAAAATATATTTTTGAAACTTTAAAGATTATTATAATTAAAAGGCAAACAATGAAAACAATTCTTGAAAAAATTAATTACTAATGGATTTTTTTTTTCTTCAGACTATAATGTCCTTAATGTACATATATATTTCAAATCAATTAAAAGTTTATCTAATTAAAAAAATATCCTAGTTTTATTGCATTTTATTATTTTATGATGAGGAGAAGATTTTCGGAAAAAATGTCTGTTTGAAAAAAAAAGATTATTTAAATTCCCCAAGGAGCCCTGCTTTTAAATAATAAAACAGTTTTTCGAAACATACATTAATTTTTTGAAATTACATTGAGGCGGGAGTAATAGACACAAAAGAAATATTTTTACTGAAATTCTCAAAAAATAATAATCTTATATGTAATTTCATTCATTTGTAAATAAATCCTGAAAGTTTCATTATAATCCGACAATAATTTGTTTTTTGCAAGATTTTCTAAAGTTATACGTTTTTCACCGTAATATTATGTTATCTATAGTAAACTAAACCAAAAATTTGGTCAACCAATGATAATAAAAAAAAATTTCACCAGGATTTTGAACGTGTCAGAAAGGATTAATTTTTTTTTTAAATAATTAAAAAATATTTTAATATTTCTTCTTAATACTACCATAATTATTTTGACGGTAAAATTTTGTTTTTATTAAATTTGGGCTTTTTTTCTACATGCTATACTGTTTTTTTCAGTAGTGGTAAATGATTTTTCCTGTTCTTTTTGTCAACCTTTAAAATGTAGGAGATCTTTCTGCCGCACGCTGTAAGACAAAACATAACGAATACCTTCCATGATAGAAGAGTTATTTTTCTCAGGAAACTGCGTTTTTAGATCAGATTTCTCTTAACGCAGTTCATTGACAAAAATGTCTCAAATATTCTCGTAAACATACAGCATGATGAGTATCAGTCAATCAGTTAAGTGCCATACGTGATACACGCTTGGGCGATCATGTCTCGAAAGAGACATGACTGACTGGGCAGAAGATTATCCCTCAGCAGGTTGCGATTGCTTTCTGCGGTAGACTGGTTGCCGACCAAGGCTATAGAACCCAATCTGTCCTGTTATTTAACCCATAACTGGAAAGAATAGACGGATTAATACCTTTCCCAAGGGTATTTGCGCATAAGTGAATGCAATGAATTCGGCTGGAATTCGAACTCGGCTCCCCGATTTCTCGTTCCGAGCCGATATCCAATGCACTACAACGCACATGGTGAGTATACGGTTTCAATTAATCCTTTCTCTGAAGTGATAACCATTTTATAGAAGATAATGCAAATTACAAAAAACTAAAACATTGTAGGCATACAGAAGCAATTATCTCCCTTTGATTGGGAAAAGGTCACGTGGTTCGCGTGACGGCCGCTTAGTGAATTGCCTTCATAGAGTTAGGAAAATGGCCAGTCTTTCAGTCCCCTTCCAAAAATCAAATCGAGCAATCGTTCTTTATTTTCTCGTCTGGGCCAGCTGCCACGCGGTCATCTCGCTCAAGACGCCGTTTTCCAATTGGAAAATATATCCAGTTCACTCGAATTATAGAAGCTAGCTCCGGCTGAACATATCCGGTGAAAAGATATATCCTTGTCTTACGCGTCTTTCTATCATTGTATTTCTGCTGTATACATTAAATGTCCGTATACAAGCGGTTTGTTGCCAGTAAAGATTCCTGATTACTCTTAAGTTTTTACCAAATATGTCAAACGCCTTCGTATAATCAATAAAGCACAGGTATAAGTCCTTCTTCATTTTTATTGCCCTTTCAGAGAGCATCCTAATCATGAATATGGCATTCCTTGTTCCCGTGTATTTGACAAAACCGCACTATTCTTGTCCTATGTCTGGCCTGATTCTGCTTCTCGCTCTATTCATCAGGATTCGGACGATCAGTTTTGTTATATGGCTCATTAAACTGATGGTTTTGAGGAGTTCGCACTCGTTTGCCCCTGGTTTCTTTGGTAGTGCTATGTAGATAGACTTGCTGAGGTCATCTGGTATTACATCACTATTATAGATTTCATTTATTATTTCCGTAATTTTCTCTATAACAAATTCTTCCAGGGCTATCATCAGCTCTATGACTATGCCGTTTGATTCAGCTGCTTTGTTTCTATTCAGTTTGGCTATTGCAGATTCCACTTTAGACTTTAATATTTCCGATCTGTCCTCATCTTTGCGTATTATTGGATGCTCTCTGTTGTCGTTGAAAAGAACTTTATATATTCTTCCCAACGTTGAAGTACTTCCTCTTTCTCCAATATGATTGTTCTATCCTTGGATTTTATACATCCTGTTGAAGAGAAGGTTATTTGTCATGTCAGTTCCTTTATTTCCTTATGCATGTCTGCTTTATTATTCCTGCTCAATCTCTCCACTTCTGCACATTTGTCATTGAGCCATTTCTCTTTAGCCTGTCTGCAGGCTTTTCTTCTTATTTCCTTGTGTAGTTCCCTGTACTCCATTCCATGTCTTGGTATCATTTTCTGCCTCCTTTGCATCATGTCCAGAATCTCTTCAGTCATCCACTCGCTTTTTTTTTTTCTGCGCCTAATGTCCTTTTTTTAGTTTTTGTTTCGCGTTTGGGTCTGAGTACGTATAATTGTAGTTCTAAGTCTCAGACATGATACCATTTACTCAGAGGACTTATTTAGCCTTCAAAATTCAGTTTACGACGAAAAAACTTATTTGATATCGATACCAGGAAATCAGAATTTGACTTACAGCCATTCATTTTTCTTTCAGTCTGCGGTTTCACTTTAACTGGAAACAACTATTGCTTTTTAATCTTTCGTGCCAATGTCCAAAGAGTCTGAGATCCAGGACCATGGATTAGTTTTAAGGTTTCCATTACACCCGAGCAACGCCGGACTATACTGCTAGTAAAATATAAGTTTGAATTTTTAACTCATTCTTGATGCTGACTTGTTAACGGTGGTTGGTATATTTGTTAATGACTAAATCAGAATTCTCGTAAATGTACTTCCTCATGCAGCATTACACAAGGTTGCGTTATGTCTAAAGATTTATAGACTTTTAACTGAATTATAATAAAGCAATACGATTATGACGTCAACAGTCGTCAACCTATCCAACAAATTGATAGATAGAACGAGAGGGAGAGAGAAAAAGAGAGAGAAAGTGATTCATCGTTAATAAGATTGTCTCTTCAAATATTTAAGTTCTGTTAATTGGTCACCTAATAAGATTTATGCAAACTTTTACATGACCTTCTGATTATTATGAATATTATCTATAGATAGATAGATAGATAGATAGATAGATAGATACTAAATAGTTATTAAGTCAGTGTTGAATTGCTATCCAGATATAAACAAAACATGCATCGCTCAGAATCATCGAACACAGAAAGAATGAGCACTTACACACACACACACACACACACACACACACACACACATATATATATATATATATATATATATATATATATATATATATATATATTAGGTCTACGGCTATATCGTGTTGAATACACCAGTTCTTGTTCGATCGTTTCGATGAAAAGTGACATAATAATAATAATAATAATAATAATAATAATAATAATAATAATAATAATAAATACAAACAAGATTTACAGTTAGTAGATTCTGTAGAAAAGCAAAACAGAAGCCAAGAACCAACTATTGCGGCAAAAAATATGAACATGAAAGCCAAAGATAAAGCTCTTGAACAGATGAAACAGCGCTGGCAAGACAAACCTCTGCATGGCCAATATCCAGTACGTGCCAATAAATCCAATGTTGACAAAGTTAATACTCATCAATGGTTACGTGCATCTGGATTAAAGTCTGAAACTGAAGGATTTATACTTGCAGCACAAGACCAAAGTCTTTTCACGAGAAACTTTCAGGCAAATATTATGCATAATAATATGGATCCAAAATGCAGGTTTTGTGATAAACACCAAGAAACAATAGACCACCTAATCTCAGGCTGTTCTGTGCTTGCCCCAAACGAATATAAAAATCTCCACGATAGAGTTGGGCAATATTTACATTGGACAATGTGCAAACATTATGGAAAAGCTGTAAACAAACACTGGTATGAACATCATCCAGCACCGGTTACAGAAATAGAAGATGTAACCATTCTATGGGATTACACCATCTACACAGACAGAAAAATCGAAGCAAACAGGCCAGACATTATTGTTAAAAACCAGAAGGAGAAAACTTGTCTATTAATTGATATGGCTTGTCCAGCGGATTGTAACATAGCAATCAAGGAATTTGAAAAACTGTCAAAATATAAAGACCTGGAAATTGAAATAGAAAAAAAAGTGGAAATTGAAAACAAGAGTTGTGCCAGTGATAGTAGGTGCACTTGGAATGATAAAAAATGGAACAAAACAACACATTGAAAGAATCCCTGGAAACCCCAGCTTAAGAGATATACAAAAAATTGTCTTATTAAGTACAGCCCACACACTAAGGAAAACTTTATCTATGTAATGCTGAGGATGATAGGGAAGATAGAAAAACATGAAATGGAGCCATAACAACACGCCACTACCTGCCTTAGGTCTCCCCGCAGACTTGGTTGGTAGTGAGACCAAAGCAGAAATCGAAATATGATGAAAAATGACACAATAATAATAATAATAATAATAATAATAATAATAATAATAAGCAACGACCTGCCTTAGGTCTCCCCGCAGACTTGGTTGGTAGTGAGACCAAAGCAGAAATCGAAATATGATGAAAAATGACATAATAATAACTGGTAAGTACCTAGGTGTAAATCAGAGTGAAATAATTCACCATAAAAAATGAGAGAAATAGTGCGTATAGTGTTCTATAGAAGGATACGACTGATATTAAAAACTGAATTGAATTCTCAGAACAGAATTATTGCTATTAATAACCTTGCCATCCCATTGGTCCAATATAACTTCAACGTCTTGAACTGGACTCTAAACGACATCAGGCGAATGGATTCTATGACAAAAATGATCCTTTCTAAACATAAGATGCATCATTCAAAGGCTGATGCAGACCACCTAAAGAAGGAGGAAGAATTCTTATTCAGCTAGAATTGTCATACAAGACAACAACTATTGGCTTACTAATATACATAGAAACAACAAAAGACTGGATGATGCAATTAGTCAAACAATATGAAAACAGAAAGAAAAATATTCAATCATGAAAGAAGGCAGTAAATACAGACAAGATTTACATTTAGTTGATTCTGTAGAAAAGCTAAACAGAAACCAAAAACCAACAATTGCGGCAAAAAATATGAAAAAGAAAGCCAAAGATAAACCTCTTGAACAGATGAAACAACGCTGACAAGACAAACCTCTGCATGGCCAATATCCAGAACGTGCCAATAAATCCAATGTTGATAAAGTTAATACTCATCGATGGTTACGTGCATCTGGATTAAAGTCTGAAACTGAAGGCTTTATTCTTGGAGCGCAAGACCAAAGTTTTTCAATAGGAACTTTCCGGCATATATTATACATAATAATGTGGATCCAAAATGCAGGTTCTGTGATAAACACCAAGAAACAATAGACCATTTAATCTCAGGTTGTTCTGTACTTGCCCGAAATGAATATAAAAATCGTTACGATAGAATGGGGCAATATTTACATTGGACAATGTGCAAACACTATGGAAAATCTGTAAACAAACACTGGTATGAACATCACCCAGCACCGGTTACAGAAAGAGAAGATGTCACCATTCTATGGGATTACATTATCAACAGACAGAAAAAGTGAAGCAAATAGGCCGGACATTATTGTTAAAAACCAGAAAAAAATATTGCTTATTAATTAATATAGCTTGTCCAGCTTAAGAGACATACAAAAAAATGTTTTGTTAGGTACAGCCCACACACTAAGGAGAACTTTGTCTATGTAACGCTAGTTATGATAGCGGAGATATAAAAAACATGAAATGGAGCCATAACAACACACCACGACCTGCTTTAGGTCTCCCTGCAGACTTGGTAGGTAGTGCGACCATAGCAGAAATAAATTTATAATGAAAAATGGAATAATAATAATAATAATGATAATAACAAGGTAGTAGAGGACCTATGATAGCAATACTGTAAACTTTTTGAGTCTATAAATTCTTAAAAAAACTTATAGGTTTAATTTTTACCTTGTTAAGTTATCCTATACCTGATTTTATGTCTGCATTTGAATATCAGTTCGTTTCTCTGGTTCAAAGGGACATTTGGATTCCTATATTTGTTTATAGCTATTTTCTCCTCTAAGCATAGATACCACCTGTCCCTGAAGTTGTTGGGAGTGTGAGACACACACACACACACACACACACACACACACACACACACACACACACACACACACACACATATATATATACTAAATGCATTGTGACACCCTTCAAGACCTAAACATATACCTAATATACACAATGCTTCAAGCAAATTACAAAACTTTACTATGTATATATGTATATATAAATATATATACATATTATAATATAATACTTTTACAAGCTTACATGCATTAAAAAAAATTTAACGACCTATAAGTTGTTTTTTTTTTCAAATAAATATAAATTATAAAGCAAAGATAAAGCAAGGGGAGACGAATAATTTGAATAATTAATTAACGAATAATATTTGAATATTCGAATAATCGAATTTCGAAAGGCGAAATATATATATATATATATATATATGTGTGTGTGTGTGTGTGTGTGTGTGTGTGTGAGAGAGAGAGAGATAGAGAGAGTTAGAGTGAGAGAGAGAAAATGTGTGTTTGCGTGCGTGTGCTTGATAGCAATATAATTCCTTACTGAGCAATAGAATAGTCCTATAGAGTCATGCTCGTTAACCATAGCGCCTTTTTCAGCCCCCGATTGGAACAGTTTTTTCTCGCTTTTACGTAATCGTAGAAACTTAGTTGGCAGAATGCTAAGAAAGACTGCATGAATGAAACAATGAATGAATGGAAGTACGAATGAAAATATAATGAATGAAAGACACGACGAATAAATGAAAGAAAGAATGAACGAAAGACACAAGATATGCGAATGATAGAAGGAATAAAAAGTAAAGAGAGAATCGATAAAATAAACAAACAATGAATGAACGAAAGATAGAATAAAAAAACAAAAAGGAAAATGAAATAATACTGAAAGAATAAAGTAAAGATTGAAAAAGAATAAAAAATTAAAGAGAGAAAAAGAAAGAAAAAAGAAAAAATGAAAGAAAGAAAAATTGAAAGAATGAAAGAAAAAGTAAATGAAAAAGCAAAACGAAAGAAAGTCGACGAAAATCATAAGCGCTTTACAAAAATCATTAACGAGGGATGAAACAGTGGGGGGAACTAATTGGAAACAGAATAAGGATAAAATGAAAGAAAAACGGGAGATGAATAAAGAAAAAAGAGGTAAAGACAAAGAAAAATAGGGAATTAACAAAGGAGTGAAGAACACTTAAAAGGAAGAAAAATTGGTCACTTGACAAAATATTCCCTCTACAGTCTATATATTTTGATATTCGTCTCATTCACCCACGATAGATATTTTCCCGCTTTTCGCCGCTAGGCAACGTCGGCCATCTTTCATTCCTGGCAGAAAATACCGACTTCTCTGTAGACAAAAAGTAGTAAATGATTCAGTAGCACACCTCTGTTGGCAAGAGACACTATGCCAAATACACACACTACATGTACACACACACGCACATACAAACATAGGCAAATGCACAGAAACACACACATATACAGGGTGTGTTGATTTTCTAAGCACCGCTTAGATGTGGCAAAAGGCCGAAAGTATGGGGTACCAAGTAAAGATCGAACTCACCACTCTGTTGTAATAGGTTCTAGCGAGAGAAACTTGCTAACCATTACTCACATCGAGTGCTCACATATACAGGGTGTGATGGGTAAATTGTCGCTCTTCTAAATTTTTTAATTTTTCGTTGTTTGTTTTTAATTTTGTCGTCTTCACAATACACTAAAGTCAGTTGGGCAACGTCTGTTAGAAAGAGAATACCATGATGTAATTTACTCCACCAGAAATTTGCAAAAGGCATGCAGTACTGCCTAACATTTGTACCAGAATCTCTAATACGAACATTTCAGAATGCTACAGGTCGGGGATACCAGAATCAAGCAGGTACAAAAATTTAAATAGCGGGGAAGTGTTATAACAGAAGACAGAGACTGAAGGCGAATTGGCATGGCGAAGAGACTGAAGGCGAATTGGCATGGCGAAGAGACTGAAGGCTGGGCAGTATTATAACAGAAGACAGAGACTGAAGGCGAATTGGCATGGCGAAGAGACTGAAGGCTGGGCAGTGTTATAACAGAAGACAGAGACTGAAGGCGGAAATAGGCATGGCGAAGGAAGCATTCCCGAAGTTGAGCAAATTATTAAGAAACAGGACAATTTCGCTAAACACAAAGAAGAGAGTACTGGATTGCTATGTGATGTCAGTTCTCCTATACGGCAGTGAATGCTGGACAATACCATCAAAGATGAAGGAAAAACTTGAAGCAACTGAAATGTGGTTCTACAGAAGGATGCTGAGAATCTCATGGATCGAGCATGTGAGCAATGATGAGGTCTTGGAAATGATGGAAACAAAAATGAAATTAATACTAATCAATTGTTAATTACTAATTAATAATTAATTCATCAGGAAGAGACAGCTGAAGTTCCTGGGACACGCAATGAGGAAGAAGGGCTTGGAGAATCTGATACTAACAGGCCAGATAGAGGGAAAAAGAGACAGGGGAAAGCAACGGATAACATATTTGAAGGACCTAATCAGGTGGATCATGGAACGAGGATTGCACAGTGTAACAGGAGAAGTCGTGCTCAGAGCCACCAGGGATAGGGATACGTGAAAGGCCATGATCGCCTACGTCCTAAGGCACATAGAAGAATAAGAGGAGTGTCACTATAAGAAGTTTAAAGATATATCCAGTGAACATCGCTGTGTTTGGCGCGATCTCTTGGGATGGCGACGTTGTGTCTCCATTCATCTTCCCACGTGGCCTTAGAATCAACACGGAAGCTTACATCACGTGAATTGAGGAGGTACACTATCAGCAATAATTATTAGGCCACCCTAGATTTTAAAAAAATATGTATTTCATACTTTAGTATTTATTGCCATGTTTATAATTCTATATGAAAATAGAATGGTTCTTTTGTCATTATTACTTTGCAAAATTTTACAAGGCAGCCAGAAAGCCTTTGCATCGGCCGGCCAATAAGAAGAAGAGACTAGCATGGGGAAGAGTGGACAAAAACTGGACACCAGATAAGTTCATTTGATGTACATGTTATTGTTAAGAAACGAACAATGTTACTGTTAACATTAGGACCATTCTATTTATTTATTTATCGATAAATACTAAAAAGAGAATGAAATTCATGATTATTTTTAAACTAGGCTGACCAGTGTAGTTCTGCCCTTGGTCAAGAGCATGGCTGCTGGAAAAACCCTATGTCTTACAACATGATTTCTTCCATACAAAACAAGCAAGAGAACTGCGTCATGACTGTCAGAAACATCTGGCTATCTAACTTCCCACACTAAAACAATCTTGATTATTATATATGGAGCGCAGAAGGGGAAATCGGTGAGCCGAGTTCCAATTTCAGTCGAGCACACTGCACTTGCGCACTAGTACCCTTGGGAAAGGTATTAATCCGTCCGTTCCCTCCAGTTATGGGTTAAATAACAGGGTAGGACTTGGGACCCTGCCCTTAAACAAATCCCAATGAGACTTGCTCCGTCAGGGAGGAAGCCCGCTCAACCCGACTAGGGTGAATGCGGCATACATACATACATACATGGAGCGCAGTTGAGCGAGAGACCAATAAAAATCATTGTAACACCGAAGATGAATTAAGGCAAGGACTATGGCAGAATTCCCCAACTTATCAAAGAGACCGTTTAGAAGAGTTGCAGGAGATCCTGAAGTCATCTGGAGGCTGTGGTTAAAGTCAATGATGATTTTATTTTATTGATTTTATTTACTCACTAGCAGTATAACCCGGCGTTGCTCGGATGTAATGAAAGCTTTAAAACTAATCCATGGTCCTGGAGCTCAGACTCTTTGGACGTTGGCTCGAAAGACTAAAAACCAATAGTTGTTTCTAGTTAAAGCGAAACCGTAAACTGAAAGAAAAATGAATGGCTGTAAGTCAAATTTTGATTTCCTGGTATCGATATCAAATAAGTTTTTTTCGTCGTAAACTAAATTTTGAAGGCTAAATAAGTCTTCATGGCTGAGACTAAGAACTACAATTATACCTACTTAGAACCAAACCCGAAGCGAAAACTAAAATAAAAGGGCTGAAAAAAAATACAAACATACAGGCAAATAAACAGACACACACACAAACATCTTGCCTTATATATATATATATATATATATATATATATGTGTATATATATATTATCGATTTTCTTATGCACTATTGTAAAAACTGCAACCTTGAAACTTCTGAATATCGTTTCTTATGTCTTTGTCTATGAGTGTATCAAATTTGATTAAAAATCGGCCCACTCCTTCTATAACCCGATTTTTTCGATTATCGATTTTCGATATTTATCGGGTGTACCTCGACACAAAACCTTACTAAGAACAATACGAGTACAATTGCTTATAGTACAACTGTGTAAATTTTCAAGAAAATCGGTTCAGCCGTTTCGGAGTCTATAGGTAACGGACACACACACACACACACACACACACACACACACACACACACACACACACAGTTCCATTTATAAATGAGTTTAGATTAGTATTTCAAGATACATTTATGTATTTTTGGTAAATATATATGTTAAAATGAGTTGTTAATGTTATTTCAATTTTTGCTTATTTAGACCACAATTTTCCTTCGCAGCATATATATACATACATATAGTAATCCGCAGTTCTGTTTCGCTGTATCACAGCTCATCAGTACGGTTAGACATCCAATTGCTTTTAGCCAGGATTGAAAGCCGACCGAACTGACATCACTCTACATCTACATGTGAGCTATGGGCGCTCGATAGGATGCAGATTTTAGCGTGTGATATATCATGAAAACATACGCCAGTAGCTAAGAGTGTTCTAATTCATTCCTGAATGAACGATCCGTAGATGCTAGAGTTCACCGCAGGCGAGTAAAGCAATAAACTTTCATGTCTCAATTCATTCAAGAACACTGGATTTTGTCCTCAGCTGCGTCAAACTGATCAATCTCACGTTTGATCTTGGAAGTAGAGGTCGAATATAAAGCTCGTTGAATTGCTTAATAATTATTCAAATCCTCCTACTACTTCAATCATATATGTGTGTGGGGGGTAAGTTTGTGTGTGTACACACACACACACACACACACACATACACACACACACACACACACACACACACACACACATATATATATATATATATATATATATATATATATATACAGCCTTTGAGATTTGAAAAAGAAATCACTCGACCGGCGGCGAGAGCGAGGTAAAATTTCCTCGCCCTAAAATCCTCGACCGACTCCATTTTCTTAATAGTCGATCTACGTAAACATAGCATGAATCGCTGACGATAAACAAAAAATGAAATTTTAATTATAATTTCGAACGTGTTAGAAAGATTTTTTAAAATTTTCAAAATAATAACAAAATTTGATCTTTCCTCTTAATAATAGCATAAATATTTTGATGATAAAACTTTGTTTTTATTAAGTTTAAGCCCTTTTAACATCATGATATGTTGTTTGGGGGGAGATTTTTTTTTCTTTCTTGGCAATTGAGTGGAGGAGGTACCTAAATTCGGAGTTTCTTTCTTCTGTTTGACTACTACATCCATTTCATAGATGATAAAAAATAACAAATCTGATTTTCTCAACGATTTTCTATGAAAAAAAATACTTACTTGTATAATTTCTTTTTCAGTGCGTGATCGATAGAAGTATGCGTATTTTTTTTTTCTTTCTTTTAAATACTCGTTTTTACTTTTCGTAGCAGGGAGGAAATATTGATGTTGAGTCAATGATAATATTTTTTCAAATAAGTTTTTAAAAATCTGTGATCTTTAATCTGGGCGACAGAGACATTTTAACTCCACGCTGGAAGCGTTAATTAAACGAATGTTTACATTGACCTGGACGATAAAAGCGACACAGGAGCTTGTCGATCCAAATTCCATTTGTCAGATCTTGCTTTGATGATTGCGGGATGTCACTGTTTTTGTTAAAGTACACATTTCGACATAAATCAGACGCCATACATAATACCGAAGTGTTCAATAATATCATTGTAGTTCATTTTAAGTTACTTGTGAATCTTCAATGGTATACTTTTGGGTTGTAAAAGGAATCAGATTTCCTTCTTCTATATTTGAAGGGATATGTTTCATTGACCGCGGGCGAGTAAAGCAATAAACTTTCATGTCTCAATTCATTCAAGAATACTGAATTTTGTCCTCAGCTGTGTCAAACTAATCAATCTCTCGTTTGATCTTGGAAGAAGGTCGATAGAATCAGTTAATATATATATATTGCTTTAAACGTAATAATTTTTTATACTACAGGGCATAATGTGGATAAAATTTATACAGAAAACAACCGGTTTTGCTCCTGGCTATCAAATTTTAATTGAGAAAAGTTATTGTAAAATATAACATGTGTGATCGATGAAATGGTCAATGATGGAAAAGAGGAATTAACTACTAGAGACTGTTCCCAGCAAGGCCCAGCAAATTCTTTGGCTGTTTACGCAGCCGTGTAATATAAAGTCATTACTTTTAAAGCAATACTCAAGTTCTGTACCACAAAACAATCTGTTTATATATATATATATATATATATATATATATATGTGTGTGTGTGTGTGTGTGTGTGTGTGTGTGTGTGTAGACTGCTTGTATAAAACTTGTTTATAGCCCAATCTTTTTTTTTAATATGAAAAAGACAGAAGTTTATTAGTTTGAATCATAAATAATTTTCGTTTTTTATTTGTTAACGTTATTCTTCGGAAAAATAAATTACAATTAGATTTTATTCAATTATTCAACGGGAGCTGGCCTCTCATCCGATCTTCCCAATGGAAGTTCCACTCGAAAAGGATCTTCTCGTGAACCACTTCTCTGTGGAACAGACTCGTAAGTGGAAGTTTCCCTGATCACTGCAATATTAACCTGTTAAAGTCTAGAATTAACCGCTATCTTCCCCTGATACCTGTATAAAATACTCCTTAACTTAACCCTCTACCACGTGTGGACACCGGGATTTATAGAGAGTAGTCTTGGGTATGACAATAAAATGCATCTGGCAGCAAGGCCTCTGAATAGAATGTTGTGAAGAGCATGGAACCATCTCTTAATTGATGTTGTCTCCAAGTCCACGCTGACCCGGGGTGGTAGCACCTGTTAGGGTCCCAGCTATGGGCAAATAGTTTATCCTCGCACTGGGGTCAAAACACTATGAAAGTATCAAAATGGACTTTCATAGTAAAAATTCCAGGAATATATTTTTGAAGGAAAAAATATTACTAGCAAAAAGTTGTGGAAAAAAAAAATTAAATTCCAGAAATATATCTGAGTCGCAACAAAAATACATAAAGAATATCTGTTCTTTTCGTACAAATCGATTTTTAAAATTTTGTCGGCATTAAATAGCCCATTGAGGTTGATATGCCATAAAAGAAGAAAAAAATATGTCAAACAACAACACTTATAGAGAGCGAACCTTATTGTAAAAAGAAATTATTTGCAAGAATTTGTTACCACTTAACAGGTCAGTCAGCCAGTTAAATAGCATACGTGATACACGCTTGGGCGATCCTGTCTTTTTCGATCCAGTACTGACTAGGCAGAAGTATTTTTCTACAGTAGGTTGTCATTTATTGCTGCGGTAGACCGGTTCCCAACTAAGGCTATAGAACTCAGTCAGTCCTGCTATTTAACGCCTTGCTGGAAGGAGAGGAGATTGATTCATACATTCCGACATGGTATTTGCGCGTAAATGTATTTCAACTGGAATTCAAACAATTTATCAGGTAGCTTTTCAATATTTTTTAGTAAGATTCTTTTTCTTCTGCTATGTGCCATGTCCCTGCAGAACGTAGGCGATTATGGCTTTCCACGTCTCCCTATCCCTGATTGCTCTTTGCACGTTTTCTCCTGTTAACCCACCCAAGTCCCGCTCTGCAATCCATCTGCTTTTCGCCTTCTTCTTCTTCTTCTTCTTCTTCTTCTTCTTCTTCTTCTTCTTCTTCTTCTTCTTGTGCCATGTTCCTTCAGGACGTAGGCGATCATGGACTTCCACTTGACTCTGTCTCTTTTCGCTCTCAATAATTTTCTCTTAGTATCTCTTCTAAGCCCCGCTCCATCAACTATTTGCTCAGACCTGACAAGTACGTCTCACGCTGCTTTCCCCTGTCTCTCCTTCCATCCGACCTGTGAGTATTAGGTTCTCCATGCCCAGTAATCTCATTTGTCTCTTCCTGATATTTAGTATCAGTTTTCTTCTCGTTTGCATCCTTTCCAACACCTCATCGTTGCACACGTGCTTCGTACTATGGTATCCTCAGCATCCTTATGTAAAACCACATTTCTGCTGTTCTGCTGCCTCACATCTCCTTCATCTTTGATTTTTTTACTTGTTTTATTTTAGATTCTCCGACTTGCAGTCGGCATATTGGTCTCCTATTTTTGCTGATGACAATCAGTCCTTTTTTTTTTTTTTGCTAACTTCTGTAGAAGGTCCTGCATTTCTGTCTGCTATCTTCTTCTTCTTCTTCTTCTTCTTCTTCTTTCCATTTTCATCTTTTCCAATTTTTTTCCCCTTCCCCTTTCGTTTTGGGTTACTTTATTCTCTCTTTCTTGTTTAAAATTTTGTTTTATTCTGCTTCTTTTTCTTCTTTTTTTTCTCCTTCTTGTTCTTTTTCTTCTTCTTCTTCTTCTTCTTTCTTTCTTCTGCTTCTTTTTCTTCTTCACTCGCCACAGCTTTTATTCTTCTTTCATTCTTCTTTCACACTTCATTCTCTTCATCTCATAACTTTTCTCCTCTTCCTCATCATATTTTCTACTCCTACTCTTCTTCATCTTCTTCTATCACAAATTTTTCATTCTTCTTTCATCAGTACCGCCTTTTCTCTCCCGGTTTTTTTTTTCACAGTCAATTTGTTCTTCTTACTCTACCTCTTCGTCTCTATCCGTTTCTTTTTCCTGCTTTCATCAAACCATTCTTCTTCTTCTTCTTCTTCTTTCACCCCATTTAATTTTTTTACCCATCTTTCTTTAGTCTTTACATCTTCATCAAGTTTTGCTGACCTCTGTAACACCTGTGTACCTTTCCTATTCTTTCTATCATTTTCCAATCTCGAATGCAATTTGGCAAAATTTTCTTCATTTCGGTTAGCTTACGTTTTTCTCCACCTGCCACGTTTTTAATGCGATTTGATTGTTTTGGAGTAAAAAAAAATATCGACTGAAAAAACGGTGAAAATGAACAAAAGAAAAGCAAAACGCAAAAAAACAGTCACCAAATAACAAGTGCAGAAAAAATAATTCAATTCCCTAGAAGTAAAAATAAAGGAAATAGTAAAAAAACTAAAACTAGATAAAGAAAATCATCGACATATTTTATACTTTGAATGTAGATAATCACTTTTTTCTCTTTCATGTCGTAAGAGAGGATCCAGAATGTTCGACGTCTGCTACTGCTGTTGCTGTTGATGTTACTACAGGGAGGGGGAGGAAGGAAACGATAGTGTTGATGAATAGAAGAAGGTCGAGCAATTTTTTCTATTTTAATTTTATTTTAATTGATACGTTTATATTAGTTTTATTTTTCGCCCGGCACAGGTGTTCTCTTTAGCGAAACGACTTTAAAACTTTGTCTTTTATTTTGAAGGCAAATGAAGAAGTAAGCAGTGCATTTGTTTTTTTTTTTTTGTTTTTTTTTGTTTTTTTACTTAAAAAGGTATATATCTATAGCGAAAAATAAAGACAGTATATCTAAGGTGCGGCACTATCAGCGGTTTCAAGTCTTCATTGTGGTTATTGCTATTTATTATCCGCGGATAAGAGGAGGTAGTTGTATAACGAAGATTTGGTTTTCAAAGCTTACTTTTACATCTAACGAATTTCAACTGTGAATTGATGAGACCTTTTCGCCAATCTAGTACTAAACAAGAACTCATAAAATCTAGATAACATAGTGAGCAGTTACCATGAAAATAGGCTTACGGCTATATCACGTTGAATACACCGGTTAAGCAACGTTGAGCCTGGTCAGTACTTAGATGGGTGACCGCTTGAGAATACCGGGCGCTGTAAGCGTTTAGTGACTGATATGCGTTGTGGTGCAGTGGATATCGACTCGGAAAGAGAAATCGGTGAGCGGAATAATCTTCTCCCAAGTCAGTCATGTCTCTTTCGAGTATGGCACTTAACTGACTGTTCACCAAATACAAGACCCAAGAGCCACACAAGGAAAAGGGTTATTAGAGGGGTTTCTTGAAAGCAGATAACGGTTGAGCCGAGGCTTGAATAATTAAGATTATTTGCCAACAGGCAAACTTCCACTCGGGATACTATTCCACAAAGTAACAGTTCTAGGTAAGAAGCTACCCGAATGAAACTTCTTCATTACCATAGCGAATAGGGACGATTTCTCTCCTTATACGTAGCATGGCGAGTTTTAGCTGGACAGGTCCTTAATGGTGGAACTAACGAATATAACTCGTCAGAAAATTTTCCATAGAAATAGCGATAGAGTGAGGAGAGGCTTGCGACGTTTAGTTTGTGGAAAAGGAATTGTAAAGTGGGAAAAAAAATCACGAACAAGGCCAGGTAAACGCTTTTGAAAATTGTCAATGGGTTGAGAGTGAAAATTTAGGAGCTTCAGACCAGATATGGCAGCAAAATATAAATCTACCATCCGCCCTTGCATTGAATACTGCTGCCATATCTGGTCGGGTGCCCTTGCTATCCACCTGGGGGTCCTTGACAAAATCCAACGGAGAATCTGTAATGTGATCGATCCCGACCTGGAAGCCAAGATATAGTCACTTTCTCACCGGCGAAACGTAGCTTCCCTGTGTCTCTTCTACAAACACTTTCACTGCTTTTTCTCCGATGAACTTAGCTCTCTGATTCCTCTTATGCATGAATTTGCTTGAGCTACAAGATTAGCAACTAGGTCACACCCTTTTACTGTGAAACCAATAAATGTAAACACAAATTCTACTCCATCAGCTTCTTTTCTCGCACTTCCCGCCTGTGGAATTCCCTTCCGTTTACTTGCTTCCCCAACAGGTACAATCTCCCAGAATTTAAATGTAAGGTCAATCGTCATCATCGTCTCTCTCATGATCCTTTCTTCGTCCACTCCAGTCTCAGTATCTTAACCCTTCTCTCCTGATATGCCCTGTAACCTTTTTCCTCATAACTTTCCTCCTATGTAACCCCCTGCGCTCCAGTAGCAATAGACTCCCTTGCTTGGGGCGATATGATTATTAAAAAAATATATACAGATTTTATTTTGATCTGACATTTGTAAAGATAGAGCATGGTTTGCGGGGGCGGACAAGGAACTGGCCATTTTCTAGACCCTTTTGCGATAGATTGTAAGAATTCGACTTTGAAACCAGGCGTGAACGTGAGTTTTAAAATACGTTCCAGGCTTCATTGAGTGTATTAGCTTTCAATCTGAGAGGAGAAAATTCAGTATCTGGTCGCTGATGATGTCACGTTATTATCTTACTTTTAGAGGTAAGACCGCCTACAGAACATAGCGAAAGAAAGCGAGAAGAAAGCAGTAAACATAAACTACAAGAAAACTGGATGAATAGTAAACCTCAATAAGAGGAGCCCAAAAGGCCAATTGCAGGTTGTGGATACTAAATTCAAGCAGGTAAAGAAATTTAAATACCCTGAAAGAGTTCTAACAGAGGACGGGAAATGCGGTACTGAGATCCAAAGGCCTATTGGGATGGCCAAAGTCAGTCAGTTAAGTCCCATACGTGATACACGCTTGGGCGATCATGTCTCGAAAGAGACTGACTGGGCAGAAGATTATCCCGCAGTAGGTTGCTATTGCTTTCTGCGGTAGACTGGTTGCCGACCAAGGCTATAGAACCCAATCTGTCCTGCTATTTAACCCATGACTGGAAGGAACAGGCGGATTAATACCTTTCCCAAGGGTATTTGCGCGTAAGTGAATACAATGGATTCAACTGAAATTCGAACTCGGATCCCCGGTTTCTCGTTCCGAGCCGATATCCACTGTACCACAACGCAAAGAAGCATCCCAAAAGCTGAGTAGAATATTGAGAGATAGGAAAATTTTGTTGGAAACAAGGAAAATAGTTCTGAACTATTACGTGATATCTGTCATTCTATATGGCAGCGAATGCTGGATAATTTCCTAAAAGATGAAGGAGGGATTCGAAGCTACGGAAATGCGATTCTACAGAAGGATGCTGAAGATACCATGTGTGAGCAACGACGGAGTTTGGAAGATAATGAGAACGAAAAGGAAACTTATATTTAACCTCGGGAAGAAATAGTTGAAGTTTCTGGGACACGTAATGAGGAAGGTGGATTTGGAGAATTTGATACTCACAGGGTGGATAGAAGGAAGGAAGGACAGGGGAAAACAGCGCGTGACATACTTGATGGGCTTAAACAAATGGATGGAAGGTCAGAGCTTCGTAGAAATAACAAGACGAAATATATTAAGAGCTACAATATACAGGAAGATGTGGAGAGCCATCATCGCCTATATCCTGAAAGAAGACGGTACATAAAAGAAAAAGAAGAATCTTATATACCAGTTAAAAGCTCTATTGAGCTGTTAGAGCCAGATCGGAAGTGTGATCAGCTGCGAGGCCCTGGTCATGGAGTGTGTGCTACGAACAGTCAGTCAGTACATTAAGTTCTATACATGATAAACACTTGGGCGATCATGTCTCTTTCGAGACATGACTGACTGGGCAAAAGATTATCTCACAGTAGGCTGCCATTACATTCTGCAGTAGTCTGGTTGCCAGCCAAGGCTATATAACCCAATCTGTCTTATTATTTAACCCATAACTGGAGGGAAGAGACGGATTAATACATTTTCCAAGGGTAACTGCGCGTAAGAGAATGCAAGGAATTCAACTGGAATTCGAACTCGGCTCCCTGATTTCTCGTTTCGAGCTGATATCCACTGCACCACAATGCACATCCACAACGAATAGGGTATATTATTCAAATCAAATTAGTACAGAAGTTTAAATATCTGGGAAAAGTTGACATGTTGGATTAGAATAATATACCTTCCAAAAACTAAACAAAGTAATAAGAAACAGGAAAAGTTAATTAATAATAAAGAAGAGGGCTTCTATAAGTGAATGTCAGAATAAAGTGCGAAATGGATAGTAAAAAGATAGTAAAAGAGTGTGAAGAGCTAGAAAGAATAGAAAGTTGTGGAGAGCTATGAACATACACATCCTGAATGGTCATGGCAAGAAAAGGACAAAAAATTGTGCTAATATTTTAACTGTCAATTTCTACTCAGTGCATACTGATAGATAGATAGATAGATAGATAGATAGAAACAAAGAACGTATGATAGATAGATAGATAGATAGATAGATAGATAGATAGATAGATAGATAGATAGATAGATAGATAGATATGAACAGGTTAAGATAGATAGATAGATAATGAACGGATCGTCATATATTGACCTTCCTCAAGATGCGACATTTCATAGAATCGAACAGTACTGGATTTTTCTATTGATTTAGAAGGAAGGTCCTTTGTTAATATCGATACAGAGTAACATAAATCTCTGACTTTTTATAGAGGAATTCAAACGAATTAAATGTCAAGATTGAAATTGTTTACCTCAGCAATATCAGCACTTGTTTTAAATTTTCTGAATTAATATTTTTCGTATTGGAAGTGTCGTCCTGTTTATATTATCGACACTGCGTATATCGAAACCTGGCATTTTTGTAATTTTCGTTTTCTCGTTTTTTTTGGGGTTTTTTTTTTTTTTTTGAAAGCAAGTATGATTAGGAAATCATATGCCTCCAACATGGATAATAATTATTTACAGGAAAAAATAAATGAATGTGTAGTTTGACTAATCTTTGTAAATCTTTTTGTTCTTTATACGAAATAAATGTGTTTGTTTTGTTTTGTTTTTTCTTTAGTTATCATACGTATCACAGTCTAACCAAGAAAACTCAGTCAAAAATCAAGAATCGATTTTACGCTGTATCGATATCATGAACAGGAACCCCACTTCTAATATTATTTTCAAAATCAATATTTTTTCCATTCTGACAAATGTCACGGCTTGAGGAACGTCTCATGAATGATAATCAGCAAAAACATTATTAAAAAAAATATTTTTTTGTTTTTTTAAGACTTGACAAGTTTGATTAGTTTGGGTAAAAAAAAAAGCAGAAATAAATAGATAATGATGATAGATAGATAGATAGATAGATAGATAGATAGATAGATAGATAGATAGATAGATAGATAAAAGTGTCCCCATGTCCTTTTGAGTAACGACTTATTTTCCATCCTCTAACCTCTCTCTCCCAGGCAGGGTGTGAGAAGCCGTTCGCTGCTCTATCGGTATTTCTATGAAAAAGTGATTTTCTAAGCTCAGCTTAGATGTGACACAAGGCTGAAATTATGATGCTCAAAATCACTACACAATTTTATTGTTTAGCGAGACAAGCTTGTTAACATTTACCCCACGTCGAGGTACTTCCATGGAAAGTGCGCGGACAAACTACATTCCTTGGTTCCGCCAGGTCTAACCTTAACGTTTAAGACCCACCAGGTCTAATATTAACGTTTAAAACCCACCAGGTCTAATATTAACAGTTAAGACCCGCCAGTTCTAATCTTAACGTTTAAAACCCGCCAGGTCTAATATTAACAGTTAAGACCCACCAGGTCTAATCTTAACGTTTAAGACCCGCCAGGTCTAACCTTAACGGTTAAGACCCACCAGGTCTAATATTAACGTTTAAAACCCACCAGGTCTAATATTAACGGTTAAGACCCGCCAGTTCTAATCTTAACGTTTAAAACCCGCCAGGTCTAATATTAACAGTTAAGACCCACCAGGTCTAATCTTAACGTTTAAGACCCGCCAGGTCTAACCTTAACGGTTAAGACCCACCAGGTCTAATCTTAACGTTTAAAAGCCGCCAGGTCTAATATTAACAGTTAAGACCCGCCAGTTCTAATCTTAACGTTTAAAACCCGCCAGGTCTAATATTAACAGTTAAGACCCACCAGGTCTAATCTTAACGTTTAAAACCCGCCAGTTCTAATCTTAACGTTTAAAACCCACCAGGTCTAATATTAACAGTTAAGACCCACCAGGTCTAATCTTAACGTTTAAGACCCGCCAGGTCTAACCTTAACGGTTAAGACCCACCAGGTCTAATCTTAACGTTTAAAAGCCGCCAGGTCTAATATTAACAGTTAAGACCCACCAGGTCTAATCTTAACGTTTAAAACCCGCCAGTTCTAATCTTAACGTTTAAAACCCACCAGGTCTAATATTAACGGTTAAGACCGACCAGGTCTAATCTTAACGTTTAAGACCCGCCAGGTCTAACCTTAACGGTTAAGACCCACCAGGTCTAATCTTAACGTTTAAAAGCCGCCAGGTCTAATATTAACAGTTAAGACCCGCCAGTTCTAATCTTAACGTTTAAAACCCGCCACGTCTAATATTAACGGTTAAGACCCACGAGGTCTAATCTTAACGTTTAAGACGCGCCGGGTCTAACATTAACGTTTAAAACACGCCATGCTTCTTATATTTCAGCGTAACATCCCTCCGTATTCCATAGGTGAGAAATAGTTTCACTCGAACTGCTTCTTCATGCAAACCACTGCTCTGTGGAACTGACTCTTAAGAGGATGTTTCCCCAATCACTACCAAAATAACATGTTCAAGTCTAGGAAGGAACGTTTTCTTCCATCCCATCTATATAGATAATTCTCTACCGTGAGCAGTCCTCAGTCCTTGTACAGGTAGAAGATGACTGAAAAATTAATAGAAACATAGAAGATTCTGATGCTGAGAGAAATTTAGGGAAGACATAGATAGATAGATAGATAGCTAGCTAGCTAGCTAGCTAGCTAGCTAGCTAGATAGATAGATAGATTTTAAGTCTGATGTTGAGTTATATTTACGAAAATGCAAAGAAAGAAAGAAAGAAAGAAAGAAAGAAACAAATAAACAAACATGAGTTCAACCCGGAGACAAATTTAGAGGAAGACAAAGAAAGAAAGAAAGAAAGAAAGAAGAGCCTCATGCTGAGACACATTTTGTTGGAACACATAGATAGATAGATAGATAGATAGATAGATAGATAGATAGATAGATAGATAGATAGATAGATAGATAGACTCTAAGTCTGATGTTGAGATATATTTAGGAAAATGCGCAGAAAGAAAGAAAGAAAGAAAGAAAGAAAGTGAGAGAGAAAGGGGTTGTCCATGCTGTGGTACACTTAAGGGAAGACAAATAAAAAAAGAAAGAAAGAAAGAAAGAAAGAAAGAAAGAACAGTTCAATCCAGAGATAAATTTACAGGCAGACATAGATAGATAGATAGATAGATAGATAGATAGATAGATAGATGAATCCAATGTTGAGACAAATGAATGGATGTGAAGAGACATATTTAACGAAAGACAGACATAGATCAAACAATCATTTCTCTTCAGTTTTATTATTTTCTATTCTCTGCTGCTCAGAGTACACGTCTTCCCGTGTAAATCATGAGAAACCGACAGAAAAGTGAACCTGAACAAAGACCTAAATAGATTGCTGAGACGTTTTTAAATTATCGAGAAGAGTGAATAACCTACTTTTTACCAATGCATATCGAAAACCGCTTTTTTCGCTTCTCTTTTAACTTTTCATCTCCCAATAAATCTAAATGTCTCGTTGGATATTCAAAGCACACACACACACACACACACACACACACACACACACACACACACACACACACACACATATGTGTATATATATATATATATATATATATATATATATTTTAATTCAGATACTTCAATCCAAGGGAAAAAAGCAGGAAGGTAAATTCCAAAAAACCGGATCCTAATTAATATTAAAAATTTATTTTAATATTAAAAAATGATACAGGAAGAGAGCTCCATGTAATAAAATATTACAGAGCAAATATATATATTAAAAAAGGATTAATTCAAAGATGTTGAATGGCCATTTCGATATGACGATCCCCACGGGGAGCGACACATCACCTCAGCAACAGAAAAAAACCTTTCAGAAACTGGAGAAAAATTAGTCTATATATATATAAATATTTATATATATACATACATACATATATATATATATATATATATATACGCATCAAAATATACAAACATACATCAGTAGAATTAAATTCTTTCTATATATTGATATCAGTCAGTTAAGTGCCATACGTGATACATGCTTGGGCGATCATGTCTCGAAAGAGATATGAATGACTGGTCATAATAACGAGGCAACCGAAGTAGGTTGTCATTACTTTCTGAGGTAGATTACCAAAGACTATTTACGCGTAAAGGAATGCAACGAATTCAAATGGAACTCGGCTCTCCGATTTCTCATTCCGAGACGATATCCACTGCCCCACAACGAAATATATTAATATACAATTATATTCATACTGATATATACGCGAATAATTTAGACGACACTTTATATATATATATATATATATATATATATATATATATATAGATAGATAGATAGATAGATAGATAGTGATAAAATATAACAGACAATGAATATCTATTATGTTTAATCACGAGCCGTTCTAAACATCGTATTTTGGCTTTGATTTTCATGAAATTAAAGACAAAGATTGGTCAAGATTTGGATATTTTTTATGCTGTTTCTAAGCTTTCGGCTCATATGAGCCATCTTCAGAGGAGGTTACAAGGACGCTAACATAAAGACAGCCGCCATCAAAGATGATATTATCTTGTTTTGACATAAAACATTGTTGTGCGACGATAACAGTCACCGAATAACAGACGCAGTTCGTAAATTTGTAATGCGGTTCTAAGACGTCAAACCGCTATTCGCTTATATTTAACAGTATATGGTTAGAAAATTATCTGGTGCCTCGATACGCTATATATATACATATTCTAAACATATACTATTAAATATAAGAGACAATGAATGTCTATTATGTTTAATCATGAGCCGTTCTAAACATTGTATTTTGGCCTTAATTTCAGTTGAAAATAAAGGCAAAAACTCTCCAACATTTGGATAATCCTTTATTGCGTTGGTTCTAAGCTTTCGGCTCACATGAGCCATCTTCAGAGAGGTTATAAGGATGGTAACACAAAAACATCCACCATCAGCGACGATTCTATCTTGTGTTGACAAGTCATCCCCGCTAAGCAACGGCAATAGTTACCAAAAATAACAAACGCAGTTCTCAAATTTGCAATGAATCTCTATTATGTTTAATCATGAACCGTTCTAAACATCGTATTTTGGCTTCGATTTTCATGAAAGTAAAGACAAAAATTGGTCAACATTTGGATATTTTTTATTATGTTGTTTCTATGACGTCACGCCGCATGATAGCGCAAAATGACAACAGAACCATATATTCAAATGCAATCTCATGTGTTATGACCAGATTTAAACGTGATTTTATTAAGTGTGGGTTGCTTGGGTTTAATGTAGATGGCCTCCAATATCTGGAGGTTCTTTTTACTGTGTGTATGAGTGAGGATTATTGTATTGTTGACTAAAATCTGTCTGATATTACCTACATGGTTATGTTTTTTCTGAAAAATGTTGTTTAATTGTACTCTGATCAGAAAGGTGACAGATACGTCTACGGGAAAACATGGTTGTAGTTGTAGTAAAACCAATATGTATAGTGGGTTTATTATTAGTACCAGAGATACAATCTCTGAACGGGCGTGTAAATTGATCTACTACATTAGTTTTTTGTAGAGAATTTAGTTTAATGCTTGTAGGATTATTAGAAACTATGAGGTCAATTGCTTTGAATTTTTTATAATATATGGTGAGTTTAATTTGATTATTACTATCCACTGGTTTAACATTTCTACATATTATGTTTTTGAGAGTTTTTTCATCTTGTTTGTAATTATTATGTATTTGGTTGAAATATAAGTTAATAGTGTTATGTTTATTTTGATGTACACCATTATTATTAATATTATCAATATTGTTAGAGCTATTGTTAAGTTTGTTGAGATAAATTTTAACTTGTTGATCAATAACAGAGTTAGGAAATCCATTATTGACAAGTGTTTGCTTAATGTTGTGTAATTCTTTATAAAATATGGATTTGGAAGAAGATATCATTTGTGTGCATTAAATTAAGTTTTTTTTTATAACAGCTAACTTATATTGTTGGGGGCATTCACTATTATAATTAAGAAGACACGAGTTTATGCAAGTTGATTTCCTAGATAGAGAAGTAGTAAATCTATGTGTGCTAGAATCAATGAATACATCAAGGAATGGAATTTTGTTATTAATATTAAGTTCTAATGTAAACTTAAATATATATATATATATATATATATATAGAGAGAGAGAGAGAGAGAGAGAGAGAGAATTTTGCATTAATTAAGGAAAGCTGCAATAATTTTTTTAATAAAACATGTTTTAGAAAGGAGTCTGCTGCTTACACACATACACACATGCACATATATATATATATATATATATATATATATATTAGGAGTAGTAAAAACAAATGGGTTAAGAGTAAACTGTATTTTACTTCTTTTAAAGAGTCCTCGATACTTAGTAGAACATTATTTGCAGTATGATTTATTATGAGGTGAGTTTCGCAAATAACATTGCAGCGTCCTCTCGTATTTTAATAGACACACACACATACACATATATATATAGTAATAATTTATTATTAGTGTTTATAATAAAAACATTGTTTACTGCAATACAAGAGCTATTATGTTTCGGTACTCCTTGTTCGTACCTCATCAAGCAGAGAAATATTTTACTGTTAGGAAATGATATACACAAAAATTTAAAAAAACTAAAAACAACACCTTTGATACTATATTCAATCAATTAAGGACGGGGTAGTGAAATTCAAAGGTTTGTACGAGATTAAATTCTACAACCACGTCTTTAGTTGGCTGGTATGGTAACAATTTTGTTGCTTTAAAATTTCTATATAAGTAAAATGTTTCATTGCCTGATGAGGTACTAACAATTAGTACCGAAACACGATAGTTCTTGTGTTGCAGTAAACAATGTTTTTATTATAAACCCTTACAACGAAAATATTGCTATATCTGTGTGTGTGTGTGTTTGTGTGTGTTAAAATACGAGGGGATGTGTTAAAAATTACGTTATTCGCCAAACCCATTTCAAGAAATGGATATTTCGATAACCAAATATCTGCTTATTGATTTGGAGAAGTGGGCCAGCCGTGGATTTTCGGTGCCCCTTCTAATATATGTATATATATATATATATATATATATATATATATAAATATGTAAGTATATATATATATATTATTATTATTATTATTATTATTATTATTATTGTAAAACTTACCAAGAAAACAGTATCACTAATAATGACTAAAATCATTAAGTCCTACATTTAACAAAACGGTAAATTTAGTCGTCAATCACAAAAGGTAATACCAAATGGGAAGAGGGTAATCCAAAAAAGAAACAAACAAAGCAGAAGCTGTGTTCGAAAGAAAAAACCCAAGACGAAAACCTTAACAGTAAAGAGCTCAATACGAAAGTGCGAAAGTAGAGCAAAGATACGAACTAAATCTAAAAGTGAGCCAAAGCCGACCGCGGTTTCACTCGCCGGATCCTTACTCGCCGGTTTCACTCGCTGACGATCCGGCGAGTGAAACAGCGGTTGGCTTTGGCTCACTTTTAGATTTAGTTCGTATATATATATATATATATATATATATATATATTATGCTCTCATTATGATTGAGCTCTCTGGAGAAGAAAATTTTAAAAACAGTTTCCACTTCGGCTATAATGCGTGACTCTTCAGAAATGAATTGAGTTCTCTCGGTGACTGTCGTCTGTATACACTGCTTACATACAAGACGTTAAAATTTCCCTTCTCTGATCCCATGCGCCGATGGCTTAGGGAGTAGAGACTCCGATTGACACCAAATTGGTCGAGTTTAGATCCCGGCCAGAAGCATGTGGATATGTCTAGCCACACTGATGAGCTCTCTGATACAGCGAAACAGGCTTGTATGTGGATGACTAATATATATATATATATATATATATATATATATATATATGTAAGTATGTACATGAGAAGCGCCAAATTAAAAAGGTGTAAAAAGTACTGCAAGTAAGATGACGGGGAAAAAGGATAAAAGTTAAGAAAAAGAAGAAAAACGAGAGAAAAAGAACATGAGATGAAGTTATTTTTAATATTTCTTTAAATGTATCAGTCGAACAAGACGAGCTGCAATTCTTTCATAACTTTTAAACGATTTTTTTTTATTACGGAAAAATAACTTCTTTTTTTTTTGTCGCATGTTATAAATTTAGAAATTACAGCCCGACTAACGATTATCGACTTGCCGAGAAAAAAAAATCTTGCCGCGATAAAAATTTTTCAACTTTTCCTATGATGTTGGGCTAAGCACAACTCCATCATTTCTTCTGCTTGGTGATTTTTCATTGAATGGGTGAGTTTTTCCTTTCCTTAAGTTGAATAAGATTTCAGTCAGTTAAGTGCCATACGTGATACACGCTTGGGCGATCATGTCTTGAAAGAGAGATAACTGACTGGGCAGAAGATTATCCCGCAGTAGGTTGCCATTGCTTTCTCCGGTAGACTGGTTGCCAGCCAAGGCTATAGAACCCAATCTGTCCTGTTATTTAACCCATAACTGGAAGGAAGAGACGGATTAATACCTTTCTCAAGGGTATTTGTGCGTAAGTGAATGCAATGAATTCAACTGGAATTCGAACTCGGCTCCCCGATTTCTCGTTCCGAGCCAATATCCACTGCACCACAACGCACATCCGAATAAGATTTACCTGGCTGATAAATAGCTTCAATCATGTAGAAACGTCGGAAGGTATGTAAAATTGTGTTGTATTTTATAGTATTATGAGTGGGTCCGTAAATGACGGCAAAATACTTATATCGATACGCCGTCTAAAATTATATAAGACATAAGAAAAAGAACCCAACCGCCTTCTTCCCGAGCGTGACAGAAAGAATATATACACTCCCGATCAAAAATTTAAGACCACTTAAAAATCTTTAAAAATAATTTTTTTTTTTACAGATAGATTTTAAACTCCTCCCACTTCAGGTTACCAATGTTATATATCGCCGTACGACGACAAAACAACAAACACGCATATATAAAAATATAAGGTTATATTTTTATTAATGACGACGAACCGTGTGGAATAGAGAACAGGAGAGTGAGAGCGCACATAGAATGGGTTGACGGGAGTGTAGTCTTGCCTGTGATGTTTCTCTGCTTCCACTGGCCGTTCTCTGCTGGCGAATCCGTGTGTCGAGGTCTTTATATAGTCTTCTAGAACCGGGACTTTCCTTCCGGTTTTGCCTCGCCCACGCAACGCCTACGTAATTCTAAGAGACACCTGATCTGTTTGCCTCTGTCCATTTCCGCCGCTGTCGGAAATAAGGTCAAACGACATCCGCTCCGGCCTCGACAGGATGTATTTCACAAACACCTGTCTTGTCGTTTCGCCGCCCCCTTCACCGACGGGAAACACCATCGCTTGCATCACTTCCTCGGGTGGGGCCAGATTGTTATATTACACCAATACTACAATCTAAAAGGTTATGGAAACAAAAAGCTACATTCCAAACATTTTATTTAGAAATTTACATTTTTATAAAATTTGTACACAAATGTCCCGTTAAGTGACAGTATAAACATTTGTGCTGACATGTTATATAGGGGTAATTTTGGCCCTGCAATTATTCCTGAAGAAATTTTCTTAGAGTGTATGCGGTTGGCTACTGAGGGAGTCGAGTTTAGTTTCAACGGGACAATGTATGCACGGACAGACGGTGTCGCTATGGGGAGTCCTTTGGGTCCTGTTCTTTCTAATATCTTTGTAGGATATTATGAACATGTGTTATTTGAGAAGGTTAATGAGCCACTTATTTATCGACGTTATGTTGATGACACCTTCGCTTTATTTAATAACACATCTGAAGCTGAAAACTTTTTTAGTCCTGTTAAACTCGCTACATCCATCTCTTCAGTTTACTATGGAGACAGAGAGGGATGGGGGTCTTCCATTTTTAGATGTCTATGTTCAGCGACGGGACGAGGTTTTCGTGACTTCAGTGTTTCGTAAACCAACCTTTACCGGTCTGTATACTAATTGGAACTCTTTTGTTCCTAAGTCCCGTAAAATTGGCCTAATAGAAACTTTGGTTCACCGTGCCCTTAATATTTGTTCTCCTGAATGCTTGGCCAGCCAATTAACACGCTTGCAAGATATTTTTGAAGGGAATGGGTACCCCGTTAATTTGGTAAAACGGGTTATTGCTCGTAAGATTAAACGGTTTAAAGAACCAAAGGTTGAAGGGCCAAGTCGCTGTCCTTTGTATCTTAAATTACCCTGGCTTGGAAGAAAATGTCTCACTGTCACTGACAAAGTTTCGGCTAGTATTTCGTCGGGTTATTTTTCAGTGCAGTTGCGTGTTGTTTTTAAGACAAGGCCCGTGTTTCCATCCTTCGTTAAGGATCGGTTGTCCTATTTTCGTAAAAGTGCTGTTGCGATGCAGCATATATAGGACGAACCAATCTGAGGTTAGAGACGCGGGTTGCGCAGCATGTCCCCGCGAATATACGTTTAGGCAATTCCCATAGCAATATAAGAACAACTCAAGCTGTGTTGGATTCAGCAATCGGCCAACACCTGCTGGATAGCCAAGCTTGTGCCTCCTCTTATGAGGACAATTGGTTTTCTGTCCTGCACAGTGCTCGTTCGGCATTTCATTTACGTGTTTTGGAGGCCATTTGCCTAAAAATCCAGCAGCCGAGCCTGTGCAGGTAGAAGGAGCAGTTTCTACGCTCCTTGCAATTACTAGCGAGTTTGTGAGTGTAACATTTTTCTTTTTTATTTCACTGTTGTGGGATTTATATGTTTACACCCCCCTCACTTCTTAATATTTTTTCAATAAATTTATTTTTAAACGAATTCCATCTTCTCCCAGTATTGCAAGTATTCCCTTTTTGTCGTGTCCTCTTCTATACCCATTTATAAATTTGTGCCAACGTAACCCTTGACAAGTGTTGGCTGAAAGGTTCCTCGGGTTTGGGTTTAATAAAATGACGTCTTCTCTTTTTAAGGATATATATATATATATATATATATATATATATATATATAGAGAGAGAGAGAGAGAGAGAGAGAGAGATATATATATATATAGATATAGATATAGATATAGATATATAGAATTAAGAACATAAATAGGCTGTAATATCACTACAAAAGTAGCTATATTGTTTTGACAATACATGGTTCTTATCAAGACCTGTGAATTATCAAGCCTTGATATATATATAACGGTCTTTATTATAATAGAAAGAATATATATATATATATATATATACAACGGTCGTTATTATAATAGAGAGGATATATATATATATATATATATATATATATATATTCACTACTCTACGATATAATTATTGAATGAAATAAAATAATAAGACGGTGTTAAAAAGCAAGCACGCGGCCGGCAAGAGCATTCATAACTGACGTTGTTTCTCGCCATGAGCCTGACAGGTGGGATATATATATATATTATGGAATCTCCCGTCGATTTCGACGTATGAGCGTCTCACTCGATTAGACTACCACACACACACACACACACACACACACACACACACACACACACACACACAAACACACACACACACATATATATATATATATATATATATATATATATATGCAACGGTCTTTTTTATAATAAAGAGGATGGATTTTATCTATTTTTTTATTTCTTGACTCATAAGTTTTGGGTCTAAAACTTTAATCCATCCTCCGGTATTTGTCAGATTCTTTTGACCGCCTGATATTTATCGACTGCCGTTGGTTCTTACGCATTTATCGAGCGCGATTTTGCACTGTCCCCAGACATTCATCAACACCTGAATATCAAATAGACATTTTCATGAACATATATTTCTACAAAATCAATATAAAATTTTAAAAATTATGCAATTTATATATATATATATATTCAGTGTAATTTTGTATTACTAACATTCAGTCAGTTAAGTGGCATACGTGATACACGCTTGGGTGATCATATCTCGAAAGAGACATGACTGACTGGGCAGAAGATTATCCCGCAGTAAGTTGCCATTGCTTTATGCGGTAGATTAGTTGTCAACAAAGACTATAGAATCCAATATGTCCTGTTATTTAACCCATAACTGGAGGAAGATATGGATTAATACATTTCCCAAGGGTATCTGTGCGTAAGTGAATGCAAGGAATTCAAGTGCAATTAGAACTCAGGACCCCGATTTGTTGTTCCGAGTCGATATCCACTGCACCACAACGCACATCCAACCAATCAGCTCACATCTAACTGACGGAAAAATGAAAATAACACTGGAATCTCACCTTAACATCTATATTTAACAAAATTACATAAAAATATCTTGAAATACAAGAGTAAATTTATTCAATAAAATCGCCATTGGCTCCAAACAAGCGGTGAATTCCCAGGAAACAAAGAAACAGTAGTCACATTTCACGACACGGGAGACTGTCGGGACATTTGACTCGGTTTTGTTTCATTTTAGTTTTATATTTATTATCATTACGTTTTTCAATTACTCACTCATTTTAAAAGTCATTGCTAGAAAACTAACGAATGCGATATAATGAACAGCAAAAAAGTAAAATTAATTATTTAGATAATGCGAGGTGTGACTGTGTGGGAACAGAATCTAGGAATATCAAAAGGACATTTCCATGAACATATATTTCGACAAAATCAATATAGAATTTAAAAAATGAGGCATCTTCCAGGTGAAGAGGACTCACGTTTTTTTGTTTTTTTTTATTTTGATTGCTCTGGCATTTATGTTATTATAAACAGTGCTCAATATAATGAGTATTATAGAGCTTAATATAATTATATAGTTATGTATCAATTGTACATTGCGACACGGAAATTTCTGTTTCGAGATAGGAAAAAAAAGCAAAAAACTTGGTTAGTATGTATTCTCTGGGGTCAAATCCTAAAATTAATCTAAATTCTGATTAGCCACAAGAAACACCCACATACATTCACAGCAAACCAAGCCGATATCCAATGCACCACAACGCACATCCGACGTTTTAACATCTATATTTACTAAAATTACATAAAAATATCTTGAAACACATAAGTAAATTTATTCAATAAAATCGCCATGGGCTCGAAACAAGCGGTGAATTCCCAGGAAACAAAGAAACAGTTGTCACATTTCACGACACGGGAGACTGTCGGGATATCAGACTCAGTTTTGTTTCATTTTAGTTTTATATTTATTATCATTACGTTTTTCAATTACTCACTCATTTTAAAAGTCATTGCTAGAAAACTAACGAATGCGATATAATGAACAGCAAAACAGTGAAATAAAATATCATGATGATGTGGCATGTGACTATGTCGGTACCACACCTAGGAATATCGAAAGGACGTTTTCATGGACATAAACTACCGGCCATAATTATTAGGCCACCATAGTTTTTTTTTAAAAAAGAAATGATGCATTTCGGACTATTTTTAGTATTTATTACCAAATGAAAATAGAATGGTTCTTTTGTTATTATTACTTTGCAAAATTTTACAAAGCAAACAGCGACAATTTACCCATCGCACCCTGTAGATCGAAACTATGTATTTCATACTATTTTTTAATATTTATTGCCAAGTGGATAATTCTAAATGAAAATAGAATGGTTCTTTTGTTATTATTACTTTGCAAAATTTTACAAGGCAAGGATGAACTCATCCGAATCACCCTAAATTTTTTTCATTCTTTCATTGATGAAACTACAATATAGGTAATTATTAAACTATTATAATTCATTTGATGCACATGTTATTGTGCAGTATTAATAAAAAAGAACCATTTTGTTTTCATTTACAATTATTCACTTGGAAACAAATTCTAAATAATAGTATGAAATACATCATTTTTTTTAAACACTGAGGTGACCTAATCATTATGGCCAATAGTTTATATTTCTACAAAATCAACATAAAATTTTAAAAATTATGCAACTTATATTTTTCTGATATAACTAAATAAACTACAAATGTTCAAATAATATTTTTTGTTAAGTTTATTATATTATTATATGGTACAAATATGGTACCAGTCCTTGGGACACTGGGAAGATTTCTTCTTCTTTTGTGTGCCGCGTCTTTTCAGGGTGTAGGCAATCGCGGTCATCCACATCTCTCTATCCCTAGTGGCTCTTAGCAAGCCTTCTCCTTTTACCCCACCCAAAACCCGCTCTGCCATCTACTTGTTCAAGCCTCTTAAGTATATTACGTTTTGCTTTCCCCTGTCTCTCTTTTCCTCTGTCTGACCTGAGAGTATCAGATTTCCCAAGCTCTCCTTCCTCATTACATGTCTCAGGAACTTCAACTGTTTTTCCCTGTTGCTAAGTATTATTTTTCTTTTTGTTTCCTTCCTCTCCTGAACCATATTGTTGCTCACATGGTCGGTCTATGGTATCATCAGCATCCTTCTGTAGAATCACATTTCTGTTGCTTTAAGTCTCTCCGTCATCGTTGAGGAGATTGTCCAGCATTCACTGCTTTATTGAAAAACTGACAGGAAGTAGTTTTCCCACCTGAAACCATCCTGCATATATACAAATCAACCATTCGTTCGTGCATGGAGTACTGCTGCCATATAAGGTCAGGTGCCCCGCTGTTCATCTCCGTGTTCTTGACAGGCTCCAAAAGAGAATCAGTAATGTGATAGGTACAAACTTGGTGGCTCGACTACAGCCATTTTCCCACCGACAAGATGTGGCTTCCCTTTGTCTGTTCTATAAATACTTCCATTACTTCTGTTCCAACGAGCTAGAGCCACTGGTGCCTCCGCAACAAGTGTTTACTCGTGCAACCAGACTGACAACCGAGTCTCACCCATTCACAGTTAGATCAACCAAATGCAGACGACAATTCTACTCCTTCAGCTTCTTTTCCCGCACTTCCCACCTGTGGAACTCGCTTCCTTATTCTTGCTTTCTTGACGGCTACAACTTCCAGGAATTTAAATGGAAAAATCAATTCTCATCTCTTAACTACTTGACCCTACTTCTTTCCACACTGTCCTGTAGATCCCTTTTCTTTCTCTCACCTTTGCAGCTGTCATCACACCTTTATTCCCATCCTTCTCTTGCTCCTTTCTAACTGGTTCGTCCTTCTCCTCATTCTTCTCTAATCTTTTTACTCTTATGTAGCCCTCTGCACATCAGTGGCGTTCCCGCCTTGCCCGGGGTGATTTGATTAAAAAAAAAAAACATAGCAATCCACTACGCTCTTCTTTGTTTCTAGCAACCTTTTTCCTGTTTCTCAGTACTCTACTCAACTTCTGGAAGACTGGTGATGGGGAGGGGGTACAGCGTTCAGCTTCAAACCTCTTAATTAGAAAACTTCACACACCAGTCAAATATCGTATATTTCACACACCGGTCCCTCAAATATTGCAAAAAAGCAAAAAAAAAAAAAAAATGTCCGTACGCCACATCATATGTTTGAGAAGCACTGGTCTAGAGTTTATGTTAGTACCGGTAATCCTAACGTCAGGCATAAGGCACATGGTAATTTTGTGAGAAAATTTGCAATAGTGACGAAAGAAGCACCTTACATAACCATAAATATATAACCTTATATAGACTTTGCACAATAGCAGAGCACGACTTAAGAATCAGTGTCGCCATGGCTTACAGGACAAGCTGACTTTACCAGTGCGCTCTGCATTAGATATCCTGAATCAATAAGTACAAGTGAGTATGATCGCTCTCTCACCCGTGTTCGTGTGGAGAGATTGGGGATGGGGGCTCGCTAAAATGTCAATAAATGTCGAGGCGAATGAGTGCTCACGTCTAAATATCATATGATAGATTTTTTTTTTATCTCTCGCTGTAGGCCAACATCAGAGCTACCAACAATAGGCGCCAGCCCTTTCACCCCGTTATTAACATCTTGTATCGACCGCAACAGATGTGATAACTATTGCTCTTGTTGACAGATGGACGCTAATTTCAGGCACACATTCACACATATGTGTGCGCACACACACGCACATAAACATACGAGCACGCACATACACACAAACACACGCACACACAACCGTACACACACATACACACACGCACTCACATACACACACATGCAAAAATACACTTTTTTAAAAATGTATATTTGCATTAAAGATAGATGATATAGATATATAGTCAGTTAAGTGCCATAAGAGATACACGCTTGGGCGATCATGTCTCTTTCGAGACATGACTGACTGAGCAGAAGATTATTGCGTAGTAAGTTGCCATTACTTTCTGCGGTAGACTGGTTGCCAGACAAGGCTATAGAGTCTAATCTGTTCTGTTATTTAACCCATAACTGGAGGGAATGGACGGATTTTATACTTTTTCCAAAGGTATTTGAGCGTAAGTGAATGCAAGGAATTCAACTGGAATTGGAATTCAGTTCCCCGATTTCTCGTTCCGAGGAGATATCCACTGCACCACAAAATATAAATATACATAATTATATTTACATAAACATATACATTTGATCTTTTTCTATGATATATATATATATATATATATATATATATATATATATATATATATAACTATACTCGTGTCGAAAAACTTTCCACGAATCTACGAAGAAGGGAAAAAACTGTTTTACAAAAGAAGGAGCTAAGTACATGAACATCAGTCAAAAGAGTTCGGACCGAGTCAGCACGTAGACCAAAGAAAAAAACCCGATACGAATAATCAACTTACAAAAAGCGCTCAATACTTAGGTAGAGCGAAATACGTAAAAAATAGCTAGTGAGCCAGACAGACCTACCTAGGTTTTACCCCAAACGGATCGTCAGGGAAAGCATGTATGTAAATATAAGCAAGGTAGACAGAGAAATCAACATTGTATATCGACGGTCAGTTTCGTACTTCAGCGCAGTTTCAGGCCATGTACACTGGAAGATTTGTTCCCGCAAGACTGTTGCCATTCGGTGTTTACCTCCGTATCCACACTGCTTATATATATATATATATATATATATATATATATATATATATATATGTGTGTGTGTGTGTGTGTGTGTGTGTGTGTGTACTTATGTGCGTGTATGTTTGTCTGTGCGTGTTAACAGAGAGAGAAAGCGAAAGAACGAATGTTAGGGAATAAATAGGCAGAAATCAATCATTTTTTTAATTTTTCTAATTTCTGAATAAGTTGATGAACACTCAAAACACGAACACTGATACAAACACACACGCATATATATATTGCATTGAGAGTTATAATTTTTATGTTAGAGGACATAATGAGGATAAGATATTAAAAAAAAAACAACCGGTTTCGTTCCCGCTTTTCAAAGTTTTTGAATTGGAAGAATTGGACGTAAAAAGTAAAAGTTGTGAATAATGAAATGATCCGTGATGGGAATGGAAGAATGACCTGCTAGAGACTGTTCGCAGCAAGACCCAGCAAATACTCTCACTGTTTACACAGCGAACGTCTGCAAGACTTGATGGAAACAGACTTTAGCATCTTCAAATGACAAGTGGATGTGAATTGGCCAATACGGAAAACCAATTCACATCAAAATTCATGGCACACCTATTATTTAAAAGATGTTCACGAATTGAGGAACAGTACGTGTTGTAGACAAGTTCATTTTCATGCGAAGTATATTTCCTGATTTTCAGTGCAAGGTGCTGTTTGATTCTATTGTCAATCCGTTGAGTGGTTCTGCCTATGTAACTGGCACCGCAGCCACAATTATATTCGTAAATTACAGAATTTATTTGATGAGGGGGAAGAACGTCCTTACGACTTGAATCTAAAAGAGATTTGGTATTAAACGCAACACGCATTTAGACAGAAAAATAACATTTCTGCACATCAGAAGAAATTTGCCTTGTTGGGTTTTCACCCTTCTTTCTCATCCACAGAAGACTTAAATACACGGAGCATTTAGAAACGACTACTAGCTTAATCTTTCTGAAGTCAGCGATCTTGTTACAAATCGCCGAATTGACAACAGTAGGCGGATACCCACTATCGCACAAAGCACTCTTTATAAAATCAATTTCCCAATCAAGTATATATATAAATATATATATATATATATATATATATATATATACATTAGCAGTTTAGCCCGGTTTGACTCGGATAGTTGAAGGAATAAAGAGAATAAAAAACATGATGAATTTACATAGCAAATACTTACACAACGTCCACCCTCATCACATTTATAGATATAGATAACAATGCAGACTGTCTCTATTGGATTAGGGTGGAAGGGGAGGGGCAACATATATAGATATAGATAATATAAAGTGGAGTGATCGATTCTATATTAATATCAATACATAAACTGATCCCTGATCTTGTGGGGTGATAATATATATTTTTCTACCCCTAATTTTGGCTTTCTGAAAAATTTCAAGGTGTCGTTAACGTTCTAAAATTTTGATGTACAACTGAGCGCAACTCTCGTCTAACTATATATATATATAAAGAAAGAAAGAAAGAGAACGAGAGAGAAAGCGACATCATATCCTACCCCTCTAAGAGATAGATAGATAGATAGATAGATAGATAGATAGATAGATAGATAGATAGATAGGATCTCATCTTATTGAGATAGATAGATAGATAGATAGATAGATAGATAGATAGATAGATAGATAGATAGATAGATAGATTTGAATATACTGAGATAGCTAGATATTCATAGGTTATTAAGTTACTATAAAAATTAAAGATGCTGGGAGAGATCTTTAAATAGAGTAAGTAAAAAGTGAGATGAGAGATTCGTTTCTAAAACAGAAACAATGAATTGTCTAAGAATATATATTTACACACACACACACACATACACACATGATATATAAGTAGGTAGTTTATTTGTGTAATATTTCATTTTATGTTTCCAATTTTCAAAAAAGTTGAAAATTTAAATTTATTAATAAAATGTCCAAAGTCATTCTTCATAATGATCTTGTTTCGGAACTTTTGACCATCTCAGTCATTGTCAAGAACTGGATTTTGTCTATGTAACAGACAAGATTTCGTTGGCTATATCCTGACAATTCTATTTCTAATTGAATTTACTCAAAATCAGAGAGAGAGTGAAAGAGAGAAGAAGAGTGAGAGAGAGAGAGAGAGAGAGAGAAACAGCTGAAATATATGGATGTATCATGAGGTAGGAAGAGTTAGAAAACTTACTCCTCACAAGGAATATCGAGGGCAGAAGAGGTAAGGAGCAAAGCAGTGAGCCAACATATCTGACGAGCTTGAGTGAATGAATGACGGAACGTGGATTGGGTTAACAAAAGAACAAACGCTGTTAAGTTCCACCAGGGACAAGAACTTGTGAAGAGCCATGATTGCTCACGTCCTGAAGAATAGCATCGTATAAGGGGGTTTATATAAAACGACTACACACAACATGACTTATTTGCATATGAAATATAATATACACATTTTAAAATAGAATTTCCCTTGCTGAAAAATCATAAGATTTTAATGGATTAGAATGAATCTGTATTAACCCAACATACATTTTTATCACATCAAATGTTATTATTAGTGGAGACTCGTTTTGAGAAGACGCTTCGTTCATATATTATGCAGTATATTTATTTATTTTCACCTACCGGCCCGAATGGTGATTTTCTAAGCGTAGCTTAGATATGACACAAGGCTGAATGTATAGAGCACCCAGTGAGGATCGAACTCACTACTCAATTGTAATGATTCTAGAGAGACCAGCTTGTAAAATTTATACCACGTTGAGGTACCCCTAGCGACCTGAATGTTTGAGAAGTTTTATTGAAGAAATATTTTTGCTGCTCGGAAGAAATTTTTCTTTAATAAGATTTCTCGAACATTCAGGCCGGTAGGTGAAAATAAATCAGTATAGTTTTTCAGATAGAAACGGAGAGCCAACTCAAATATGAGTATCTACTAATAACATCGTTTTAAGTGATTGCATACATTATTCGCTTTGCATATGTTTTTGATTTCTGTGTTTTGCAATCTGGAATAACGTTTATTAATTTTTAGTCACGATGTGGTTGAAGGTTGCACTGAAGGAATTTGTTTTCGTGTTTACATTTCGAAATGAGCTCTGATTCTTTTCTTAAAATTATTATCTTGTTCTGGAATGGTAATTACCACTATTTTTGCCCTCGGCAATTATTGCACATTTCAAAATGTTGCTAATGATTTTTTCTTATTTTCTGAAGTTAAGCAACGTTGAGCCTGGTCAGTACTTAGATGGGTAACCACTTGGGAATATCAGGTGCTGTAAGCGTTTAGTGACGGATGTGTGTCGTGGTGCAGTGGATATCGGCTCGGAAAGAGAAATCATTGAGCCGAGTTCGAATTCCAGTTGAATACCCTGCATTCACATAAGCACTGGTACTCTTGGGAAAGGTATTAATCCGTCCCTTTCCTCCAGTTATAGGTTAAATAACAAGAGTAGGACTTATGGACCCTGCCCTTAAAAACAAATCCCAATGAAACTTGATACTCGAAAAGAAAAAAGTATTACTAGATACAAAACTTATATTAAAACAACAACAACTGTTGAAAGAAAAAGTTATTACCAGCAATAAATGAATAAAATTTAGTTAGCAATAAATGACCCGCCGAGGTTGATATGCCATAAAAAACAAAACAACCAACCAAATCTTATTTTCTATTTTGTTTTGTTGTGATTTCGTTTGTGTTTTTGAGTTCTCATATATGATTTCATTGGGTTTTACGGGTTGCATATTTTCTGTATATATATATATATATATATATATATATATATATATATACTCTAAATAATAAAACGTAAATAATAATATTAATAATAGGATCAGGCACACATCAGCGTACACATTTTCACTACACACCATTTTGATAATGTACACATACATACATACTTACCCATTTCTTCCCGCTATCCTCACCACCATTTAAACGCACACAGAGAAAGACACAGAAAACGGCCACTAGAATTCATGCACACACACGCCTGTGCACACAGATACACACACATATAAACACGTGAGGTTTGTCTGACCAATGAAAACAAACAGCACAGAATTAAATATACCAAAGTAATTTCTTGTGTAATTCATTAAAAAATTTGACGAAGCTAAAATAAAATCTAATTATATTTCTTACTTGTCTTTTATTAAATGATTCTGTTGGAATTAATCCCTATTTTTCAATACATCCCTATATATATATATATATATATATATATATATTAATCATATCACCCCGAGCAAAGCGGTAACGCCACTGATGTGCAGGGGGCTACGTAAAACTGAAAAGATTGGAAAAAAGTAAACCGGAAACCACATCCTAAGCAGGGAACAAGGGATGAGCCTCTTCACCTGTACAATAGACGTGGGTGGAGTGTGAACCGGGTGATAGTTTAGTCTATCTACTCCAATTGAAAAAAAAAAATGAAAAGGAGTGAAAAGATTGAAGAGAAAACCGGAAACCACATCCTAAGAAGGGAGCAAGTGATGAGCCTCTTCACCTGTTCAATAGACGTGGGTGGAGTGTGAACCGGGCGATAGTTTATCCTATGCACTCCAATTAGTTTAGTCTATATACTCCAAGTGTATATATATATATATATATATATATATATATATTGTAATTTTTTGTTACAATGGTTTATAAAAGCAATATTTCCCTACACAAAAAATTCATGTTGCAGAACAATACTAATGAGAATCAGGTAAAGATTTGGGACACGAAAGAAAGCAGAATTAAATCCAATGTTCCATTTACAACTTATGCTCCACTATACCTACAAATTAAAAATTATTTTGCAAAAATAAATTGACCCACACTATACTTATTTGGTTTTGTTAACTGCAATATGCGTTAGTATATCATAATTATTTAATCCTAATTCTAACCTAAATATTCCAGCCCCTATACTCATGAGTTAATACAAAATCAAATTAAAAAAAAACTAACCTGCTGTTAAAAATTATTGTCTAGCCATTTATAATGTAGAATCCCACAATTCATCTTACCCAGACAAAGGTAGAAAGTGACATGCCTTTTGCGACCCAAATTTTCAACTCCATGGTTACCTAATACTCATTTTTGATTGAACAATACTGACGCACCTACAAGCATATTCTCTACCTAACCCTTCTACTACTAAACCTTCTGTTTTATAAATAACCATGAATTCATCTTATGGGTTAAATAATAGGAAAGATTGTGTTCTATAGCCTTGGCTACCGCAGAAAGCTATGGCAACCTACTGCGAGAAAATCTTCTACATTTCGAGAAGTGATCGCCGAAAGCGTGTATCACATATGGCATTTAACTGACAAGAAGGTTTCATCATTTTACAGTTGAATTGGCTAGATGTAACCGTAAGTTCTTTGCTAACCCTTTCTTCTCTCACACTTGTGGAACTCTCTTCGGTCTTATTGCCTTCTCGTCGTCTCTGAACTTCAGAAATTAAATGTATTGTTAGTTGTTATATCAACTGTATCCTTTTATTGTTGCAGCTTTTCAATGGTTTCCTCTTTCTTATTCTTTCACATCTTGAACCTTAGCGGCTTTATTGTCTTGCTGATAGTTATATATATAATGCAAAATTTGCAAGGACCCTAAAGAAAAGTTTTGGTCAAAAATACAAAAATACTATTTACATTATAATATCAAAAGCATCACGCTATAAGAGAGAGACTATATATAAAAAAAACAATCAAACTTACATTATTTAACAGTGGAAATAGAGTTTTTTTTTTTTTAATAGACATACTTTAACGCAATGCATCACAATGCTAAATTTCAAAAACACAAAAACTACGTTATGGACAAAACTTGCCGATAAAATAACAACATGGGGAAAATAACATCCTTGAGAATGGCCAATGAAGTGGCTGAAAGCGCTTGGAATTTAAAAAAAATTATGGAACATTTTTACATTCCTTATCTCTAGTAAAAAGGAAACACGTAAGAATACTAGAAAAATTATATTAAAAAAATCTCCCCTGTCGGCTGATTTTAACGAAACATGCTTAAAAGAAAGATTTCTGAGACTATATACATATATAAACAGAAATAGAGGTTGTCCCAACGAGAAAAATTAGTATAGAAGAAAAAAGTGCGAGAAGCTGTGAAAGTTTTGTTTAAAGTGTAGATTTATCGTTGTTATTATTATTAATATTACTTGCTTTTTGTATGATATATTAAGTTTCCATGATGATATTTGTGTTGTTACTCGTGTTTCGCGTCTAAAGTTGATTCTCTTCAGGCAAATAAAATTGAGACTTCACATATCGAGATTCGTTGGTTTTTCTCATGACCAAAGTATCTATAAATAGATAAGTAGTGAGTAGGTCAGAAACTTCATATGCGTGCATGTTTGTTAGTATTTTTTTTTTCTATTTTTTTTTTTTTCACATTCGCACGTTAAATCTCTCCCGTCATCTTTCGTTGGTCATAAAAAAAATTTACACTGACTTACGAAATTTGATTTCATCATTATACTTCAAAATTGTTTTCAGCGATTCTGCTTCACTTCTACTTTACAGGTCATCTAGTTCTTTTTATTGTTAACGAAACATGCTTAAAAGAAAGATTTCTGAATATATATATATATATATATATATATATATATATATATATATATATATATATATATATAAACAGAAATAAGGTTGTTCCAACGATACAAATTGGGATAGAATAAAAAGTGCAAGAAGCCGTGAACGTTTTGCTTAAAGTGTAGATTTATTGTTGGCATTATAGTTATTATTAATATTACTTTCTTTTTGTATGATGCATTAAAGCCCATAATGGTATTTGTGACGCTACGCGTGTTTCAAGTCTAAAGTTGACTCTCTTCAAACGAATAATCTTGTGACTTTACCTATCAAGATCCGCTTGCTTTTCTGTGCGTGTATATATATATATATATATATATATATATATATATATATATATATCCGAGTGGGTACAGAACGAAGAAAGAATTTTTTTCCGTCCAAAACGTTAATTTAAAAACAGTGCTCGATATATGATGTATAGAGCTGGTAACAACAGACACAAATAAATCAAGCGCTAGCTAAGCAAGACGCCTAAAAATTCTTAAGGTCAACAAACAAGACAAGTTCCCAATCACACACACACAAGAAAACCCCACGCAAACACACAAAACTGACCAAGTACTAACCCCCCCCCCACACACACACACCAATCTCTGCGAAATTCTAACCAAAAGAATATACCCGACAGATAAAAACGTACACTCCAACAGATAATACCATTAATCAACAATTTAGCACTTACACACCAGGCTCTTCAAAACTATAACAGACAACACAAGACACATTCCCTTCATTATCAATAACCCCAACCAACCTCCCACAACAACAATGAACCAAATATAGGGAGCAGACGAATACAGTTTTGCTTTTACCTCCCGAAGAAACGTTGGGC
The DNA here is from genome assembly GCA_037127315.1 of Ascarosepion bandense. Classification (NCBI taxonomy): domain Eukaryota; kingdom Metazoa; phylum Mollusca; class Cephalopoda; order Sepiida; family Sepiidae; genus Ascarosepion; species Ascarosepion bandense. Next base: position 253,560 of record JBBBDQ010000744.1, on the reverse strand, counting down.
ACCCAACGTTGAAACAAACATATGATTGTAGAGGACATATATTAAAAAAATAATGTACATGTTCTAAAATATAATTTATAATATATATATATATATATATATATATATATATATATGTGTGTGTGTGTGTGTGTGTGTGTGTGTGTGTGTGTGTGCGTGCGTGCGTGCGCGCACTATGTTAGTATTTATTGCCAAGTGGATAATTCTAAATGAAAATAAAATGGTTCTTTTGTTATTATTACTTTGCAAAATTTTAGAAGATGAACTCGTCCGAATCACCCTAATTTTTTTTCATTCTTTCATTGATGAAACTACAATATAGGTAATTATTAAATGTTTATAAATTCATTTGATGCACATGTTATTCTGCAGTATTAACAAAAGAACCATTCTATTTTCATATACAATTATTCACTTGGCAATAAATCCTAAAAAATAGAATGAAATATATCATTTTTTTAAATACAGGCTTGGCCTAATAATTATGGGCGGTACTGTATGTTCACGTGATCTGAATTCTTTTAGATTTATTTAGAGTTCAAATGTTACGCAACATTATTTTTTTCATAAATATGGATATAAACAACTGAAACTCTTACGATATATTGTTTAAGTTTGGTTAAGCGCATCGTGTATATTTTCCCAGTATCAGTTGAAATTATATGCGAAAACACTGAGTTGCATAATTAACTTAGTAAGTGTGTTTTGATAGACATATAGATTAATAAAGAGATGGAAATATAGAGCGAGAACGATAGGTGAAAACAAGAAGAAGGTAATAAACAGAAAGACAGATACAGGAAATCAGTAACGTCATCAGCCATTGTGTGAAGTAAGAACAAAAAGAAAGATCCGTCAGGGATAAAAAAAAAAATAGAGAAAGATAGAATAGGTGAAGAGAAAACATTGTGAATATAACAAATAAATAAAAGAAAGAAGTGGGGAAACAGAAATCATTACGAAAAGAAAAAAAGAGAGAGAATAAGTGGGGGAAAAAAGAACTAAAGAAAAAGTTAAAGGAAGAGAGAGGAAGAAAATAATTCCATAAATGTACCTTCTTTTCCCGGAGAGCTAGCTTCGACTTTCGATGGGTTTCCGGACGGCGAACGAAGTATAGACAGCAAAAAATTGTTTATTCGGGCAACCAGTTCTCCTGTACTGGGATCAATCGACAGTATCGATTATTGGAAAGGTATAGTTTTGAAGATACATTAACTCTCTTGCTCACTTTCGCATACAGATTATATACTTATGCACACGCACAGACATGTATGTTGGTAGGTGTGCGCATGCGATATAAATCTAAATCTAATACCGATCCAAAGGATGACATTGAAATATAAAAACAAAAGCCAACTTAGATATTTAATAGTGCCACATATGGTCACGGGCTTCTGTTATATATATTCTTAATAGAAAAATCTGCAATGTTATTGGTCCTGAGCTGACATCTTGGCTTAGGTCACTTGCCGTAACGTAACTTCGCCGTAAATTTTCTGTAAATATTTTCATAGTAATTTCTCCGATGTGCTTTCCATTATAGTATGGAAACTAGTTGTGACTTCATAGAGACTTGAGGCATTATGGTGACTATAGTAAGAATGGTATGTAAAAATGTCTTGTTTTGGTGTACTGAATACTGTGGCATGTTTGGGTCTGTAATTGTGACTAGCTAAGTTTAAGATACGACAGACTGAAGACCACACTGTCCTGGGCATGACGGTAAACTGCATCCGGCAGCAAGGCCTCTGATTGGGAGGTTGTGAGGATTATGGAAGCCACCTCTTAATTGCTGTTGTTCCAAGGTCCACCTTGACCCGGTGTCATAGCACCTGTTAGGGGTCCCAGCTATGGGCAATTAGTTAACGCCCAAACAATGGTCAAAATACTATGAAAGTATAAAAATACACTTCTGTAGAAATATATATATAGAAAACTAGACTTTTATAGAAAAATATACATTTTTGAAAGAAAAATATTACCAACAATATATTTTTGAAGAAAATATTATTACCATAACAAATTTTTGAAGGAAACATATTTTCAGCAAAACATTTTTGAATACAAAATTAGAAGACGGATTTAGTTTTCCAAAATAAAAATAATAGTAAAAAATGTTCATTAAAATCTGACAAAATCAACCTTCTCACCATCACCAAACATAAAAAAAATACCTTAAAACACCACATTTTTGACATTAAATAACCAACAGAAGTGTTGATAAGCCATAAAACAAAATTCAGTTCGAATTCCAGTTGAATTCCTTGCATTCACTTACGCGCAAATACCCTTGGGAAAGGTATTAATCTGTCTCTTCCCTCCAGTTATGGGTTAAATAATAGGACAGATTGGGTTCTATAGCCTTGGTCGGCAACCAGTCTACCGCAGAAAGCAATGGCAACCTACTGCGGGATAATCTTCTGCCCAGTCAGTCATGTCTCTTTCGAGACATGATCACCCAAAGCGTGTATTGCGCATGGCACTTAACTGACTGTTCTTATCTAACTGTTGATGTGCATTGTGGTCAGAGATATCGTCTCTGAATAATAAATCGGAGATCTGAGCAAGGATTCTAATCAATTTCATTTCATTCACTTACGCACAAATACCTTTACAAAAGTATTAATCCATCTCTTCCCCCTCCATCTATGGGTTGAATTGCAGGGCTTATTAAGTTCTATAGCCTTCGTTAGTAACTGGTCTAACGCAGAAATTAATGGAAACCTACTGCGGGAAAGTCTTCTGCCTAGTCAGTCATATCTCTTTCGAGACATGATCGCCCAAGCGTGTATTGCGTATGGCAATTAACTATCTAAATGTATGGGTTGCAACCAATGTATGCTAAGTGCCATACGTAATACACGCTTTGGCGATCATATCTTGAAAGAGACATGACTGACTGGGCAGGAGATTATCCCGCAGTAGGGTAACATTGCTTTCTGTGGTAGACTGGTTGCCAGCCAAGGCTATAGAACACAATCTGTCATGTTATTTAACCCATAACTGGAGGGAAGAGACGGATTAATACCTTTCCCAAGGATATTTGCGCGTAAGTGTATGCTAAACTATGCCAGTATATCTGTGCATGAGCTCGTGCGTGTGTGTGTGTGTGAGAGAATACATGTATACAAATCTACTACCCACCCATGCATTGAATACTGCTGTCATATCTAGTCAGGCGCCTTTGCTGTTCACCTTTGGGTTCTCGACAAAATCTAAAGAAGAATCTGCAATGTAGTCGATCATGACCTGGCAGCTCGACTCCAGTCTCTCTCTCTCACACACACACACACTCACACTTTCTCTCTCTCTCTCTCACACACACTCTCTCTCTCTCTCTCACCCCCCACCCCGCTGCACGAATTTACTCGAGCTACTAGACTAGCTGTGACGACGCTCTCGGGTCGCCCGTTATGATGGCTTCGACACAGTAGGTGGTCTTCAAGTCGTCTATTACAACATTGTTCCTCCTTGCCTACACTGTGAATTTTGATCCAAAGGAAGACACATTGCTAACTTTATCTTTACCACGTCGAATCAGGTCGGATGCGCGTACACATTTGGGTTAATAAAAAAAAAAAAAATTCAATGAAGCAGAAATAGAATATAACAGTCGTCGAATTCCTAGTCTTACAACGGAGTGAAAGTTTTAGTTTGAGATTAATGTTTGTTCACTCCAATCGAAGATTTCAAGTTTGTCTTTTTTTTTCAAGTTTTGACGGTTCAAAAAGTTTTATCAGGGATTTTCACTGAAGCCTTACGGAAACAGCTGAAGATGGGTCTTTGTGACGACGGCGATAAATTCGTCTTGTCTGCCTTAGCCCAGCACGGCAGCAACAACTGAATTTGGCCCTTTGGGCTCTCATTTTTTATGCCTGTCCCAAATTCTCTTAAGGTGGGGGTAGGGTGGATGACGGACACGGGGTGTCCATGTAAATCAAATCTTTAACCAATGCAATCACTCCCAGCTCTTATTATGAGGCGGGGTGATTTTATTCCCTTGGTTTAACCAATGAAATAGTAATATTTCTATTGACGTAATTTGTTTTCTTCTTCCTGATTATATCATTTTTTCAAGTTTTCAAATTTTCAAAATCTTTTCCCAGCAGTTCGGAAATATAGAATCTGACCTTATTTAGCCTCATCAAAAGTTTTCGACAGTCGTGTTTTGACTACCTGTATTTTTCACTTCCACCGGCCGTAAAAGCCTAAAGCTCCCAACGGTGTCTTTCTTAGTTACACAGTGACCTCGCCTGACTCATAGCCCACATCTGCAAAAATATTTTTTCCCTTTTATTTGCTTCTCAGCAATATTTTCCGATTTTATAAATTTTGTAATAAATATTCTGTTTTCAACTTACTTCATATTGCGATTTTCCAATAATCTGCAGAGTTAATAATACCACTAGTAATAATTTCTTTCGCTCCGTCGTCCTAGACTTAGGATTATATATTTTTCTCCACATGAAATATTATAGTATTATGTATTTCCGCATGCAATATTATATTATCAAATTTTTCCCATATACCAAAATAGTGTTACATAGCCCCACCATTTTACTGTGAAAATAATCAAGTGTAACCACAACTTCTACTCTAGTAGTTATTTTTTTAATCGCACTTCCCGCCTGTGAAACGCCCTTCCATATTCTTGTTTCCCTGATAGCTACAATCTCCAAGAGTTTAAATGCAACGTCAACTGTCAACTCTTATATTCTTGACTCCCATCCTTCTTCTCACTTTAGATTTTTCTCTCACGCAGTTCTCGTCACTCCAATGTACCCATTCTTCTCTTACCCATTCCCCGACACCTACTATAACCTGTTCTCTTCTCTCTTCATTCTCCTATTATGTAACCCTCTGCGCACCAGTAGCAGTACTCCCTTGGTTGGGGTGAGACGATTATAAAACAAAAAAAATGCCTAGTTTACATCGAAATATATTTCCCGAATAGATATAAAATCAATATTTTCTAAGACTATTATTATATGTATTTTATATTCCGATACGCGGATAGTATATCGTTTATCAAAGCGGGTCGTTAAAAGGCAAGCTGTGTTCAACTTCTGTCCTTTTATTCTTTGTTGTTATTGTTTCATTTCTCATTAATGCCTTTGTGAAAAACATTGAACTCCTTTTCCTCTGGCCGTGGATTAAATAACAAAGCACGCTGGACTCATTTGCTTTTAGTAACAATCCGTCTCTTCCTTCCAGTTATGGGTTAAATAACAAGACAGATTGGGTTCTATAGCCTTGGCTGGCAACCAGTCTACCACAGGAAGCAATGGCAACCTACTGCGGGATAATCTTCTGCTCAGTCAGTCATGTCTCTTTCGAGACATGATCGCCCAAGCGTGTATCACGTATGGCACTTAACTGACTGAATATAAAATAAGAAAAACGACTCTCGAAAGAGACTGACTTTCTCAGTCTACCTTGCTCTAGACACACCTCTTCTGTTTAGGGTGCAATACTATCTAGCAGCCAAACGAACATATTTGGTTAAGAGACTTGCGTTCTGATCCGTAGTTGATCGAAAATAGATATGATAAATAGATGTCCTTAGATAGATAGATAGATAGATAGATAGATAGATAGATAGATAGATAGATAATGAACAGATTAAGATAGCTAGATAGATAGATAGATAGATAGATAGATAGATAATGAACAGATTAAGATAGATAGATAGATAGATAGATAGATAGATAGATAGATAGATAGATAGGGAAGAAAAAAGTGAGAGTAATAGTAGTAAAATTCAACGTAGAATAACCCACCATCTAATGCACCAGATGACGTGAAACCAAATGCAAAACAAACAGTATAGCGTCAGTTATTTATAGACATCTGTTTCTTTTTCTGTGATATCGTGGGAAAAAACTTCAGAGAGACTACAAGCATCATACAGAGTCAGATTTATAACGAGAACATTCTTCTTTACGTGCTGTGTCCATCCATAGGCGATCATGTACTTCCACTTGCCCCTATCCCTTGTCTCTCTCAACGCTTTTCCTCCTTGGTATCTCTCCCAAACCCCGATTCGCCATCCACTTGCTCAAGCCCATTAACTATATCTCGCTCTGTTTTTCCTTTGTCTCTTTTCTCTTCTGTCCGTCCTGTGAGTATCAGATTCTCCAAGCCCTCCTTCCACATTACCTGTCCAAAATACCTCAGCTACCTCTTCCTGATGCTAAGTATAAGTTTCCTTTTCGTTTGCATCTTCTACAACACCTTGTCATTGCTCACATGCTCGGTCTATGTTATTCTCAGCATCCTTCTGTAGAACTATATTTCTGTTGCTTCGAGGCTCTCCTTCATCTTTGGAAATATCGTGCAGCATTCGCTGCCATATAAAAAGACAGATGGATCCTAAATTAATCCCTTAAACCAGTGGTATATCTTTAGAAGTCGTAGACAACGCCAAGAATACTAGATAAAGGCATGGGTATCAAGAGGAAGCCGGGTAGTGGTTGTATCAGGAAGGAGCAGACATCATTAACGCATTCAAAACCAAAACTACAAAAGAGCCAAGGATATCCATGCGTTATATAGCTGCTGAGCTAAAAGCCGACTGGAACATGTTTGTCGATGTAGTGGTGTGGCAAAGCCACTCGTTGCAACATAAATACTCTCAAAGATGTTATTAAAGAGGTTTGGACAAAGATGTCCAACACTTCATGGGTAAGAACTGGGCAGGGTTTTGAAGTCGAGTAGCGGTTGGAATAAAAAAATAATGGAGGCGACTTTCAATAAATTATTCGTTTTCGTACTATCCAAATTAAAGCATTAAATAACCCACAGAAGTGTTGATATGCCATAAAACAAAACTCAAAATTAACACTTGGTGTTCTTATCTAAATGTAGATGTACATTGTGGTCAGAGATATCGTCTCTGAATAATAAATCGGAGATCTGAGCAAGGATTCTAACCAATTTCATTTCATTCACTTAATCCCTCTCTTCCCCCTCCATCTATGGGTTGAATAGCAAGGAATATTAAGTTCTATAGCTTTTGTTAGTAACATGTCTACCGCAGAAATTAATGGCAACCTACTGTGGGAAAGTCTTCTGCCTAGTCAGTCATGTCTCTTTCGAGACATGATCGCCCAAGCGTGTATCGTGTATGGCAATTAACTATCTAAGAACCACTAGTGGAACGCGTGCATACGATACATAGCTAAATAGTCCGTTCCCCGTACCGTTCCAGTCCGTACTTGACTTCTCCTGCTATCCGCTTTCTTTAGAAGAGTCAGATCCCTGAAATCATTAAGTTAATTGCCATACGTGATGCATACTTAGGTGATCATGCCTCGTAAGAGACATGGCTGACTAGACAGAAGATTTTCCCCCATAAGTTTACCGTTTCTTTCTGCGATAAACTGGTTTCCATCCAAGTCTTAGAACCCAATCTGTCCTGCTTTTTAACTCATAGATGAAGGGAGAAGGGATGGTTTATTATCTTTAGCAAGGGTGTTTGTACGTAAGTGAATAAAACGAATTGGAACTCGGCTCTCCGATTTTTCATTCCGAGCTGATAACCATTACACCACAACGCACTATAAATAAAGTAATACTGGCATATATACACTACCGGCCATTATTATTAGGCAACCCAGTGTTAAAAAAAAATGAAGTATGTCATGCTATTTTTTTTAATATTTATTGCCAAGTGAATAATTGTAAAGGAAAATAGAATGGTTCTTTTGTTAATACTGCACTATAACATTTGCATCAAATGAATTTATAAATATTTAATAATTAACTTTATTGCAATTTCATCAATGAAAAAATGAAGAAAATTTTGGGTGATTCGGACGAGTTCATCTTTACTTCCTTGCCTTGTAAAATTTTGCAAAGTAATAATAATAAAAGAACCATTCTATTTTCATTTAGAATTATCCACTTAAAAATAGTATGAAATACCTAATTTCTTTTAAACACTGGGCTGGCATAATAATTATGGCCGGTAGTGTATGTGAAACGTATTTCTCACTAATAAAATACTAAGGGAATGAGAGTAATCCGCTTCATTGTACGCAGCATAGATGGTCTTGACTGCGGTTAGAACTGATGGAGCTGCCTAGTTTCACTTCCCACTCTCATTATAGTTCAAAAGCGTCTTCGCGGCTTGTGAGCGAAGAATCGTTTTCCACCGTACAACCATTTTCTTGCAAGAAACATTCCAAGCCTCTCGCTTGCAGATCGCTATCTCCCTATAAGTGTTCAAACGAATTACACTCCTTACTTCCACGGGTTCTAACCTTCCTGACTAAGACCCGCCATACCACACACATTGCAGCGAACCACCCTTGCTACGTTCGTAAGTTCCACTCGGACAGCTTCTACCCACGAACTGCTACTTTGAGGATTGATTCACAACAATCTTCAGTTTTTACATCAGCGAGACTTCTTCTGTGTGCCTTGTTCTTTCGGGACTTAGGCGATCATGGCTTTCCACGTCTCCTTATCCCTGGAGGCTCTTAGCACGTTTTCTCCTGTTACACCATGCAACTTTTGTTCTGTAATCCTCCTGATCAGGCCCTTCAAATATGTTATCCACTGGTTTCCCCTGTTTCTTTTTCCCTCTACTTGGTCTGTTACTATCAGGTTCTCCAAGCCCTCCTTCTTCATTGCATGTCCCAGGAACTTTAGCTGTCTCTTCCTGATGCTCAGTATTAATTTCCTTTTAGTTTCCATACTTTCCAAAAACCTCATCATTTTTCACATGCTCGGTCCATAATATCTGCAGCATCCTTCTACAGAACCACATTTCAATTGCTTCAAGTTTTTCCTTCATCTTTGATGATATTGTCCAGCATTCACTGCCATATTGAAGAACTGACATCACATAGCAATCCAATACTCTTTTCTTTGTGTCTAGCGAACTTTTCCTGTCTCTTAATACTCTACTCAACTTCTAGAACGCATCTTTCGCTATACCAATTAGCTTTTGTATCTCTCTGTCGCACTTTCCGTCTTCTGTTAGAACACTTCCCATGTATTTAAATTTTTGTACCTCCTTGATTTTAATATCCTCCACCTGTATTTGGCATTTTGGGCTGCTCTTTTTGCTGATGAACATGCATTTGGTTTTCTTGCAGTTTATTTGTAGTCCTTTCTTTTCACTCTCTTCAGCTACCTTCTGTAGGAGATCTTGTAGTTTCCTTTCCGTGTCTGCTATCAGCAATGTATCATCTGGGTAACTTATGTTGTTCGAAATGTGGCCTCCGATGACAAATCCTGGCATAACATCTAGGGTCCTCAAAATAGTCTCACTGTGCAAGTTGAATAGATCCAGTGAAAAGACACATCCTTGTCTTACGCCCCTTTCTATCTTTGTATATCTGCTGAATTCGTTACCTGTCCGTATGTAGGCAGTTATTGTTTTTAATCATTTCACCTGAAGTAAAACGATAACGCCACTTGTAGGTAGGGGGTTACAGAGAAAGAAAGTAAAAGTGAAGACTGATTAGGTATTTACTATCTTCTCACCAAGGCAGATACGACATAAGGTCAATTAAAGTAAGGATTCCGTGCTCTAGACCAGCCAAAAATGACCCGTATACTCAGCTTAAAGCTGAGTCGGGCTCTTGTTTATTCACCCCAAACGAGACTCTACCTTTCAGCGGAGCCACTTAGTCCCTCTCCGCTCAGAAGCAAAGAGTTGAACAAGAGAAAGAGAGAGAGCGAGAGAGAGTTTTGATAACTATGTTCACTCTACTCGAGTAGACTGAGTATAAGGAGAGGAAAGGACAAATGAGGAAAGGACAAATGAGGAAAGGACAAATGAGAGGGATTGACAAAGACAGAAGATGGCGATTCACTAGTACTCAACGTGTTACGGGGTGTGAAAGTAAAAGAGTAGATTGAGAATATGGAGGATTAAGGACAAGACGAAAAACAAATGGAAGACAGAAGATGGCAATTGAGGTTGCATTTATGGTTTGGAAGATTGCAGTTATCAGGGAAGCAAGTAAACGCAAGGGAGTTCCACAGGCGGGAAGTGCGAGAAAAGAAACTCTTGGAGTAGAAGTAACGGTTGCATTTGGCTATTTCAACAGTAAACAAGTAGGGACTAGATGCCAATCTCGTAGCACGCTTAAATCCATATAGTAACCTAAGAAAAAGCTTGCCAGCGCAGTTTCCAAGAAAATATTTGTAAAAAGACAGTGGATGAGCAGGTGTGTGAAGACGGGATTCCTAGTCAGGTTACTTATCGTGGTGAAGGCTTATGCAGAGTCAGATAAACTTTAGAAATATTTAACATAGTCTGCCATTATCTTTTTAAACGGCATTTCACAGGTTTGGAATTTATATCTGTCCTTCTCCTAGACGGGTTGCCCAACAAGGCTAAAGAGTTCGGTCTGCCCTACTATATAACCCATAGCTAGGAGGTTCTGAAGAGATAGATTTAAAGTGAATGCAAAGATTTCGTATGAAATTCGAACTCTCCTCTTCGATTTCTCACTACAAGACACTCGCATGACGCCACCTGCACATCCCATATATTTGCTACTCCAACACTCACTAAAATAACGCTTATAAGAATAAGTATATATTTATTCTACTCCCCCACTGAAGCGAGATGTGGCAAAAGGTCTTTTTTTAACGTGGGGAGCCCGAACGCATACGGACGGGCGAAGGAATAAAAATTCCCCAGTCCCTGCAACTGACGAGCACCTGGTCCACCCCTCTGGTGCAATGTAGTGACGCGGCCGCGGGACACTGTTTTCCGGTGCCGGGATTCTGCACAGTATAATTTTTCTCAGATGCACCTCTGCCCTCGTAGACGGAGCTACAACTGAGCCGCACTCTATCTTGGAGGACAAAAACGCAACTGAGGGATGATTTTTGGTTCTTACCCGACACAAAAATGTGCCAGGTAAGTAAAATAATAAGCATCGACAAATGGAAATAAAATTCATAGATAATAAAGTAAAGGAATCTGTGGAGAGCCATGATCACCTTCGTCATGACTTAATTACTAAAAGATGTATTTTCAATATTACAGCCAACTCTTAAGCATTTTCGCTGTTTCGGGTAATGCTGTCGACTGG